>JADDOH010000713.1:0-483064 GCA_016648135.1 Agrypnia vestita | reverse complement strand
AATAATATAAGTTTGATGATACCTTCTCATAATAATAATATCAAAGTATTAGAAACTGTAAAGAAAAGAGGTTTTAATTGTATTTAATCGATATATGTATAAAAAGACACCCGTGTTTCTTTACACGCCAAGTTTTCTCCACAACCACCCACCGGTGGTTATGGTGTTGGAGAGCCCTGTGTGTCACATCTAAAATATGCGAGTTTGGTGGGGGTGGGTGTGCGTGGGTGGGAGTGGGTGGGAGTGGGTGGGAGTGGGTGGGAGTGGGTGGGAGTGGGTGGGAGTGGGTGGGAGTGGGTGGGAGTGGGTGGGAGTGGGTGGGAGTGGGTGGGAGTGGGTGGGAGTGGGTGGGAGTGGGTGGGAGTGGGTGGGAGTGGGTGACGAAAATATGCTTTCTAGCACATTATTTTGTTATGGGAAGGTCGAAAATGCTTAAGATTGTTTCAAAATAGGCGCACCGACTGTGTCAGTGAGTCTAGAATGTTCCGGAAAGACAGTCAGAGTTGTTTATTATTGTTGGTATTTTGCGCCAAAAAGTCGATGTAGATAAATAAGAAGGAGTATTAAAAACTACGTAGTAATTTAAAAATAGAAAATAAATAAGTATAAACTAGTCCGCCTCAGCACAGGAACCCCTAGTGAGGAGGACTAAGAACACAAATACCAACAATATCATTATACATACATACTATCATATTAAACGTGTACAAATTGTATCTAAATAGAACCTAATAAAAAAAAGACAATAAAAAAGAGAATGACCCAGTTACTTTTCTTTTGATATTTTTCTTAATCTGAACATACTCTTCGGATGCAAACTCGTTAACTGTTAACCACATTTAGTAACACTAAATGTGGTTAACAGTTAACGAGTTATCTCCGCTTTTGATTTGCAAGCATTCATAAGATGTTCATTTTCCAGGCAAGTGTGCATCAAATATTCTCATCACAGCTCACCAGGCAAGGTCGGCTTCATTCTTCAGCAGTTGCATAAAGTGGATCCCTCAATTGGTAGTTAGTTTACAATGGGTGGTAACAACAACGGGGTCACCTTGAAGTCCAACGCATTCATGGCACGTGATAATTCGATTGCTAAATAAATGGTTAGTTATACGTTCTATTAGGGTTTATAAAGGGTTATTTAAAAATAAAATTCGCTTAAACCATACATTGGATTACTATCATTATTATATGAAAATATAGTAAAAGTTGCGAGAGTAAAAAAATAAGAATGATATATTTTATTATTATATATATATATATATATTAATATATATATATAATATATATATATATAAGACAAAGTGTTGCATTTATTCTATATATCTATCTCGCCAGGTATATAAATATATACATTCTGAAGTAGGAATTATTAAAGTAAACTTTTTTTAATGTGAAATGTTGAGTGTGAAAAATGTTATTACAATACATAAAAGTATTTTTATTACTAGATAAAAACCTGGTTTATTTCGCCTTTTCTAGGTAAGAACTTTGCTCAATTATTCGCTTCGATATCTGTCGCTTCGCATTTCACGACTGAGTACACCTGGTCGTCGTCCTGTGAGAATTTTCTCATAGCTTCTTGATTCTTCTTGCTGTTTCTTGAATGTTTTAGACGTCTACTGAAGTGTGTAGATCATCCTAGGCCGTTTTCGATTTTTCGATAGTATTGTGACAAGTGACAGGAGTGCGTTACTATTTTAATCATCTCCTTACAGTACGAAATATCATATTATATCCTTATTTAAGGAGGGATGCGGACCAAATACCTACTGCGGGAAATAGACTGCAGAACCGCAGTGGGAGACACGAGGAATTGGAGGCGAGGACTGATGGAAGACAACGCTCGATATGAGCTGTAGAGCCATCGATGAATGCTGCGACGAGGCTTATATTCAAGACATCAAAGTTCTCGCGGATATCCTCAATGCTGAAGCAGCAACATTGGCTTCGCCTGCCAGAGCGGATAAATTTTAAACTCTCTCTGATGGTGTACAAAAGTCTTCAAAGAAAAGCACCACAATATCGATTGATCTCTGTATCCCAGACAATATCACTGGAAGACGGCTCACACTGCGGTCAGCTGAATCGGAGGCACTCTGTAGGCTGGTAGTACCAAGGAGACTTGGAGTCACCAAGTTTGCGGAACGTGCTTTCAGCTTTGCGGGCCCAGCTATGTGGAATCCAGGAAAGAACCAGGAACACTTCAAGAAGAAAACTCATTTTTTTGGGATGTCGCACCTGTAAGGCGCCCTTGAAGCATCTCTTACGTAAAAATGGCGCCATTTAAATTAACATAAACATAAACATGAGAAGAATGTTTCATTATATTCTAAAACTACCTATATAATTATTATTTTTTATATAGAAAGTCTGTTTAATACAAGTATAAAAAACGGTTAGATATCAACTCTCCAATTATGAGTGTCTGAAGCGTGAACTTAAATGCACATTAAAATTGAAATAATTAAAAAAAACTCAAAACAGACAACAAAATAATGTCAAACGTTGCAAATAATGACATACGGTATGTACACACACAAAGAAGTTGCAGAAGAAATATAATTGAATGGTGTTTCCGAAACTGGTTGCTTTTACTAAAAACATTTTTAACAGTATTTTTAACGAGGTGTATTTGTGTTCAATATAATTTTCAATGTCAATTATTTCAAATAATACAACAATTTTTGAAAATCTGTCAATATAATGGTTTAAATTATGTTAAAAAAAAAAATATAACTTATATTATATTTATGCATGTAAAAGGAGGATCGTTATAATTTGTTTTTTAAATTGTCAACAAAAAGCCACTTTCAACTTAACCTTCTTAAGGTCCTCGGGTCAATTTTGACCCATTTGGGATGAATGAGCAATTTTCTCGAAAAATAACGGTTTTTAAATATTGATATTTTATGACTTTTATTTAATCGATGTCTTAAGCTTATTTTTATTTATTTTTTAAAACTTATGTTATTGTGCGCATGAACTTTATTACTCTAACGGCCTTCGGGTCAATTTTGACCCACATGTAATAACGAGTTAATTGTTGACGTACAAAACGTCTTGTCTGGTTATCGTTCATTAGAATTGAGGTTATTAGTTCCGATTTGTTTATAGGATCATGTTCGTGTGGCTTTTGTAATTCTACCTACATTGCTTGTGATGCAAAAACAACAGTACGATAATCTGTCTTTGATTATATTATTCTCTCAGTCTAATAACGCATTCTTTAGTTCACGGTTGTAAAACTAATTTGGGCTTCTAAAAATGAGACAGTGATATAGAAGTGTCAGATGGTCAAGAATCATATTCGGAAACAGAAGATTTTGTCGAGGAAGCTGAATCCTCTGACAACTCTGACAGTGATAGTGATAACAGTGATGTACAGCCTGTTCGAGCAATGACTTCAAAAGACGAACCAATTAAATACTCCAAGGAACCATTTACTGAAATCTGATGTAAATCTAAAAACATACGAAGATTTTGGAATTGTAGAATTTAGTTTTAACAATAATTACTGGCACACATATTCCCTAATACAACTTAATTCATATAACTAGCATACAATTATGTTAACAGTAAAATAATATTAATCATGCACTAAAGTTACACCGAATTTGCATCACGCCGACGAAACTATCTAAAAAAAAAGTAACCCATAAAAACCAAGTTTTTATTATACTTCCTTTCTCATTTACTAGTGGAAACTGGTTTGACGCTTAACCTACGCGTTGGGCTTCGGTCGAGCGACGCCACGAAAGGGAGTAATAAAAAATTTCCAAAAATCCAAAATTATACTATAATCAAGTTCCGTGTCAACCAGACGCGTTGAAATGTTTTCATACAACTTAGTAAGTTGTATGAAAACACCATTAAAAATTTGAAAAATCCAAAAATGTATTCATTTTTTTTCACGAAAATTTGATAGATCTTTTTGATCGTCGCCACCAAGCTGTAACTTTGCTGCTTGCAAAGTTACAGCTCGATTGTATCACGGGAAAAGGGTTAAAAATCGATCCAAAGTTTTTTCGTCAAGCAAGCAGACGCCACGAGTTAATTAATATAAAGGGAGTAAAAAAGTAACCCATACAAACCAAGTTTTTATTAACTCCCTTTCTTTGTAAAATATAACAACAATTAAAAACGAATTAAAACGTATAACATAACACTAAACTTACAGTAATTTATTATATTTCTAAAATGCCAGATGTTTTGAGCTTTGATAAGACACCACGCTTTGAAGATTAAATTCTAAAAACATTTGTCAGTCAATTTAGATTATCGACATTCGTAGTGAAGTACCTATTATGCATACCGACGGAGTAATTCAAATTTAGAAAATATTCCGCGACGTTATCGGGCCGCCGTAATCAAATTCTAACGATTCCAATTTTAAAAAACCAATAAAATTTCTAAAAATCCGAAATTATATTATAATTATTAATTTTTTTAACTAAAATTTGATAGATCTTCTTGATCGTCGCCACGAGTCTGCTTGCAAAGTTTCAGCTCGATTGGATCACGGTAAAAGGGTTAAAAATCGATCCAAAGTTTTTTCGCCAAGCAAGCAGACGCCACGAGTTAATTATAAAGGGAGTAAAAATCAAAAACGAGTGAAATCGTGAAATAGTTGCGAATTGAAGCAAATTTTTGTCATGTGTGTAAAAATGTATACCACTTTGACATAATATATAAATACTCCTTTAATTATTTTATATACTAGGTGTACTATACCGGTTCCACAATATACTCGTCTGATGCACCGGTCCGCTGCACACGGAATGTCCCCGCTGCGCTGGTCAAAGGCTTTCTCACCAGCCGACGACAGAAGATGCCGTTTCATTGAGAAAATCCATTTCCCAACTGAATGTTCGGAATTATCCACAATCGATGTCCAGCTGGAGTAGATAGAGATTCGGTTGGACCATAAAAACTTATTAAACCTTTTCCGCGCGAATTTCAATTACGTTTTTTTATTCAAACCTAAATGAACATTTCCAATTTTGCGGATACAAAACACTTAGATTGAATATTTTAATTAAAATACTACAGATGAAATATTTGCGATGTTTAAATTCTAGAAAATATTTTTTTGCTGACATTTGATATCTGATTATTAAAAGTAAATTCAATATATAGATATTATATATTCTATTATATAGATATATATATATATCTATATATAGTATTAATATATAATAAGAAACCCGTGTATACCTACCCACCAAGTTTTCTCCACAACCAGCCACAACCACCCACAGGTGGTTATGGTGGTGGATAGTCAGGT
Source organism: Agrypnia vestita (assembly GCA_016648135.1). NCBI lineage: Eukaryota > Metazoa > Arthropoda > Insecta > Trichoptera > Phryganeidae > Agrypnia > Agrypnia vestita. The sequence continues at coordinate 477,777 of JADDOH010000713.1, read as the reverse complement.
GGTTGATGGTGTCACATCGAAAATATGCGAGTTTAGTGGGGGTGGCTGTGCGTGGGTGGGAGTGGGTGACGAAAATGTGCTTTCTAGCACATTATTTTGTTATGGGAAGGCCGCAAATGCTTCAGATGTTTCAAAATAGGCGCGCCGTCGCTGTCTAGAAGGTTCCGGAAAAACCTTCTCTAGAAATTTCTGGAAGGAGAAGGTTCTAGAAAATTCCCGAAAGTTCTATAAGATTCTAAGCTGAGTGGCGGAATGTGTCGGTGTGTCTAGAAGGTTCCTGTACATTCGACAAATTTCTTGAAAGTTCTGGAAGGAAAATGTTCTAGAAGGTTCGCGAAAGTTCTATGACGATCCAAACATTGTACTAAAAATCTACGTGTGCGAAGACGCGCGGGCACAGCTAGTAGTAAATGTAGTTTGCTACTCTTTCTTCTAGCGAGAAAAAGTTTCGGATTGGAATCTGGTCGTAACTAGGTACCTATGTGTAATTTTTACAAAAGCTAGAGTATTTCCGCTTATCTTTAATGTGAGCAGACACTTAGTACATGAATCACTTCATCTACCTAATTTTACAGCTTAATTGTTTTTTTTTTATCAAAAATATGACCGTAAAAGTACCGGCAATGTGTCAGTGAGTATCGCGATAACACTTGGCTGAACTTCCGCACTAGGCAAAATTTAAAACCAAATTATGTCACAATTACTGTAATTTCTAAAAATAAAACTCCCTCGTTCGTACGTGACGGCGTTGGAGCTTATTTGTGACAAAAATAACATCACTAGGAAATAATTAGTCTACAAAATTATTGTTGCACTCAAACGGAATACAGAATTGGTAGTAGGTACGTGTAACGAAAAATATTTATAACGAATTTTGTCAATATTTACGTTAAATTAACTCCTTTCTACAGACAATTGAGTAATAATAATTTAGACAATTCACGTGCTTCATATTGTTGGCCTCAATGCCTTTTTATTTTGAGCTGTTCCATGATTTTTTATTTATCTTGATCTCAGTGATTCATACTGATGTTCATGTTTATTTTATATCTAATAACTAAGTTTATTTTTAAGTTTTTTTATGTTCATATAATTTAATCTTTTATATATATTTTATCCTAAGTAAATTATACCTATAATAAATGTGCTGTGTACCTGTGCAAGAAAATGGAAATGAAACGTGCCGACAAGCCGTGCAAGATGTTCTCAGGTTTTCACGGCCGTTCAGAATATTCTGTGTATAGTTTTCTGGGATATTCTGCCGTGTATATGTGACCTCTCTGGCCGACGTTTCGGATCCCATTGCAGGGTCCATCATCATCATTTCACGTTTCGAACCCTGCAATGGGATCCGAAACGTCGGTCGGCCAGAGAGGTCACATATACACGGCAGAATATCCCAGAAAACTTTACACAAAAGAAACTACACAAGGCTTAGCATGATCTATTATAATAAAAAATATGTTTAAATTTAATTATAAATAATAAATTATAAAATGTGTCGCTTTGGTAATCATTTACAACTTAATTTTTCCTCCATCTTTTCTCCGCTATTTATCTTTTTTGTAAATCATTCGCGATCTTCTTTCATTATTATTCAAACTGTTATTTTTACGTTTCCTTCTTCATTTGGCAACTCCAAGTTCTCTATATTTACTTTATAATTACTTCAAACTTTTAATTATTATTATTTATCTACTCTCTAAGCTACACACAATATTTAAATTCTTTCTGTCCATTTAATCATTAACTTATCGATTCTTAGTTGAGTTTTAACTTTCAGGTAGACTTATACCAATTACTATGTTTAAGAACTCGGAAACATACGAAACAAAAAAAGGGACAAATATTAATATCAAAAATCGGTGAGATGAAAGAATATTTGTAGTAAATAAATGTTCTATTCACCAAAAAACAAATATGCGTGCATACAATTTTTTATAAATATTAAAGCCCTGTATCACTTCTTATTTTTTATTTTTTTGCTTTTAATTAGGTAGGTATTTACTTTTCTGTTAATTTCTGTTGTTAATAAAAATTTGGTAGCAGAAATAAATCTCACATTGTACAATTAGTAGGAATGTCATGCTATATGAATATATAGAATCAATCTATAAGCTGGAAAAAATGATATTTTGACTTGGGTGGAATGGAATTATTTATACGTTTACATTAAAAATCTTTTTACGGTGAAGAAAAGCGAACATTTTAGTGAGTGAACTAAAAGCTAATCAGCTGCATAACTGCATACCGGATTATCCGAATAGAGGTTTGATAAGATTGAAGAAATGATGTTTGGATTTAGTAATGGATAGAGATATTAAAGACGTAAAAGAGGATAGAGGATAAAGAACGTCAACACTTTTATTAATCAAAACACTGCCGTCTGTTCTAACGTAAAAATGTGAAAGATATGATGAAAGAAAGATATGAATAATGTAAGGACCTTTTGAAATTTTCAACAATCGACGAGCGTGCTAGAGACGTATATCGATGACAAGACTTCAGAGAGGAGTACAGGTTGATAAGAAAATGAATACGCTAAAAATTGTTCACTTTCAATTACATAAAACTTATATGTAAATTAATTAAATATGTAATCACTAGTAAATATGCATTTTTTCCTTCGCCACATGCAACTTTAACATTACAGAATATCAAAGGGTAAATTCCTGTAAAAAATATTTGTATGACTGATTATTTTATGTAAATTAATTTAAGAAAAACTATATTAAGAAATATTACGTGGAAAAAAATATTCAAACTAATAATATAATCATTATTTTCGGACCAGCCTTATACATAAGAGTTATTTTTTTATTTATTAACGTTCTACAGATTTTTAACAAACAATAAGTTAAACTGTACATTTATCGAATGAATACTTTAAATGAAAATTAAATGATTACTCAAGAAATAAAATCAATAAAAAAATAACATTTAATAATAATAATAGCACAAAGTGGAAAGCAAATATTTAAAGATAAATATAAAAGTATAAAGTATGATAAATATAAAGTAAAAAGTAAGTATGTAACAAAAGCACAAGCTTAGAAAAACAAAATATAATAAAAATGTTACATGACAGTTAGTTATCTCACTCAATGAATAACTGAAATACAATACAATTATTTAAGTCCAATTTGACAAATACTAGTAATCTTTCAATACACCTTTTAAAACATGTTTATTTTATCATAAAGTTGGTGGCGAAAACGTCAAGTTGCTCGAATCTGTTTGCTAGTCTAGGAAGCCTTTGCAGAGGAGAATTAAAAACGTAGTTGGTAGCTTCAGTTACCACGGCAAAACCTGCATGACTTCTAGTTATGCGAGACGGAATACGCAAGCAGATACGATCTAATAGTTGAGGAGAGTCGAAAGTACCAATAATTAATTTGTGTAAAAAGAGGAAAGGAAACTGAAAGGAATTAATTTTTTTTATCGATAAAAGTTACTGTACCTAATGACAGTTCAACTTTTTGTAAAAAATAAGTCATAAACTTTGATATAGCATAACTCCATTGATGTTGGGTCATGACTGTTTGAAAATTTTCGACTCACAATCAAGGCAGGAATATAGTCTTGCGAGTTATTAACGTTTTCCAAATAACCCTGTACATACTAGGGCTTAACAAAGAAGCGAACCACATCACGTTCCGTGATTTTTCACGGGTGTACGGCTGGTTATTAATAAAAACACATTATACGGTCATGCCCCACAATTCTACCTTTCTCCTACTCGACTTTGAGGATATTTACATTAAAAAATCCCGAAGGCCCCGTCACCGAATAAGTCATCGGTCCCCGGGCCGCGCTAATGACTTTACTGGGACAATAGACCGGGCCGGGTAGCCGGGTGGTCAGCGCCTGGGGACCTCTTCGCGGGATCGCTCCGCCAACTTTGTTCGGTTAATGTCTAATGTTCTGCGGAAAATCATATAATCGCATTTTTAGGAAGATGGCCTACGCCACCTACACGCTGGGGGCCAGATATCTCTTCAAGTCGTAGGTATGTATAATAAAAAAATCTATCAATATGCATAGCAGTATACCAATTGTTTGGTCCCTGGACGAATCTATAAATGAAAGGGTGGATCACACAAATTCACTTCAAGAGTTGTGAAGGGAGATACTTCTTTGGTCACAGATAGTCACAAAAAATGCAAAAAAATAACAGTGATATATAAATAATATCCAAATAGCGCCAGACGGCGCCTTCCTACGACTCTATATATCATACGAGCGCCATCCGCCAGATGGTACTCTAACATCAATTGTCACAATTTTTTTCAAATGTCAATTGGATTTTCTCTGTGTGTCATGGCTCCCTTGATGAACGATGCGTTTGGCAATGCCCAATTAAAAGTGGTCACCTCATTAACAGTGCCTGTTTTTCTTCCGGGTTGTATACTGTTGTGTATGTTACAGTTATTTTGTATTGATAGTGAGTCTATATTTTCACTAGTAGAAATATATTTTACCCGGTCGGTCGGGCAGTGAAAACATGTCAATCAATGAATTTACAGATTCACTGTGCAGTAACGGTGAAACTATATTTTGTCCACGAATGAATGTATTTCTCAAAGCTTAGGTAAGGTTAGGTTAGATAAATAATATTCGGTATACAATGTTGACATGCACAGAAGAAATGAATAATGCATTAACAACCTTTTCAACGCAATATCAAATATTAAATTGTTATTCTATGATGGCAATCTCATTCCGGAAATAGACATTTATAATGATCTGTCAAATTTAATTTTAATGACAGTTCGGTAACCAATATAATTTCACTAGTAAGGTATCGGACAAACGGAAAGGTCTTTTTTAACTAGATTCGCGGAACACATGCGCTGCTATAAAAATAAAAATTTAGAGTCTAAATTTTGCGGCCCATTTATTAAATGGAAACCACGTCCCGCAAGGTGATAACGAACCAAAACCTTTACATATAGAAACAAAAGGTTTTAGGATGAATTTACTTGAGCAACTAGAAATAAATAAATATAAAAAGGATCCAAATATTAAACTTTTAAATAATCAACAAAAAATGATCTTTTCTCCACTTCTAAATATTTTTAAAAAACCAATAATCAAGGACATAAATTAAAATAATATTTATAAATAACACTTGCAGAAAACGGGGAATTTTGATAATTAAGCATAACGTTAACCGAGGCACCTTTAATGATAAGTGCCCGGGAAAAAACGTACATTACTACAGGGCTTCACCACAAATATCTAATTACTCTAAAGGGGAAGGGGTAACTTAAAATTGTATAAATAAGTCGTTTGTACGTGGTATATCCACTGTTTGATAATGGCCTTACAAGCCGAAACAGCTGTAACACATAAAAATACTTAACCCGTAGAACTTAATAATAATATTTATTAAAATTTAACTTATTTTAAATTTCGCTAAAAATAAATATGGAGTTCTACAAATTAAACACAAAAACCATAAATAAAATATGTCTCCATACACATCACAAATTTTATTTGTTGCAACCGTTGCATTAACACCCGATAGAAAATGAAACAGCATGCAATGACGTAAAGTTAGTTGATTGTCCGCCATTTTACAACAGAGTAATAAATAAAAAATTAATTGTCACAAGTCACAAGATCACGGATTATAATATTGCGCATTAAACTCGTCTTTACACGTTCACTTTACTGAGCTTGACTGAAGCAAATATTCCACACCAAAAATAATTGATTACATACTTGTGGGTACACCTATTACAAAGCAATACTTAAAAATAATAAGATTATATTTGAATTATATTTAAATTTCTTTAGTAAAGATCAAAAACACAATACAATAATCATTATATAATCTTAATGATAGGATTCGCGTAATATGAGGTTCCAGCATAATTAAATTGTAATGTATATTTTGTGCTAAGGCTCACAAAGCAAAACATGTTATTTCAAAATTTTCCCGGAATGTAAAATTTACAAATTTTCTCTAAATATTAATCAAACTCGCTAGCCGCCTAAAAGCACTCATTAGGAAGCCCAGGTATAAAAGATTATAGAACAATATTATTTTAAAAGAAACACCATTACCTATGTACCTACCATAATTGTGGTATAGGCATTTCATTTTATTATGTCCTATTGTCTAACAAGATCTGAGCGGAATAAGTTTCCAAATATTTCCTTCAAGGGGAAGATAAAATCCAAATAAATAATAAACCCTTAAAGAAATGGATGGTTGGTTTTAACAAATAAACTCAAGATGATGAAAACAAATATCATTACTTTACAGGTTTGTTTTTACTGGGGTATTGTGCCGTGTTATTATATGTTATTATGATCCATCATCAGCGCTGATGTGTGATGATTGACCCTGCAATGAGATCCGAAACGTCGGCCGGAAAGGTCGTAATAACACGGCCTAATACCACATAAAACACAAACCTGAAGATTCTGAGTGGCCGTGAAAACCTAAGAACACTCTTATCATTAATTTGTATATAATAATCTGAACCCGACAATGCTTTGCTATTGCTTATACTAAAAACACAGTAACTAAATTTTGTCCCCAGGGGGATGATTAATCAATTAATGTGTGCATGTTCTTACTATGGAATTGGTGAAGTTGCATTGCGTAGAGTAATCATTCATGCCAGCTCATACAGGTTCTGAGACCTGGGGTATCATATAAAAGACTTCAACACACGGTCCTCATATCCTTAGCTTCGTCTCTGTGAGACTTCTAAAATTTATGTTAATTTAAAAATAAACCATTTTGGCTTCAAATTTTTTCTCTGCTCTTCGGATATGGGTTTTTTAATTTTACCAATGAATGTCAGAACTGAAGAACAATATACTGAATTATTCAAGAAATAAATAAAACAAATAGAATAATATATAACCAAAACAAAAAATAGTTAGAACTAGCTGTGCCCGCGCGGCTTCGCACGCGTAGATTTTTAGTACAATGTTTGGATCGTCATAGAACTTTCGCGAACCTTCTAGAACATTCTCGATATATTCTCGTATAGAAATTTATATAACATACCTACATATAACAGCAATGCTATTAGATATAATTGGATTTTTTTTAGCAAATTAAATATTATTAATAACCACAACCTTTTTTTAAATAGTTACCTGTCAAATTTGTTTTCATATTAGTTCTTAATTAGTTATTCAACTCGCTTATATACTATATATACTATATACTATATACTATATATATATATATATATATATTGATTTCAATAATAACTATACTCCGAAAATAATTTGTATACTTGATTCACTAATATTTATTTTATGATGTTTATACTTCTCTACACTGTTACATTTATTGACCTATACATACTTAACATTCACGCTCTAACATTATGCATCATGTACTTCTGTCCCCAAACACGAGTTTTAACTTTACTGTGGACAGTTAAACAAGTATAAAAAAATGTAATATATTAATCACTCTTACATGTATTTATTTTGTTTTCAATAAAGAATTTTTTTTTAAAAGTTAATGCTTTAAATATTAAAAATATTAATAATGTATACTTGTTATTTTTAAAATAAAATCTTCGTATTAAAGTTTTATTATACTTTATAACTTCTTCTTCTTCAGCCTTCTTTTCTCCACTGCTGCTCTTATTCCATACTCTTCCATCCATCCATCTATCTATTCCATAGTTTATATTTTATAGTTTATTCATATTTATTCAAATAATTTAATGATTTTATCTTGAATGTTTTGAGGTGACTGCCAGAGGAACGGAATTTATTGCAATTATTTATTTATTTATTTTCTTTCAATTTCAATTGATTCAGCAACATTGTAAATTGATATATAAAACAATATTGATATTATTATTTGTATAGATCTACTTAAATTATTTGATTAATTACACCAACATGTTTCGGAAATACTTTTCCATCGTCAGGGTGTCATATATAAGTAACACCCTGACGATGAAAAGGTATTTCCGAAACATGTTGGTGTAATTAATCAAATAATATAAGTAGATTTATACAAATAATATGATCAATATTTTTTTCAAATTATTTATTTTTTTATTTTTATTTTTATTTATATTTATTCGGAAAACCAACAGCTGACAATAATTAAGTAAATACAAAGAATGTGAAACATAAAAGCCAATTACAGGTTTTCACTGAATTAATATCAATGATTTTTGCTTTATTTTTATGAAAGAAAATTTTTTGGCAGTTTGTTTTCCACATCATTGAATTTCGCAATTTTTTTTCACGGACATGCGTCATAACCATAATGCAATATACATAAATTTCGTAAATAAATATTTATATGAAATATTAAAAAATAATGCATTTGACATTGTATACACCTACTTTAATTATCACGAATAATGTATTTTTATATATTTACTCCCTTTATATTAACTCGTGGCGTCTGCTTGCTTGCTTGCCGGCTTGCGTCAAAAAAAACTTTGTATCGATTTTTGACCCTTTTCCCGTGATCCAATTGAGCTGAAACTTGGCAAGTAGACTCGTGGCGACGATCAAAAAGATCTAAGAAATATTCGTTAAAAAAATAATAATTATAGTATAATTTCGGATTTTTAGAAATTTTATTGGTTTTTTCAAATTGGAATCATTAGAAAAGTTTGATTAGCAACGGCGGCCCGATAACGTCGCGGAATATTTTCTAAATTTGAATTACTCCGTCAGTATGCATAATAGGTACTTTACTACGAATGTCGAAAATCTAAATTGACTGACAAATGTTTTTAGAATTTAATCTTCAAAGCATGAAGTGTCTTATCAAAGCTCAAAACATCCGACATTTTATAAATATGTTAAATTACTGTAAGTTTAGTGTTATTTTATATGTTTTAATTCGTCTTTAATTGTTGTTATATTTTACAAAGAAAGGGAGTATAAAAAAAACTTGGTTTCAATGGGTTACTTTTTTTTCATTCAAAAGTTGATTTAAAGAATTCATAAAATAGGGTAGGTTTTACAGCCCTGACTATTAGACCCGACGGTTGTACATCCGTTAGGGCAGAGTTTTTACCGGTCCATCAAATCGTTTTACTTATTGTTTGATGGGGTAGGTCGTGTGGAGTTTTCGACCCCGCTATGGCCGGTGGTTGGACACAAAGGGTAGTGTTGAAAGACCTAAGCGGATAGAAAATCGAAAAAAATTGAAAAGCTGAACGATTTTAGAGATTGGTTTGTATTATTGTATTGTATTTTATAGACGGGAACATTATTTATTCGTTCTATTATTTATGAAATACATCATTGTGATGAGCATTGTATGTAGTGCAAACATTATTGGAGTGCCAAAGTTTACATACTATTATATAAGCGAACAATTCAAGGTGCAAATGATCAACACAACAACGATATCTAAATTGCATAAAAATTCGTTTAGTGCTGTCCAAATAGATCTTATTTGTGTTCAAAACACGCGCAAAATATGTACATTGAGATTTCTATAATAAAATTCAATAATTCATACACTTACTGATCTGTATGTAATATAACATAATTATATTTTAATTTTTAATTTAAATTTTAAAATTTCTGATAATTGACTCGTTTGTTACTATTTTGAAAAAAGCCTGTAGGAACAAAAGGGATACATATTCATATTCATCATCATCCTCTTATCCCCATGTTCTATTAGGGTTGAGGGCCCAAGGACTCGACAAGCTGCTTCCATATTCCCCTGTCTTGCGCTTCTTCTCCAAGCGTCATTCCCATTCTGTTTCTATATATTTTTTCCGGGGTTTCCAAGAGGATTCTTCTTGATATTCGCTCCTCAGGCATTCTAAGCACATGTCCAAGCAACTTCATTTGTGATTTTTCTATGTGTAAGAGTAGAAGCTCTATGCCGAGTGTGTGCCTTATGTCAGCTCGTCTCACTCTCTCCATCAGTGTGACTCCCGCTATCCCCCTTAGAAAACTCATCTCGGTAGCCAAGATCCTTGCTCTCGCTACTAATTCACATTATAAAGTAATTTAGTTATTAAGTAAATTAGTACTGGAAGGAATAAATTTTCCTGCATGTGACATTCAAAAAGATACTGGGATTTTGTACAAGAAATTGTGGAAATACAAGTGACGGATACGTAGGAAGACTTTCATCGATCAGTGAAAAGAAAATAGCTGATAATGATGATGTTATAATTAGTGATGCAACGAATACCACTTTCACGAATACGAGCCTACAATTCGGCGAACACGAATACGAATAATTCAACAAGGTAATAAATAATACACCAATGTTCTTTATTAACAAAGAGATTTAATAATTAAAATTTACCACCGGCAAATTTTCGTTCAAAAAGCACAACATTTCTTTTATCCGTTTGTACATTCCCAGCGATCAAAAATAAATTTCACTTTTTCACGTAATTAATTTTACGTAGTAATTTGAAATTATTTTTCAAGTGTTAACACTTTTACACACAATGGAAATAAAATAGAACGAACAATACGTATTACAAAACAAAGACTACATGAAATGAGCATCTAACCTTATTAATAAACGAAACTAGATGAAATAACTCATGCTTTGCTGTGAAACAAGTAACTATTGACAACTTGAGAACCCAACAAATCCATTCATTCAATGTTAGGGGAATCCCCGATAATAGAGTGCGTAAGTGTGTTTGGATACACGGTGCACAGCTAAACCGTAATTTGCGTTGTTTTCAGTAATAAAAATGTTATTTTTTTAATTGATTCAGCAACATTGTAGAGATTTAAAAAAATATTGATTTTTTATTTGTATATATCTACTTTTTTATTTAATTATTTACACTAACATGTTTCAGAAAAACTTTCCATCATCAGGGTGTTGTATAACTGTCAAAATATCAGAATGAAATGTCTTTTGTTTCTATATATATATTTAAAAATAATTTTTCAAATAATTTAGAAACCCGAGAAACAAAAGACATTTCATTCTAACATTTTGACAGTTATACAACACTCTAACGAAGGAAAGATTTTTCTGCAACATGTTGGTGTAAATGATTAAATAAAAAAGTAGATATATACAAATAATATAATCAATATTTTTTAATAAATAGATTGTTTTTAATATTCGTGATGATATTCGGCGAATACGAATATTCGGTAAATATCTACTATTCGCCAAATCAATATATATATATAAAAAGAAACCCGTGGTTCCCTATCCGCCAAGTTTTCTCCACAACCAGCCACAACCATCCACTGGTGGTTATGGTGGTGGATAGCCCTTGGTGTCACATTGAAAATATGCGAGTTTGGTGGTGGTGGCTGTGCGTGGGTGGGAGTGCGTGACGATAATGTGCTTTCTAGCACAATGTTTTGTCATGGGAAGACCGCAAATGCTTCAGATTTGTTTCAAAATAGGCGCGCCGACTGTGTCGGTGAGTCTAGAAGGTATCGGAAATACCTGCTCTAGAAAGTTCTGGAAGGAGAAGGTTCTAGAAAATTCCCGAAAGTTCTATAAGGTTCTAAACTGAGTGGCGGAATGTGTCGGTATGTTTAGAAGGTTCCTGTACATTCGATAAATTTGAAGGAGTATTTTCTAGAAGGTTCGCGAAAGTGCTATGACGATCCAAACAGTGTATTAAAAATCTACACAGGCACAGCTAGTAGTAGATATTTTAGTAGAAATGTTAGCCATTTTCATTTTTTAAACCACTGTGTTATGTATGCCTCGAGTAATGTAGCAAATGAACATTGTTTACCAGTTACTCTTTAATGACTAATATAACAAGTGGGCATGAACGGGCCGGGCGTAGTTAAACATCAGTAAGCTTTCCCCGTAACTACGGTTCAGAGGTGAGCCTTTGTTAAGGTTAAGTATTGTTGTGTTTACGACCATATTCGTTTTCATTAAGGAATGTACGGCAGCTCCGCGACGGTCTCCCTGGCAAAACTATAAACCCGAGATTACGCTGCTTTTCTTAACACCCTGTTGCTCTTTCTTTATAACTCCTATAACCTAGTAATAATGTATAATTGAACGACCTATTTTAAGCGAACAGACTTGTATTTCAACTGAAGTTAAACAATATTATTTAATTAACACAGAAATCAAATAAAGTTAAAAATAATATTAAATTAACACAGAATTTTAAAACAGTTTTTTAAGATAAATTATAGAAGTCTCGCAAAAATTAAGTTATTTATGTGCAAAACATGTACAAAAACATGTATAGGATGGCCGCCAGCATTAGCTAGCTTAAACAAAGCAACGTTCACCAATTCCACCGTAATAACATTTGCAAATTACAAAGTTTTGAAAGTTGTATTTATGTTATTTATCTTTGTTTATTTCAAATGATTGAAGAAATTGTGTTATAGCCATCTATGGTCGAAAATCTGTAGTTTCCATGACGTAGTATTAATACCTCTATTTTTTCTCTGTTTTTATTTTTTTAAATTTATTTTACAAATTATAGAGGTGATTACTTAAGCCAGCTACCTAATACGGGTCATAAGCCCTGTGGCTTTCTAAAGACTTTCCAAACATATATCCCACGTAGCGTTGTTTCTGTGAGACTTCTCTAATTTATTTTAATTAAAGACTTCCTCTCTGTGCACAAAATCCAGCAATTGAGTTCCTAAAACGAATATACAGAAAAAAAAATATTGCTAAAATGATCGCTAATAAACAAAAAATATTTCTTAAATGATTGCTTATAAACAAAAAATATTGTATTGTTGCTAAAATAAAAATAATAAAATGAAAAATATTTCTAAAATTATCGCTTATAAAAATCGTTAATATGATGATATTAGAAAAAAAATATAAGAATCTAAAATCCCTTAAAATAATTTACTATTATTTATCTTACATTTAAACAAACATTGAACATGTTTTTCGACTCTTATCTGGATATTTTAACTGTCTCAGTCTACTGAAGCTGGTCATTTTAAAACTAATTCGACAGACTATACTGTTCCAAATTTATACAAGTATAACAACTTATGCGCAAAACTCCTTCGAATACCGTGTATGCAAATCGCATAACAATAATTTGACCGATATCATTCAGTCCAATCGTCAGCACATACAGACTACACTACACACACACCTTATAGCTCTCCTTACTTATACTATTAACTTAAACCTCCTCCCCTCCTTCTTATTTTGTATTGTGGATCTTAATCTGTAACATATTTCCTATTATTCTTTATTTCTTGCCCTTTTCAACAGAGTTAAATTAAAATTCCTCACAGAAATAATTAAATAATGCTGTTATACAGAATCTCATAATATTTTTTGTAAGGTCGAAGTCTTATTGAAATTAATTACGTAAATTATTAATATTATAGTCGGTACAGATAACATTTGGATATCCTCCGCCAGCGCCTAATGTTTTTAAACTGGCAAAAGCGTAGAAGCGTTGAGAGTCGCTGCAATAATCGTCGTAGAAGTCTAAAATTCTAAAATATGACGTACTATCTGTAGTTACTAAGCTATGCGCATTTACACATTCTAAGCAGGGATCCGCAGCCTGTTATGTTCTTGGAATATTCTAATGATTTTAACCACAAAATAACGACTTGTTAGCTTAGTGGTCTTGACTCTCGCCTGTGATCTGGTGGTTGGTGGTTCGAGCCTCTTTCTAGGACATGCTTGTTACCCTATTTTCATAGAACAAGCGTTTGACTTCTTTTGAATATTGACGCGACACGTATTACATAGGTGTCTCTATCTAAAAAAATATTATTTTTAATAATTTAATTAACTGAGCGGTCAATTGTAAAATTGTTAAATTTTACACATGCCCACGCTTCATTTGTTTTCTTAATAGCAGGGGAGTGCAGTGGGAACAAGAAGCATGACTTTTTCATAAGCATATATATTGAAAAGAAACCAAAATAAAATATATATCTCGTAATATTCAAATCACAATAATTAACATTTTATTCAGATTTTAATATTTCAAATTATTCTGCTAGATAAATATTTAATTTCTATATTTTTCCCAAATATATGGTTAAATTAGTCACGCTTCTTGTTCCCACTACATGCGCTTGCTTAATAGATATATCCGTACACAGAATTCATTACAATAATATTTTTGCCTTGACGCAACAAAATAAGCTAAGCTTATGTTTAGAAAATCGAACTGTTTTGGTGGTCATAACTCACTCTACTTTAAAATACAACTATGGTATACGGACTCATATCATAGATAGTTAATTTATGTATGGATTTATTTGAATTACTGTTTGAAAAATATTAGAAGAAAGGAAGGAAAGTCACTTCAGTTCATATTGCATCGCAACACACTTTCACGCAGTGCTTACAATCTGCGGCCGCGTAAGAAATAATCGATAAGTCCTTGACTCCCGCGGTAATAGAACTCTCTTCTAAAGATGCTGAGATATAACTCCAGCAAAACGTCTACAATCGAATCTCAATACATCTATACGGTTAATATAAAATATTCATTTATTTCAATACCTAAATATATCAAACGACCATTCTATAAACTTTAAATCTTTTATGAATAAAAATATGTATTTTTATTTACATATTTTTGATAAAATAATTTGTTACTGCAAATGCATTTATCGGCGTTTTTTTTACGAAAATGTGGGTTTTTATTAATGTGTATTCTAGACTGCAATTTTTCTAGGACAATAATTAAGATAGAATCTTTGTTCTTATATAAAAATAATAAACTTAACATTATTATAATAATTAAGAAAATATAACCATTAATCGACAGGCCGCGGCCAAAAGAATCGTTTTTAGTGTTCTAGGCGGCGCATAGTTTTAATGAATATTTATATGTAAGTATAATATTTTTTTTATACGTATAAAGTGTACTACATTATCTAGAATCCGTACTAAGGAAATTAAGAAATATTAAATATTAATAAAGTTATAATATTTTAAATTTACAAGAAATTTTTACGTTTTTTGTTTTTTATATGAAGAAATGATTTTAAACAGTGGATATATTCTATTTATTCCCGTATTTTGAGACTTTACTCACTAAATATATATATTTTTTAATTAAAAACACCTTATTTATTATTGAAAAATAAAAATTTCAAAGTATGAAATGTGTCAATAATTGACGTAATTATAAAACATGATGCCGTTTGCAGCGGCGGCACAAACAAAGGTTCTATCTTAGTTTTTGTGCCAAAAAAATGCAGTCTAGAATATACATTCTGATATAAATTAATAACAAAAAACCTACGTTTTCGTTAAAAAAAACGCCGAAATATTCATTTGCAGTGAATGCGCCGCCTCAAAATATATTTCTAACTCCAATAAATTAGGCCTATAGAGAAGTGAAGAGTTGATAAATGAAGGTTATGCCATTAGCACAGGATCTGTAAAAAAACATTTATGATGTGTGGGATGATAAAATGTTCAATGAGTTAAAAAAGGATAAAATATCGTCAATATACTTATTGCAATGCAAGTGCATGGCTACCATGGTGTATAAAATGTAGACTCGTGGCATGTGATTACGCGCGGCTTTCACGACAACGTATTTTCCGGCGATATTGCAAATCTTTACGGTAAGCATACATATACCTTCTACTCACTCGACGCAAACAACCCAGCCAATACAATTTCGCTGTTAGACTAAGCCTGTCATGTAGAACATATTATCCATGACGAAATCTATTTAAAATTGATGTTTTATACAAAAGATAGAGGAGAGAATTTTCAAGGTGATAAGTCAAGTACATACATAGAATTAGGACAAATGAAAAAGTAATTATAGTTATAATAATAAAAATATATATAAATATTTTCTGTGTATTGGAATGTTCTTAGATTTTCACGGCAGTTCAAAATCTTCCGGTTTATGTTCTTTTGTGGTATTGTTCCGTATTTTGACGACCTTTCTGGCCAACGTTTCGGATGCCATTGCAGTATCCATCATCAGGGCTGACGCGTTGTTGTAAGTGTTGATGTTGTGGTTAAGTATTGTCTTGCAATCATCATCATCATCATTCTTGGCACTACAGCCCTTGGTGGGTCTTGGCCTCCTCAATAATTTTACTCCACTCCGGAGTAAAATTATTGAGGAGGTCTAGTGCCAGCTCTCTCCAGTTTCGAAGCTCTAAGGAAGAGATATCTTTGAGGACGTTGTCACTCCATATTAATTTTCGCCTTCCTTAGCTCCTTCGCCCTATTGGCCTTGAGTTCAGCAGGGACTTTGGTGCTTGATGCTCGGACATTCTCTTGTTTCGGACATATCTATAGAATAGAGTATGCTAGAGACATCTATTGTCCTTGCCGCGACGTAGGATCTATTTTTTAAAAGTAGAATATTAAGCAATATTCTTTTATTTATTTTTTTCAATTAATTCAACAACATTGTAGATTGACATTTTAAAAAATATTGATTGTATTATTTGTATAAATCTACTTATATTATTTGATTAATTACATGTTTCGGAAATACCTTTCCATCGTCAGGGTGTTATATATATGTCAAAATATCAAAATGAATAATGCCTATTGTTTTTTGTTTTTATAAATTATTTCAAAATTTATTTTCAAATATTATTATTTATTATTTTTATTAAATACTATTTTAATATATTATGGTTTTTCAGAATTTTTAAGTCATTAATTAGAAAGTAATCATGGTTTTGATAAAAATTTAGGACTTTCTATTTTACACATAAAAAATTTTGGTCAGAAATTGTATAATTTAGAATCATTAGTAATTAGTAAAGCGTGTTATAGTAAACAAAATATTATTTTAATCAATTAAATTTAACTACCTACTAGCCCAATTCTGAAAAAAATTCAAGAACTTCAGCAATAATGCAGCAGCCCAAGATAGGAAGAGTTGGAACCTCCTATGCAGTGCAGGGACCCCGACCCAATAGGATAAGGGGTAGAAGAAGAAGAAGAAGAAGGAGTAAAAATATATTATTCCTTTTCTTATCAAAATATAAATGAACTTATTACAGTGGAAGTAATCTCTTAACTAAGGGTTGGTGATCTCTAGAAGAAGCGAGCTCTCGCCGACGCAGGAGCAATGAAAATTCGGGTCATGCTACATCTGTTCACCTGGACAATTTGCATATTTAACGAGGAAATCTTTTAACTACCCGCTCCAGCCCTCCCGTGGCTGGAGCGAGGGTAGGTACAGTGTGGTCGCAGCGTTCCATCCCCTAGGAGGCTAGACTTCATTAACCTCTCGTGCCAATCACTTAAACTATTATTTTAATTTATTTTGGACCTTTTACACAGAGTCTGTGTACTGGTATGCTCTTACAATACGCACTATATAGGTACACTCAATCGTACCAACTTTTAGGTATTATTTTAAAAATTATAAAACTTATGTGTGGGGTATATACTCACAGTAGAGCATATAATAATCTTTATAAATTTTGTCACCGGGCGTGATTTTGGGAGACAAATGATAACCCTGAGCAAGTATTACCGATTTATTAATTATTTTTAAAAATTCACAAAGTCACTGCACACGAATTTAATTTAAACACTATTATTTTTCTGGCTGTCATATACGTAAACAATATTCCACAATATTATTTTTTTCTCAAACGCAAATGTGAGGTTTTACGTAACTCCATTCATTTTTAGGTAAATCGATTTTTCGTTGGAAGAAAGGTGCATAGAACTAGGAAAAACCGGGGAGGTATATTAAGCAATGCAGGTAAATTGGCAAACGGGAAAAAAACAAGAAGTCAAGAAGAAGACGAAGAAACTTTTGACAATATAGTTCTTCTCTCTTTTATCTAATATGTTATATAGGTAAGAACAAAATGCTACTTGATGTACCTACTGGTGTCTTCTATTGATGTAATATTTATTGATTTTATAAAAAAAATATAACCACACATTGGGTGAGTCTATCATGATATTATTATGATCAGTTAGATAGCATATTTTAATAAATGCAAATGTTACAGCTAATTATATAACAAGGATTTTTAAACTTTTTATTTTACATCACAATGTTAATTTTTTCACCAATTATATAAATATTGTAGGTATGCAATAGTAATGTAACGAATGTTAGATTTTACGTATTCGCGAATGCGAATGCGAATGTTCAACTCCAGTATTGCGAATGCGAATCTTGACTTTTAAAATAAAACGCGCTCAAAACTTTTGACATTTGGCGTCGGCCATGTTTAAACCGAACATAGCCTAGATGATACAGGTACATAAATTTCATTCAAAAAGATTTTTTTTTTAGTTTTGTTTAGTATTAATGTATTTGTCAAATTTAACTGATTTTCAAAATGTCAAAGTAATTTAAAAACATGAGTAAACCACGTGTGAGAGAAGTTTGGACTTATTTCAAAATTATCTTAAAATTATTAACATTGCAAATTGCGTGATAAAAAAATACTCGCGCACAGGAAGAACCACTAGTGCTATGCGAAATCACCTTATTTTGTTTTTTGAGTTAAGTTGTGATTTTATATCTTTACATACATAATTTCCTTTTCGTTTGCCTGACTTCACTAACTAAAAAACTAACTAAAAAAAATACATTTGCCAAACATTCGCATCGTTTCTTGCGAATACGACTGCGAATGTCAAAAAATGATGCAAATATAAGCGAATGCGAATATTCGTTACATCACTAGTATGCAATATCTATGTAGTTGAGAAAATCGGTAAAAATATTTTAATAAACAAACACGTACACACTCAACCGCTTTAAATGTATTCACGACTCAAATTTTCGGACTGGCTACAGACGCTAAAGAAGGCTTGTGTACATTTGCATAGCAATAAGTCATTTATTTTGTGTAGAAATTTTCTTCAAAGTTCCCAAGATTCATTGTGATTTCAAAGCATTGTGCTACTACTGTACCGGGGTTAAACTTCTCCTACCCAGGACCTTATTATCCTCCGTATGGTACAGGGTTCTCCGTAAAGCGCAAACGCTACTCTACATTTTGAGACATACAATTAATATTTATCACGTTTAATGTATGCACACATACCCGTATAATAGATCAAACGGGAAAGATATTTTACTAATAAATACGATCGAAATAAGATGGATCGAGTGAGCACTTATCCATCTATTATTATCTGTCTATCTCAAATTTCATAAATCAGGAAAGTTCTTCACCGATTGCTTTTAAATTTTGGCACAACGTTGCATTATACTTACTTTGTTTTTATGTGTCTACCATTTATTTATAAAACTATAAATGTTCAATTGTCCAAAATCTTAAATCTCCTAAACTTCATTTCGACACAACATTGCATTCGAATTCGCACAAATTATTTGAAAGAAAACAGGCACCGCTACCTATCCTTTCAATATTGATAAATATTTAGATAGGTAGGTAAAACATTTTTTAAATTAAATTTTTTGATTACATTCGGTTGTCTTTGCTTAAGGGGGGGTAAGGTTAATTCGTACAAAAAAAGACATGTTTTTGTGAATTTTTTGTGACAACACAGTTAAAATCTCTTTATTAAAACTAAGAGTACATTAAAGTATCATATTTGAAGAATATTGTGTAAAATTTTCAAGACGAAATGTTAATAAATACGGCAATGGCAGCAATTATTCGGACGTGTCTCGGAAAAAAGTAGAATTGCGGTGTCCATCATAACTTGGTGCTAAATCATCTGAAATCAAAAAATCAAAGTTCATTCGTTAGATAATAGATTTTTCCAGTTAATGCTGGGAGGGTTTTTTGAAATTTCAATTTTTCAATTTTTTGGAACACTTTGAAGGGAAAAACGCGATTTTTTGCGAAAAATATTGACTAATTTGTTATTAAAAAATAAAAATTAATAACAATTTTGAAAGAAGCTCGACAGCGTTACCTCGGAAATTATGTACAAAAATAGTATTCAAAATTTCAAAAGGATCGGTGCAGTAGTTTTGAAGTTATGATGGACACCGACTTTGAAAACGTGAGATTTAAGGTTTTGAAGACGATTTAAAGTTTTGCACACTGTAAAATTTAAAATAAAACTCAACACTTATTTTATACTTACACATAATCGTCGATGCCATGTTCACACGGCAAAGAGCTTTCATCATCAGCATCTGTTTGTCCTTGTCTACGCAAAACTCTTCCAATGCAAATAGCACGTCCGGTAGTCCTCAGGTGAGCGCGTCTCTTAGCTGCCCGAGCAGGTATAGAAAATCAGTCTGAGTATCGCTCAAATATTCATAATTTCGTCAATTTTGCTCCGATTGACTTGAAATTTTTACACAATATTCTTACGATGTTAAACATTCATTTAAAAAATTAAAAATAAAATGCAAAAAAAAGTGTTTAAAACCTTACCCCCCCTTAAGTAAAACGTTTGATCCGATTAGAAAGTGCAGCCTATCATATTGCGATATTTCAAAATAAAGGACATTTATGTATACTGTCTATGATAAATTTTCAATTTTGATACCTCCGAGCTTATCGTTTTAAACGACATTGTTCCGACGTTCATAACAACCATTAATATTACAATACAATATAAAACCACAATAAAACACAATAACAACATACTCGTACTTCTACAAATCTATACCTGTAAAACTCAATGTCTTTCTGTATGTCTAAACAAATCTACATGGTTTGTCCGATTCGACTCAAATTATGCATAATTATGCAATAGGACCCAGCGACCAACATAGGCGACATTTCCCCCCTCCCCCGCTTTTACCCCTTCCCCATCCCATGATATATTTTTAATGCATGCTAATCTGTACCATTCGACCGATCGGACTCAAAATTTGGAAAATCATTCTTTAGGACCCGGCGGTTGACATAGGGTACATTCCCCCCCGCTTTTTACCCCTTCCCATCTCCCTGATATATTGTCCTTGCAAATCTGTACTGTTCGACCGATCGGACTCAAAATTTGCAAATTTATTCTTAAGGACTAGATGGGTAATATAGGCGTCTCTACTCCAACCCATCCCGTAGATATATTTTCTTATTTTCTATACAAATCTACACCGTTTGATCGATCGACTCAAATTTTGACATGTATTGTTAGGGAACCGGTGGGTAACATAGGTGAAATTTTCCCCCTCACCGTTTAACCCACCCCTCTCCGTTGATATATTTTCCATACAAATCTGTATCTTTTGACCGATCTGACCCAAATTTTGTATACTTATTCATTAGAACCAGTCGGATAATATAGGCGACATTTCCTCTTCTCTTCTAACCCATCCCCTCCCCCAGATCTATTTTCTGTACAAATCTACACCGCTTAACTGATTTTAACCGCAAACTTTGCATACATATTCCCGATTTTAAAAATATTTCTTCCCTACACATGCTATCTAATCCAGCCGTGATTAAATGGAAAAATTGTTTTAATTAGAGGCTTTGCAAAACATTGGAACCTTTGTTTCCCTCGACAAATTTATTTTCAACTTAATCCTTAACCCGTGCAACGCCGGGTGCGACCAGCTAGTTGTAAATAAATAATAAATTAATTATTTAAAAAATGTCTAAGTGATAAATAAATTGTAAATAATATTCAGAATAATATTTAAAAAATTTCTAAAATAAATATTTTACTATAAATAAGTTATGGATGTTAAACGAAGACAAACAGACAAGTATTAAAAATAAATAAATTTAATATAAACAGTATAATGATCAGCAATATTTGTGTATGTATATTCTGAAAACACAATTACTGGATTTATCCACTGCAGGATTATTATTTAATCAAGATCAATTATAGAAGTCTCACAGGGATGAAGCTATTTATATGAGAAACATTTATGTAAGACTTTTTTGCGATGGCCCAGGGCTTACAATCAGTTTGAGCTGGCTCACCAATTCCATCGCAAGAACATCCATACATCGAATTTTTTAAATTTATATGTGAAGACTAAGCAAAGGCAGCAATATCAAAAAAAATAGAATCAGGTCATCGAGAATTACCAAAATATGTAGTATGTACTGAATTCGAGTATTTATAGATAATATAGATTATAGATTTATAGATTTGGAAGGGATAGATACATAAAATCTAGAATTTAGTACATTTTAAATTAGTGATCCTCGTTGACTGCATTAAAAAAAAAAATTATGTAATGCTGCCTTTGCTTCATACAGGTTTTAAGGCCTGGGCCATCGTACAAAAGACTTGCACACATGATTCCCATATAAATTGCTTCGTCTCTGTAAGATTTCTATAATTAATCTTATGTAATCTAATGATTGTTTGCAAGTGCAAATTTTTTTTTACCGGGGGTGTAACTTCCACTATAGTATTGAAAGCCTATAGAGACAACCGCAACTCTCATAAGAGAAGATGAAACAATAATATGAAAATCTTATTGATAGTTATTTGATTTATTAATTTTGTTATTCTTATACAGCATTATGCCCTCGCAGATTATCATAATCATTATTGGCACTACAACTTTGGTGGGTCTTGGCCTCCTCAATAATTTGCCTCCACTCATCTTGGTCTAGTGCCTGCTCTCTTCAGTTTTGAAGCTCTAAGGCAAAGATATCTTTGAGGACGTTGTCACTCCATCTTAATTTTGGCAGATTATATATAATACATTAAGCTGTTTACGTGGGAATTCAAATTTATAAACGCAGCGATGTTTAACATTATTTTATCATACATATATACAGGGTGTCCCGTATCTCGATATCAAGCCGAAATCGGGTGATAGGCCAAGCCATAATGGCTATCAGAAAAATATTTTAAAAAATCTAACTCATGTGTTTTAAAAATTATAAGCATTTAAAAATCAAAAAAATCTACACCCTGTGACAGTCTTTTCACTACTGTTGCTACAATTTTTTATTTTTCTTCATTATTTTTATTGTTATGTAATCATGAATAATGTTTCTGTAAACTTTTGTGCAAAATTAAAAGCTAACTGCTCCAGCTTGGAAGAAAATGTCACTTTTTGACCAAACCATGTATTCAAAATCAAAGTACTGACTGTTTTCTTTTTTTTTTTTTAAATATTTTTCTGATAACTATAATGACTTGGCCTATCACTCTGTACATACTCATATTTTATACTTTAATTAAAAATATCGATTTGCATCGAACACTTACTCCAATCAATACATATCAGTCTACTAGTATAACAAACCTTTTTGTCAGGGCTGATGTTGCTGAAATATATCTGCAAGCTCAGCGACATCAACTGGTCCTGATGGTGGACCCTGCAACGGGATCCAAAACGTCAACCAGAGAGGTCATATACACACGGCAGAATAAAAAGTCATGAAACTATGTTTCATGACTTTTTACAGGTTATTCTCAAATATTTTTATTACAAAAATAAATTTAAAATTAAAATAAATAAAACACTTTACTTTGTATTAAACCAGGATTTATTGTCGTGCCAACCGGTTTCGCTTAAACTTAAGCTTCATCAGGGAAACTTAATAACTAAACAATAAATACAAAGCAGTGCACTTATATATACATAATGAGGGAGACAAAATATAAAATTACATAGAAAAAAGAGAGACAACAATATACGAGTACATATAAAAGAGACATA
Source organism: Agrypnia vestita (assembly GCA_016648135.1). Lineage (NCBI taxonomy): Eukaryota > Metazoa > Arthropoda > Insecta > Trichoptera > Phryganeidae > Agrypnia > Agrypnia vestita. The sequence continues at coordinate 454,312 of JADDOH010000713.1, read as the reverse complement.
ATATAAAATTACACGATAATGACAACATATAGAGAGATAGAGAGACAAATTACAAACAAGTGAGACAAAAATATAACAGTAATTATGAAAGAGAACATAATATAAAATTAATTACACGATAATAAAAGATAGATAGATTATATGATAATGACAAAATATAGAGAGATAAGCGAATGGATTAGAGAGAGACAAATTACAAACAAGTGAGACAACAATATACCAGTACTTATGAAAGAGAACATAATCTAAAATTACATGATAATAAAAGATAGAAAGACCAGCATATGGACTAGAAAGAGCTAAATTACAACAAAAGATTGATCTCTAGGAGAGTGAAAAGGAAAGGGAAAGGTATGTGAGAAATTAGTAGGATTTATATGGGAAAAATATTTAGTATAAGACTGTTGGATAAACATAATTGATTATTAAGTATTTCACTATTAGTGACTGACTTTTTTATTTCCAGAGCTTCTAAATTATCTAGTCTAATTCCCAACCCATTTTTATGTAGAATATAAACCCCTTTTTTACGGCAAAATGAATGATTTTTATCAATCAAGTGATTGGCGAATTCAAAAAAACCATTACTATTCAAATATTTTAAATGTTCTTTAACGCGAATATTAACATTCCGAGAAGTTTTACCTATATAAAAAGATGAACAATCATTACACGATAATTTATATACACCCGAATTACTTAGATGATCATCTCGATCTTTTGTATTAATTAAAAATTTACCTAAATTATTATTTGTATAAATCGCTGGTCTTACTTCCGTCTTACTTAAATTTAAAATTATCTTGAAATAACATTAAAAAATAAGTAAAAAAACTCTAATATTATTAAAAATGATAAATGGCATTATATCCAACAGATCCAAAAATTTAAAATTTAATAAAATTAAAACACTGTGATATCATGGTGATGATGAAACAGATGAAGCACACCGATCTAACAGATTTTATGAACATAGGAATTTTAAATTCATTTTTCAATTTTCTTAAAAATATTTTTTTTAAACTTTTTTTACTTTTTTTTAAGGTATCGTAAAATGATATATTTTATGTTATAGACTTACTACCCAACTAGTACTACAGTGTGCACAGCCTGTCTTTAGTATTTTAAACTTTGTAATGCTGAATTAAAACCGTTGTATTATCAAGTGTTCTGCTTATCACAATGCTAGCTTCACTTCTTACAGCGTCTACTGCTTATTCTATCTTTGTAAGTAATTCCTCACATCTACAGAGGCATCGAATGTAGCGGAATATTCCCTTTTATTCCCTTTTATGAGGCGCTCAAAAAAGTTGTTCCGGTTAACTTAATCCCGCGTTATATGAAACAGAAGGCTGCCTTAATCTGGTTCAAGTACCCTTTTTTAATTGTGTTATACTTTTCATTTATTAATTTCCTTAACCCCATTTCTTTTTCAGGTCGGGGTTGACTTTATTTACTAACAGTCGCCCGGTCCGCCGAGAAAACTTAACTTTCCTTTTATTTAATTATAAGCCTCTTCTGACTTTGAGATTTTTTAAAATGGAAATCCAGCTCTTGGAGCTTAAAATTTTTTTTAAATCCTTTTATTAGATCCTTTTATAGATATACAGGGCGTACCGGAGCTAGCAGCAGAAACTTGGCCGCTAGATTTCTAACTATGTTATGAGTCTAAAATGTTCAAGCAACCATGACGTAATATCAATAGTTATGGAGATATGCAATATAAAAGTTACATTTTTTTTCAATATTTCTGACTTATTTTTTGCAAAAAGTTGAACAATCATTACAGTAACTTATATCGATTATGAAAAATTCATTTGCTTCAATACAACTTAAATAAAACGATAAAAACCTTGTAAAAATGACTTTTTTTCAATTTTTACAAGGTTTTTATCATTTTATTCAACTTGTATTAAAGCGAATGAAATTTTCATAATCGACATAAGATAATTTAATGATAGTTCAATTTTTTGCAAAAAATAAGTAAAATATATTTTTTAAATACTTTACTTATTTTTTGTTTATATTTTGAAATATTTTTAAAAAATGCAAAGTTTGATATTGCATATCTCCATAACTATTGATATTAGGCCATGGTTTTTGAACATTTTCGACTCATAACATCGTCAGAAATCTACCTGCCAAGTTTCTGCTGCTAGCTCTGGTACACCCTGTATTTAAAACTACTGGTCCGTACCTGACTTTGCCCGGGTAACAGATTTAGTTTTAAAAAATGCGACGGGATGGCGCCATTATTTTGCCATTTAATTAAATTTTGGACAGATATGTCAAACGGTAAAGATTTTTAAAGAATATATATCAGCGAAGGGGGTGAGGTAAAGAGGGAGAGGAGAAATGTTGCCTATGTTACCCGCCGTGTCCTAAAAAAGAAGTGTGCAAAATTTGAGTCAGATCTGTCAAACGGTATATATTTGTATTGAAAATATATCAGAGGGAGGGAGTGGGGTAAAGGGGAGGGGAGAAATCTTACCTATGATACCCGGAGGATCCTAAAGAAAAATTATGCAATATTTGGTACAGATCGGTCAAACGGTGTAGATTTGTATAGAAAACAGACAGAAATTGAGTTTTATAGGTAGAAATACCGTAAAATAAATTATTTTATGGTATGTTAATTGTTTTAAAATGTTCATTCATATAGCAATGAACTCTGAGCCACTAACCATCGGCTAATTAGTAAAAAAATCAATAACTTTTTCAATTTTTAAAGAGCTTTTTTTCTAAAATCACATGAGTTATTTTATCAACGGGTTTTCTTTTACGATATTTAATGTCCCCATAACTTATTATCATACTTTGTTTTATTTTTCTTTTTAAATTATAAAACCATATGCAAAATTCATTTTCAAAAATTTAATTTTTAAAAACAAAAATAATAATGCAGGATTTCTTTTTGACCTGATGAAATAAATGATTTTTACGCAAGCGGTTTGTTCAATAGATTTAATTATTTATATTAACACACTTCATTATACATTCAATTAAAATGACACCACAAGGTATTTACAATAAATATTTTTTTAAATATATAGATATTTTTTGCGTTTTTACATCCAGAGAAATATCAAATCGTACATCTCATAATGAAAACAGAGGCCCTGGAAAAAAGAAGACATATCGGGTAGAAAACCTTAGTTTTAGAGGCATAAATAGAATGAATATAGCCAACATACGGTAAACGGACCTTTTTAGATTCAAACAGACTGGTCAAGGTTTAGGTACGGCTCGGCCGTATTCTAAACCTAAGTGTTAAGCCGTAGGTAGTGAACCAAAATACTAGCTACAATGCAATTTAAAATCAATCAAACAGAGCGTTAAATTTTGTAATCCATACTATAAGACCACTGTTATGGTCGGAACATCGTAAGTACCTACTCGGTGGTGAAGCAAATGGCACCAACCGCTTATCAGAAATATATGTTAATATTGTAAAAGTTTTATCGGTTCAAGAACTAAGAGGAAAAAATAGTGTAATTTATAGAAGAAGAATAGTAGGTACACAGTATGTTCAATTACACTTCAAATATTATAAATTCTAAAACGTTTATCCATTTTAAATTTAAAATACACCCAATTTAGATGAGAAACCATTTCTTGTATTTGAATTGGGGGGCATTGTCATTGTGATACTGTATAACATATTGAAGAACAGTGTCACTTACAAAACTAACGCTTCATATTGAATCACCTTATACAACATATTATTCATTATTATTCATTATTCGTTTATTCAATGTTACAATGTTACAATGTTGCAAAGTTTACAAAGTTTACAATTTATTCAATGTTTATTCAATGTTACAAAGTTTACAAAGTTTACAATTAGTGTTTACAAAATTAAATTAAGCTTTTTTCATTGTTGCTGAGAGTCTTGGCAGCAAGTAAACACTACAATTGAATTGATGCCCTGCCTGCTACACTAGTAGTTTACTGTATTATAGCAGACAGTGCTCTTCCAGTAGTATAATGTTCAAGAATATTTAGTATTTATATAACATTTGTGAATCAATATTATTGCCAATTAAAATTGAGTAATAGTAATAATTAAATGTTTACAATCTAATAATGGTGTTAATTAATTCTATTATAGACAAAGGAAAAAAATGATCTGAATAGGATATTTAATAAAATAAAATAAAATAAAACAATTAAAAGTTTTTAGAAAGATGAAAGTAAATGTTCTTGTAGGATTAGTATTTTTCAAATTTAGTTTATATCATGGATTTTAGTAGGTTTTGGACATGCTTCCTTCCCTTTTCATGCAGCCATAGTTTCACTTTTGAAGAAAAATATGCGAGACTATGGCTACAAGTTTTTAGTGTAGTGTTAAGAGTATTGAATATTTTTGGTGCTTGGAAGAGGTGAAATCTTTGTGAAAATGTTTTTGTGAATTTTGGTACAAGATATTCGCTGTTCACCTGTGCCCTTGTTGAGTGTGAGTGAGTTATTTTTTGGTGATCTTGTTTATGTCGGAAAAAATATTTTAAAGTGTTGAGTAAATATATTTGATTGATGTCCAGGACGTGACATTCTCTGAAAAGTTCTTCTGAAGGAAAACGAAATGGCTTTTTATGAAGAACTCTCAATACCATTTTCTGGGCTTTGCTTAATGCATCTAAGATAGTAGAAGCTGCACCACCCCAACTGACAGTTGCATAATTAATGAGTGAGTGACACAGTGCATAGTATACTATTCTTCTTGTCGGTGCGTCGAGTACATCTCTAATTTCTTTGAAAAAATAAACTAGCTTTCTTATTCGGACTGTGAGATTCAAAATATGTTTTCTCCAGGTTAGATGCTGGTCTATGTACACACCTAGATATCGTATATCTTCCGTTGTCTGCAGATTAGTACAATCACAGGGTTTATCTTTTGATTGACATGTGTGAATCTGTAGATTTTTGGGCTGTTTTATTACTGTTCTTTTACTGATGGAGAAGCACATGTATTTTGTCTTTGAAGCATTTACTGTTAGTAGATTTTTGTCAAGCCATGCTGTTATTCGATTCAATCCGCTTTGTGCCTTTTTTAAAACATTTTCCCAGGAATCATCTTGAAAAAGAAGCACTGTGTCATCTGCAAAAGAAATTATTTTACCGTTTTCTAAATTGGAGTTACACATTTCATTGACATATATGAGGAAGAGCGTGGGTCCCAAAACACTTCCTTGCGGTACTCCGTATGATGTTTTGTGGAGGTTGCTGCAGTGATCGCCCGATTTAACCACCTGAACCCTGTTATTTAGATAATCTTCAAACCACGCCAAAGCCGTTCCCCTTATTCCCAAAGCTGATAACTTGTGCAGCAGCAGTGGATGAGACACCGTATCGAAGGCTTTGGCTAGGTCCAAAAAGATCCCAATACAACGTTTGTCTTTATCTAATTGTGTAACTAAGAATTCCGTTAGTTGACATATTGCATCTTCTGTTGAGAGTTTTGGTTGAAACCCGTATTGATTGTTGGAGATTATTTTGTGAATATCCAGGTATTTCAAAAGACGTACTTTAACTATCTTCTCTAAGATTTTAGAAAAAATACTTAGGAGCGATATAGGTCTATAGTGGCTCGGATTACGGGGATCACTACCCTTGAATATTGGACAGATTGTAGCCAGTTTTAGTGCATTTGGAAAGATACCCGTTGAGAGACTTTGATTGAATATATAACAAAGAGGCTTACTTAATTGGTCTTTATTATACTTCACCACTTTTGCTGTTATCTCATCATTTCCAGGGGCACTGTGAGACTTTAGATTACTAATAATTGCAGCAATTTCATGACTGGAGGTTGGAGCAAAGAAAAATGAATATGGACTTGCTGAATTTAAAATTGTTTTGAGGTTTTCTTCGGTAATTTTAAGACGAGACAAAATATTTTGTGCTAATTTTTGCACAAAATGCCCGTTTACATTATCTAGCACTTCAGTAATAGCCTTATCCTCAGTAGCATGATTTTTGTTTGGAATCAGCATATCACATATATCCTTGCTTCTAGTATTTTGTGTAGAAGTCATTTCTCTTATAGTTTCTCATGTTTTCTTTGCATCATGTTGATTTGCTTTTATAATATTTTTGTAATATAAGTGTTTAGCGGATTTGACTGCTCTATTACCAATATTTCTATACTTTTTGTAAAAGTTTTGTAAGCCGACATTTAGAGGGTTAAGTTTAGACTGTTTGTGTAACACATCTCTCTTATTTATGCAGTTAACTAAACTTTCAGTTATCCAAGATTTCTTAATTTTTTTCCTCGATTTATTAGAAATATGTTCTTGATTTTTTTTATGTGGCTTTGTAGAATATACAGAAATTTTGAATATGATGTATTAGCATCATTAGTCTCGTATACTGGTAACCAGGTTTCTTTTTCCAAGTCCTGTTTTAGCATTTCAAAATTTAGTTTGTGTCGGGGTTTTGTATAAGTTTTTGTATTTATTTTTTGTGTTCCAATGTCAATCATTACTGGAAAGTGATCCGTGATAGTAGTTTCACATACAATTCCTTTCGCCAAGAATTTGCTTTTAACCATAATGTGGTCTAAACATGCGTTACCTCTTGTTGGGTTGTTGATGGCAGGAACGAAACCTTGTTCAGCTAACATGGATAGGTATTCAGATGCGTTTGAGGTGGGAGTACTTGCAGTTATGTCAATGTTTATGTCACCTGCAATGATCATTGTTGGATTTTTGGCCATTGTGAGTAGCTCTTCATAAAGAGAATTTGTGAATTCATGCGCACTTTGGAAGGACGGTGGTCGATAAATCCCATATATGTAGGTACCGTTACACAAATTAATTTTTAAGCAATTGGCGTCACTTATATCCGGTTCAGTTACTTCGAAATTTATATTTGCTTTAATGTATGTTACAACACCGTCATTTTGGTTATAATGTTTGGAGGTTTTGTGCCCGATGTATCCTGGAATCGTCTGTATTGTGTCTTTATCTTTCAACCAGCATTCCGTAAGAATAATAATTTGAAAGTCTATATTTAGACGATGCAGTAGTACAAGAAGTTCGTCAAAATTATGATTAATGCTTCGTATGTTCATATTTAGAATCTTAAGAGTGCTACTTCCTTTACAAAAATATACTTTACAGTTTTCTGGTTGGTCCACAGTTTTAGTGTTAATTGGTTCAAAGGAATCTATTTGGTTTACCAGATCAATTATATTAGCCATTCCATATCTTTCTATAGTAAGTTTGGACGATTTTTTTGTTACACCAACATTCTGTACAAGTAAATATATCCGAATCATATTGTGTGCATGATTTGGGTAAGGGGACTATTATAGTTTGCGAAAGATCGAATGCCTCTATATCTACCGCGAGATTATTAATATTCATCTTTGTCAATCTGATGTAAAGTATATCGATCTGTAAGCTATTAAAGTGAAAAGGTTTTATTAATAGTTGGTAGTAAATACCTACATATTTGCACTGTACATAATTGTTACAAGATGAGGGTATATAGGGTAAATTCATTTTACAGAAATAGAATTGAATTAAGATATTGCTTAAATTTAGTTTTTTGAAAGAATATTTTGCTATGTAAGTGAAATGATATCGTTTATTATGAACTATATTACTATCAAGGTAGGTATATATTTTATAAAAAGTATGTGTTAAAAACAAGAGTAAAAAGAAGTTTAAGAATGTGTTATGATTACTTAGAATGATCTTATTGTCGAGTGAGTATCTTTTCAGTTGATATATAATGTTTTTAAATGCGTTAGTGTAAATATGTGTATGTATGGTTTTTAGATTTATTTTGATATGGAAACAAAATTTTATATTTATGAAATATTGGAATAGGTGTCTATGATATGCCCATTCAGCAAGTTTTAATAAATCATGGTTTATTTTATACATTGGTTGTTTATGGTTAATGCCTCTAGTAAAGACCATAGAAAAGAGAAAGTTTGTATACATCGCGGATCGGCAAATGACATTACAATTTTGACAGGTCCGTCTCCGATTTGATACAAAGAAATGGCTCGCCGACATTTTTTCGTGTATATATGCGTCCATTCTTAATCCAAACAAATTTTATATTTTTCTGGATGGCTATCTTCTTTGTTTCCGCTAGTAGAAATTTGCATTTTTTTGTAATGTGCTCGGAGATGTAAATAGGCTTGATTTCTTGGTTATTTTTAAAGATGGAAGTGTTTAGTGAGCGCTCATAACCTTTCGATTGTTTATTGTGAGATTTAACTCTGTCGAGGAACGTATCTCGACAGGTCCGGTTGGTAAATTTAACGATAATCGGGCGTGGAGTCTTTTTAGAGATGTGCTGCCTCGCCCGTTGTATGGAGAGGATGTCGCTCATCTGACCTTCCCAGTTTACTGTTGAGATGATAGTTTTGACACTGTGAGTGAGATCAGCGGTTGACTCTGCCGAAGTTTCATGGCATCCACGGATTTCGATGTTGGTGGCTATTTGTTGATACTCCTGTTCGTCAAATTTATTTTCCAAGTATTCTATTCTTTTAACTAATTCAGATTGCTTTTGTTGAACTTTTTCTATCTGATTGCATCTAGACTCGATATTGGTAATTTTTGTCTTTAGGTCTTCGTATTGGTTACTTACAAATTGTATAGCCTGGAGGATGCTTGTATTTTGATCTGAGATTTGTTTCCATTGCTTATAGTTTTCAGAAAGTTTACTCTCTAGATAATCGATTAAGGAGGATCGCAGCCCCTCTATGTTACTGTTGTAGAGTGCAGCTGAGTTGGCATCGCAGGTGATAAGTGATATATCATTAGCTTTAGGGGATGGATTGATAATTGAAGGCTCCCCAGAATGTTTTCTATCACTTTTATCTTTTTTGCAAGGCGGGCAAATCCATGATTCTATGTTTTTTGTCGACATCTTTTTAAAATTTTCTTTAGAGATATTTGTACAATCTGTGTGGTAATAACTTGAGCATTTTTTGCAATGAAGTGTCTGTTTAATATTTGTTACTGTGAACGTGCATATATTGCAGACAGCCATTTCTGGATTCATTAGCTGTTACAATTTAAATAAGGTTAATCTTTTGAAATTTACCTTTGTTAGTAGGTATGTGTCAGATGACAGCTGGTTTTGACAGGTTAGTAATTTTTTTCAAAGAATAGATGTTTTAGGTGTACACTTCACTGGTATAGTATTTGGAGCTTAAGTTACTTTAATACTGTTCTGTTTAATAGCGTTTTAGGTCACTTTTATTATTTAATTTTACTTTATTTGTAAATTTTTGACGAAGAATAAAAGTAATGATACTGTAGGTAGTACAGGAAACGGAAGAGAGCTTTAGGTACGCCACATCAATAGACATTACATTATTTAACAAGAAAATAGTTAACAAAATATTTGAAGGAAAATATATTATTCTGCGTAATTTTTTAAACTCTTTTTACTTGGGTAGATGACCACTTTTAAAATACAATGAATTAAAAGAATGGATATTTTTTTTTTTCAAAAGAAAACTAAAAAAGTCAAAATCTTGTTGAATATTTCTGGTTCCAGATATTTAATCAAGACACATTGTGTTAAATCTAAATATCAGATTTATATTTTAAGCTGACTCCGGTGAATATGAAATGACTAGCAAAAATGACGGAACGTTGGTTCGTGTCTTTGCTAAGCCCTAGTATATATTTTATAGCATCTTTTTGGCGATCTACGGAGAGGCGGCCTTAGCAGCATGCGTTATTCGGTTTGGTGGTCCGGGGGCTAAATCCAAGATAATGGTCCTATTGCATATACAACGAAAATGATTATTTCACTATATTATTGAATGTGCTAATAACAAAATGAAAGATAATTTACGTTTAAAAAGTAAGTATTAAATAAGATATTACACTTCAAAGTTTCGAAAAATGCACTGCATATTTTGACATTTCATAGGCAATGTATGAGGTTTGGTTCGGTTAGGTTATTAGGTTAGGTTAGGTTATAAGGTTAGGCTTGTTTAATTTAGATTACGATTATTTTAGTTAGACTAAATTAACAGGACATTAAATATGTAGTGAAATACTTATTTTCATCATATGAACAACGGGACCATATTCTTGGATTATTCCGGCCCGGGTTCAAGCCCCATCTCCAGCCGTTTTTTAGCCGTAAATTCTACCGAAATTAAGGACTTCACACAAAATTACGGGGAGAGACAGACAGACAGACAACGAAAGTATTACGTTTGATGCTGCGAGCTAAAAAAAGTCGCGATGATCTAGAAAATTTGGTCAAGCATTGATTAGATGGGCGTCCATTCGAGTCTTCTGAGGTTGGCAAATGTTTGTTCAAGTGTTGGCTGACTTGAGCCCGTGGAGTGCTCGCCGCAGCATGGGGTCTTTATTTCTTTTGAGGAATCGGGAATGGGCATAGCTTCACATTCTGGCAATAAAGTCAATGTCCCGGTGCCGGCGGCGCGCGTGCACGCGCGCTGGGCGTGCCCGGATTATTTCTGGACGGCGTTCGCCACTCAATGCACGAATTTGATAACACAAGGCACGATTGGCTAATTTTATTATTTTACCAGCTGTAACCCGTCACGAATTACGGTACTTATACATGTCGGTTCCTAAGAAATAAGCATTTATTTAAGAAAAAAAATACTATAAAAAAAAAGTTTTTTACTAAACTAAAAGAAAAAAGGAAAAAAAATACTATAAAGAAGTTACGGACATTGGACGAAGTTACAGGGATAGACAGACGGACAGACAACGAAATTATTATAAATGGGATTCACGTAATTTTAAATAAATAAATAAATATAGCTTTATTCCAGAATGTGGGGAGGTTCGTGCAATCCCACACATTCCATATAAAAGAAAATACACACATTAAAAATATTATATAAAACAAAAGAGAAATAGTAAAATCATATAAAATAGAAGAGAAGTATTAAAAGTAATCAAAAGAAATATATGGTAAAATATCGGCTTTAGCGAGCGATGGCAAGTCAATTATGCGGGGCCAGTATCTTTCTCCAGTGTGCATCGATGCTGGATGCTGGAGTAAGGCGGGCTTCCAGGATAAGGATATTTCCGGAGCTGTATATCCTTTCCCTCATCCCTGCCACCCTGGATCTTATGAGGGCTGCAAAGTTGGGAACACGCCCCTCAGTGAACATACCGGAAGCGCTGCAATATCTGGGAAGGCCAAACATCATACGAAAGGCGTTGTTATATTGTATGCGAAGTCTTTCTATGCTGCTCTTTTTATAATTTGTCCAGAGTTCACATGTATATAACGTTGCACAGAAGGCAAGGAAGAGCGTTCTTTTTACAGCGGTGCTACAAAGACGAAACCTTCTACACAGCATATTCGCTTTCACACTGAGAGCTCGTCTTTGCCTGTCAATATCGTCGTCGTCCATTAGATTATTTGTAATTATGTGTCCTAGATATTTTGTTCTTTCGGTCACCTTCAGGACCACACCGTTCAGAGTAACTGGAGGAATACTTGTTGGGCCCTGACCATACTTTATAACCAACAGTGCTGTTTTATTAGGGTTATAGAGCATGTTTGTTTCTTCAGCAAACACTTCACAGATCTTTAGAAGAATGCGTAGTCCTCTTATAGACGGTGCCATCAGTACCATATCGTCAGCATAACTGATGTTGTTAAGACACTGTCCTCCGTTTTATTTCAGGTTTCTTACGAGACGATTTTAGCATACTAATATCGTTGCCAATGAGACAACAGTGTGTCACATCTATTCTATTTTCATTGATTCGCGATATCTTTCTTACGAGACTGTTTTACCCACATTATTTAACGTTCTGTAATTTTACCATACTAATCTCGTTGCCAATAGGACAACAGAGAATCATACCTATAATATTTTCATCGATTCGCGTAATCTTAAATACGACGTTTTGCCCGTATTATGCAACATTATACATTTCGTCAACTTTGACGTGCTGAAAAATAATATATAAAATACGAGTAAGTACTAAAATTATTTTAAATGTTGATAGAACGTCATAATCGTAGAATAATGACGCATGTGATTTTTCTTTTTCAGGAGAGCAGTTTGAAGTTTTATTTACATAAATAACACTTAGTTGTCATAGCTCGATAACTACAAAAGATTTTCCCTTTGAAACTTGGGTTAGTTATTTAAAGTGGATACCTTTCAAACCTCAAATATAGTCAGCGCAGTACAGACGTTTTTACACATGCTGCATTGTTCTACGATCGCAAATCAGAACCGTCGTTGTACCGACTTCGTATAACGACGGTTAAATTGATGACAAAAAATACACTTTTTATATACTACTTCTTTTTTCACTTTTTAACGATCCAAAAAAAGTCAACGAAAGATCATGACGAGAAATCAGTTTGCTATACATAAACACCTACTATTTTTTTCATCCAAAGTGTGCAAATTAAAAAAAATATATAGTCAATATTTCCGTTCTAATGATAGAAATACTGACCCCCCTAAAAACACGGAGCGTACTTAAACATACAACTTTCAAAAATTTGCTAAACGTGGTACTCTACCGTGGGTGGAAATGTTGAACGTTACACTGTGTAAAACGATCACTTAAGCCTGCCGCACGATAGGTCGTAAGCCCTGTGAACACGCAAAGACGTCCATGCCTACTTTTCCTTAAAAAATATATAATTTCGTCTCTATGAGACATCTATAATACATCTTGTGTAATAAATCGTTTAAAGAATATTTACGCAGAAGGTAACGTGCAGCCACACCGCCTATTGAAATGGCCATGTTTGCAAAGTAGGCCATCTGATCAGCCCAGGTGATGTCAAACAAATTCCTCGGCGAATTCCCGCTGTAACAGTCACGGAATATGAATACGATCGCACAGCTGTCCGGGTATCATACGCGGTGCAAGAAACTTCACGGAGAACCAGAGAAACTGCCGATCACAGATGAGACGAACAAACCAAGTCAAACATCACTGCACATCACTAGTACGAAGTATATAGGAATATTCGTCAGTTATTTGGTCACCTTATTACAACAACTAGCGGTACACAATGCAGTTCTGGTACCGACACTAATGTATGGAAGCGAAGCCTGGAGCTGGCAGAAGAGGAACGAAAGCAGATTGAATGCAGTGGAGATGAGGTCCCTTAGACGTATATGTGGTAAATCCATGTATGATAGAGTGAAGAATGAAGATATTAGGAATGAATGTAAAGCTGATTGTAGCATAATACGTAGAATAAAAATAGGGTCGCTCGGGTGGTTTGGGCATGTTGAGTGAATGGATGAGGAAAGAATGGTAAGAAAGATGCATGATGCAAGTGTTGACGGCGCCAGAAAGAGAGGGCGACCACGGAAGACGTGGCATGACCAGATTAACCAGATACTGGAAGATGGTCCTGTTAGAAGCCTCAACAACCGTCGAGCTTGCATGCGAAGATTTATGAATGTAGACGAAGCGAAAGTTGTATGTCAGGACAGAAGAGTATGGCGCTCTATCCTCTCTGCCTACCCCCACGGGGAAACGGCGTGATGGTAAGTTAGTTAATTAGTTAGTTAGTTATTACAACAACACATGTTACGAGAATCCAGAGAGTGCAGAAAAGGTTTCTACGTATTGTGTCATACAAAGCCGGTCCGCACAATAACCTTCACAGCTACGAAGATCGACTTGCCTTTCTCAAAATGCACAAACTTGAGTCCCGACGGAAATATCCGATCTCGTTGTGCTACACAAAATTCTCAGTGGAGCTATTAATGCTCTCTCTCTATCTGACATAAATTTGCATGTTAAACCTCGTATAAGAAACCCGGAGTCTTTTAGAATAAGCCAGCACACTAATAATGTTGGTTACTATTCTCCCATCACAAGGTTGTGTCGCACATATAATATGTATTGTGCTGACCCTAACATTGATGCTGATATTCTTGCAGATACCTTATCATCGTTCAAAAACTCACTCATACACAACATCCATTTTATAAACGACGACGTGAACCTACAGATCCATTAAATTAATTATTTATTGAATACTAACAATAAATATACAATACACATAAATGTACGTGTAAAATATACTTAAATGCAAAAATACATGTTACTAGAGCGTGCCGAAGACACCTGTAATTGGGATAATGGGCATAGTCTTCATTCATAATGTTTTATTATTAGAGTATCATGTATCTATTATCCTGTTAGTGTCTTTAACAAATATAAAAAAAAAAAAAAGACTTTTGAGAACATACAGGAGAAGGATTCTTGCATGTTAGGAATATAACAAGAAATAATGATGAAAAGTCTTGAGAAACTCGCCAGGAAAAGTTGAGGGAAAGTCTCGTATGATGAATCAGAGAAGAATGTCGTTGGGAGGAAAGTTCATTGCATGAAATTCCATACACATCAAGGTACAAAGCAAGGTACAAGATGATCAGCATTGGACGCATTGTTATTGTAGAAGAAAAATGGATGTATACTGCAAAAATGCATATTACCGTTGGTATGTAGACTTATAGGTCGACCACAATCAAAATACCACTTGTAATTGGGATAATGGGAATAGTCTTCATTTATAATGTTTTATTATTAGAGTATCATGTACCCATTATCCTGTTAGTGTCTCTAATAAATAAATTTTTTTTTTAAAAAGTCTCAGAGATGACCGGAGCCTCGCTACTGTTTGCTCTAAACAAGGGAGGAAAGAAGTTTTTGCTGCAGGAAGCAGAAGAAAGAACCACGAACAAAGAACGACTTGTCCTTCGTGTCGAGCCCATCTGCTATCGGAGATCATATTGGCGATCGTGACTAGGGAATGGAAATTATCGATTCTGCTCAGCTTCCTCACACCTTCTGGCAGGCTATTATACTAATTTATTCCCTTGTAATAAATACAGTTTTGTGTGTTTGTCTTTTTACTCCCTTTATATTAACTCGTGGCGTCTGCTTGCTTGCCGTCAACAAAAACTTTGGATCGATTTTTGACCCTTTTCCCGTGATCCAATCGAGCTGAAACTTGGCAAGCAGACTCGTGGCGACGATCAAGAAGATCTATCAAATTTTCGATAAAAAAATTAATAATTGTAGTATAATTTCGGATTTTAAAATTTTTTATTGGTTTTTTCAAATTGGAATCATTAAAAAAGTTTGATTAGCAACGCCGCTGCGGCCCGATAACGTCGCGGAATATTTTCTAAATTTGAATTACTCCGTCGGTATAATAGGTACATCACTACGAATTTCGAAAATTTACAAAACAATTGGTTTACAGATGACAGCAAAATTGGGTTTTTTGGGAAAAAATCAGATAATAATTTATTTCTTTTAGATTTCTGCTTAGTTTTTGAAGAATTCTAATTACTCAAATCTGATTCTGACTAAATCATTTGACGCTGGAAATTCATAAGGTACGATATTGACGATAATTGAATCTGTCAAAATCTTGACATCTCAAAACATCTGACATTTTAGAAATATATTAAATTTCTGTAAGTTTAGTGTTATATTTTAATTCGTCTTTAATTATTGTTATATTTTACAAAGAAAGGGAGTATAGTAAAAACTTGGTTTTTATGGGTTACTTTTTTTCTATTTGGAATACTTATTATATTTGCGTTTCTTGTATTATATCTATGTATCTCTGTGTTTATATTTAATCTTATTTTTACTCCTTTTATATTAACTCGTGGCGTCTGCTTGCTTGCTTGCCGGCTTGCCGGGTGAAAAAACTTTGGATCAATTTTTAACCCTTTTCCC
The DNA here is from genome assembly GCA_016648135.1 of Agrypnia vestita. Taxonomy (NCBI): domain Eukaryota; kingdom Metazoa; phylum Arthropoda; class Insecta; order Trichoptera; family Phryganeidae; genus Agrypnia; species Agrypnia vestita. Next base: position 438,596 of record JADDOH010000713.1, on the reverse strand, counting down.
GTGATCCAATCGAGTTGAAACTTGGCAAGCAGACTCGTGGCGACGATCAAGAAGATCTATCAAATTTTCGTTAAAAAAATTAATAATTGTAGTATAATTTCGGATTTTTAAAATTTTTATTGGTTTTTTCAAATTGGAACCATTAAAAAAGTTTGATTAGCAACGGCGGCCCGATAACGTCGCGGAATATTTTCTAAATTTGAATTACTCCGTCGGTATATATAATAGGTACTTCACTACGAATGCCGAAAATCTAAATTGACTGACAAATGTTTTTAGAATTTAATCTTCAAAGCATGAAGTGTATTATCAAAGCTCAAAACATCTGACATTTTAGAAATATATTAAATTACTGTAAATTTAGTGTTATGTTATATGTTTTAATTCGTCCTTAATTGTCGTTATATTTTACAAAGAAAAGGAGTATAATAAAAACTTGGTTTTATGGGTTACTTTTTTTTAACAAAATGGAAACTTCTTAATTGAAAAACATTTTGGCAGTCTTTAGGTAATCAGATGTTATCTCACTGACGGATATGTGGAATCAAATCAGCGACCTTGTTTTGTGTAGAATAATTTGCACTCGTCCGCCCGGCGCTTCTGGTGATTAATAGTTATTATTATTATACGGTTATTAACAGTTGCGATTGACCTTTATTTTCGGCCAAGGCTGACCGACTGGCCGCCGATCTCCGGCGGTCAGGGTCAAGGTCGCCGAAAAGGTCAAGCCGAGGTCGACGCGTGCCGAAGGACGTCACGTATATATATATTTTTTAAATCGAAACTAATGGGCCGTGGAGCGATTTCGGTGGAGGGCGAAATAAATCATTCAAAATTACGATTATTATATAATACGTAATACAGACATATTTGAGCTCGCACGCTATTTTCATTTAAGGGAAGGTTGTTTCAATTTAGGGGTGTTGAATGTAAGGGGTGTTCCAGCGGCGTACACCGCTAAGTTGAAAATTTAGTATTTCTAATGATTCTAGGAAACAAATATGCTGTATAAAATGTGTTAAAATGTTTTAAATTATCATTTTCAGGGAAATTGTGGTGGATTCCACCACACGGGCGGCATCTGGCGTCCATGGCAAGCAACCGACCTACAGGCGGCGAGCAGGAAGACCTTCATTCCCGTTCCGCTCGCTCGACCGCCAACACTACGAGACCCGCGTAACGCGTCGCGACTTTACGGATTGTTGTTACATATTAGACATTTAAAGTCGCGCGTACTAAATATACACTAATAAAACCGATCTGCGGTCCCGCGATCTCTTGCTACTAACATATTTAAGATTAACGCCTTTCAACTTATATTGTATCTTGATTAAATAAACTCCTTGTGAATTATATACGCTGCATTCAGTGCATCATTTAGTAGGAGTTAGAAACCCCGCGGCGACCCTGCTATCTGGACCAAGCTGCATCACCACATCTGGTAATATACCCTGGACACACTGGTTGCAGCCTCAAAGTGCGAACGATATTGGGATCCCTGTGACCTTGGAGTCGGGACCGCCTAGGCGCGGTACCGGAGTCTTCCCCCGGTCCAGGCCACAGCGGCACTTATAGACATTCCCATAATATTAAAAAAATGAATATTGTTTAATATTTCACATTATAGGTATCATCACCAGCTGCGAGATATATGTATACTATTTCATGAAAAGGACCACAGATGTCTGTAGCATAGAAGTCTCATCAGATATATGAAAGGTTTCAATTTGGAATATATATATATACAATTTTCAAAAATAAGGTGTAGATTTTCCTAGAATGGAATTGGTGAACGTTGCATTGTGTAGAGTGATCACTTAAGCCAGCTCGTACAGGTTGTGAGCTCTGGGCCTTCGTACAAAATACTTTCATACACGATTGTCATATAAATAGATTCGTCTATGTGAGACTACTATAATTTATCTTAATAATTATCCCCGGTGAATTTTTGAGAATTTTAGCAACTTAATAATTTATCTGAAATAAATATGAATGAAACAATCCTTAGCTTATGAAAAAGGCCTTTTAGCCGTGGCTATCCAACAATCTACTTTAAAATTAAAAAAATAGAAATCTCCAAGTAAACAACTTTAAACAATTTTACTTTATTGCACGATACAAATTTATTCCTAAAATTGGTAAATAATACAGTCTTTCTGAACTGAATATTTTCCTACCGAAGCCGTATTATATACTAATCTATAAATATTATATTCGGTCTAATTTTTTGTGAAAACCGCGCGCACATCACTTACAGATATGACGCTGTTACTAATTCAATATCTCCTGACGTTCTAAATGTTTTGCGTGTATTCCAACGGTGGTCGGTTTGCTTGTCAGCAACTACGCTTGTCAAACATAATAGAGTGACATTGTTTACATAGATCATTACTTTTGTTTCATTAGTGTTGATTAATTACAATTAATGTTGTAAATTCAATCTGCTTCTGTTTATTTAAATTAGTTAGTAATCTGTTAAAAAAATATCATTAAATTTAAGTTTTTGAACATTTTATACGCAACATGAATGTGTTTGTTCACGACGACACTGTCATTGATGACGATTTTTAGTGATGTCTGTGAACGTTTGTTCACACTAAACCTGTACTTTCCACTCCACCAATGACAATATTCACAGCTATTTTACCAAATATATTTTACATGTACCAGCATAAAAAAAGAAAATAAAAGACAAACTTGAACAAATTAAATTAGTCAATTAAGGGGGGGGGGGTAAGGTTTATAACTTTTTTTTTTGCATTTTTTTTAAAATTTTTTAAATGAATGTATAACATCGCAAGAATATTGTGTCAAAATTTCAAGTCAATCGGAGCAAAATTGACGAAATTATGAACATTTGAGCGATATCAGACTGATTTTCTATACCTGCTCGGGCAGCTAAGAGACGCGCTCACCTGAGGACTACCGGACGTGCTATTGTATTAGAAGAGTTTTGCTTAGACAAGGACAAAAAGATGCTGATGATTAAAGCTCTTCACTGTGTGAACATGGCATCGACGAGTATGTGTAAGTATAAAATAAGTGTTGAGTTTTATTTTGAATTTTACAGTGTGCAAAACTTTGAAGCGTTTTCCCCAAATCTCACGTTTTCAAAGTCGGTGTCCATCATAACTACTGCACCGATCCTTTTGAAATTTTGAACACTATTTCTGTACATAATTTACGAGGTAACGCTGAAGACTTTTTTTCAAATTTATTAATTTTTATTTTTTAATAACAAATTAGTCGATATTTTTCGCAAAAAATCGCATTTTTCCCTTCAAAGTGTTCCAAAAATTTAAAAATTGAAATTTCAAAAAACCCTCCCAGCGTTACCTGGGAAAACCTATTATCTAACGAATGAACTTTGATTTTTTGATTTCAGATGATCTAGCACCAAGTTATGATGGACACCGCAATTCTACTTTTTTCCGAGACACGTCCGAATAATTGCTGCCATTGCCGTATTTTTTAATATTTCGTCTTGAAAATTTTACACAATATTCTTCAAATATCATAGTTTAATTTACCATTGGTTTTAATAAGGAGATTTTAACTGTGTCGTCACAAAAAATTCACAAAAACTTGCCTTTTTTTGTACGAATTAACCTTACCCCCCCCCTTAAATAAAACGTATATTATATAATACTCCAATAATTCCAGTTTAGCACAATATAAAGATTCGCTACTAAAAGCTCTACATCCTGCCGTCCTGAATTCGTAATGCAATCACAAACAAATTATTATACCTATTTGTTGAACCTTGTATATATTTCACATCTCCTTTTTCTAAATTACTGTTATAACTTTAAACAACTATCTATACTATGTCAATTCTGTAATTTTTCTGCTGTTCTACTCTTTGGATTTCTTGTCTGTGCCGTATATTGAAATAAATAAATAAATGCTTTAAGACGAGAATCTTTGCTGTTTTTACTTTTTTTTAACTCGTGGCGATTGACGCAAAAACTTTGGATAGATTTTTAACCCTTTTCCCGTGATTTAATGGAGCTGAAACTTTGCAAGCAGACTCGTGGCGACGATCAAAGAGATTTATCAAATTTTCTTTTAAAAAAAGTTACCCATAAAAACCAAGTTTTTATTATACTCCCTTTCTCATTTACTAGTGGAAACTGGTTTGGCGCTTAACCTACGCGTTGGCCTTCGGTCGAGATTAAATTTTTTTTACTCCCTTTATATTAACTCGTGGCGTCTGCTTGCTTGACGAAAAAACTTTGGATCGATTTTTAACCCTTTTCCCGTGATCCAATCGAGCTGAAACTTTGCAAGCAGACTCGTGGCGACGATCAAGAAGATCTATCAAATTTTCGTAAAAAAATTAATACATTTTTGGATTTTTCAAATTTTTAATGGTTTTTTCATACAACTTACTAAGTTGTATGAAAATATTTCAACGCGTCTGGTAGACACGGAACCTGATTATAGTATAATTTTGGATTTTTCGAAATTTTAATGTTTTTTTATATGATTTTAAAAACGTGAAACCATTAAAAATATAAGCACACTCACTTATAAAATATCAACATTCATACCAGGCTTAAATCAAAACACTAACGTTATATTCCGTTTGAATCGCAGTTTGCAAGAAAAGTTTAATTACTACCAATGGCGGACTGATGACGTCACAGAATATTTAAAATTTGAATTACTCCGTCGGTCTTATAGGTATTTCACTACGAAAATTTATGACAATTGATTCACAGATGACAGCACCCTTCGGTTTTTGGGAAGAAATCGAATAAAAATTTATTTCTTTTAGATTTCTGCTCAAGAAGTCTACATTACTCAAATCTGATTCTGACTATTTTAAATCGTTTGACGCTGGAAATTCACAAGGTAAGACATTGCTGATAATTGAATCTATCAAAATCTTGATTAAATCGACTGACAAATGTTTTTAGAATTTAATCTTCAAAGCACGAAGTGTCTCATCAAAGCTCAAAACATCTGACATTTTAGAAATATATTAAATTCCTGTAAGTTTAGTGTTATGATATGTGTTTTAATTAGTCTTTAATTGTTGTTATATTTTACAAAGAGAGCGAGTTTAATAAAAACTTGGTTTTTATGGGTTAGTTTGTTAAATATCAAATCGCCGTCGGCGATCACGACTCGGCGATTGAGTCACAGTACGCGATTTCATGCTCATCAGTACCGCAGTATAATTGTCGTGTCTTTTAAGCCATGTATTCACTAGGGGACAAATTGCAAATAGAGTCTACGTGACGTTGCAACGTCGCGCACTGTTCCGCGACGTCGCGCACAACATAGCGGGGCATTTCTACGTGCCGCGGCAACGTTGCCATGAGCACGGTACCCGAGCGAGCTCACCGCGACATCAGTACCACGTGGTATGTTTACAAGTGAATGCGCATGCGCTGTAACTGTATACCACTCAACTGTTAGTGTGGGGAAACGAGATTGTTATCCAACTGAGCTCTAATTGAGCTGTACTTGCAAGTCTGATGTGAGGGCCAACAGCGTTACGTAATATTGTGTCTCGCTTGGCTATGGAAGGCCCGATTATTTGTAATAAATTTTCAAAATCAGTTGTTTTCATTCGAGTGAAATTGACAAAAGATCCGTCAGACATTCGAAGATCGCACAGAATATCCATCCTTCTTTCTTTTGCAGTTTCGCACCACCGCTTTTTTCTCTTCTTACATTTCGATAAACTCGTTAGAATAAATAGATGAGCAGAACTTTTCATCATAACCTCATCGGGCGACATTTCCGCGACAAGTGATATGCGAGTCACGGTGTGTACACGTTAAATGATCGCGTCATTGTCCCCGAAACATGAGCGTAGATGTTGATGCGACATGCCGCGCGGAACGTTTCGCGATTTGGCCCCTAGTGAATACGTGGTTTTGACGTCTAACAAGCATGCACGCGAGTTCTGTTGTTACGGAGTCACTTGTGCTGCTGCTCCACCCCCAATTGCGTGTCTGCCCGCATCGATCCAGGGTCTGGAGTGCGCGGTGAAAGTGACAGCAGGGCGGGGACGGGGTCGTCATTAATCAGCAGGCGGGGGGGGAGTGGTAATGGAAGTGCAGGCACCACCTTCCCCCCACTCGAAAAATGACGGCAGCGGATTCGTACCCAGGACAAACAAGGCCCGAAATACACTCATCGAACGGAAGTACACATTAATAGTGTACACTGCGTAACCCGATATTTGTTCACTAACGAAAAATTGATCCCGCATTTTAACTTTTTAAAAGCTTTGCCTCGGTGTAATGTGTCTCGATGTACGTTTGTGCGCGTGCGTGTCTGTTGACGGTCGTAGGAACGGCACAGGAGGAAAAACTACATTTCAAAATGAAGACTACAACTCGCACGCGTTCACCAGCTTGCTTACACACTTCATGTTACTTACTTACTTGCCATCACGCCGTTTCCCCGGAGGGGTAGTCAGAGAGGATAGAGCGCCACACTCTTCTGTCCTGACATACAACTCTCGCCTCACCCACATTCATACATCTTCGCATGCAGGCTCGCCGGTTGTTGAGGCTTCTAACAGGACCATCTTCCAGTGTCTGGTTAATCTGGTCATGCCACGTCTTCCGCGGTCGCCCTCTCTTTCTGGCGCCATCAACACTTGCATTATATATCTTTCTCATCATTCTTGGTATAACCTTTTTTAATTCTATGAATTATGCTAAGATCAGCTTGACATTCATTCCTAATATCTGCATTCTTTACTATATCATAAATTGATTTGCCACACATACGTCTGAGGGATCTCGTATCCACTGCATTCAATCTACTTTCGTTCCTCTTCTGCCAGCTCCAGGCTTCGCTTCCGTACATCAGTACTCCAGAATTCCATTATGTACCGCTAGTTTTCAATAAACTACATGAAGTGAACTAATTGTAGTACTACACAATTTGAAAGAGTCGCGTTGTCTACATCAACTTCCGTGTGCAGTTTGAAGTGAGCAGTTTGATGTGTGTAGTTTGTAGTGAGCAGTTCACTTACAAACGTGTGAAGAGTACACTCCAGTGTAATGAAGCACTACATTGTAGTACAGAGTGAACCCAACACTAGCGCGCATTCGCGATAGAGGAAATGGCTTGGATCGCACGGTCGCCAGAGAAACCAATCGTCATACTTATACTGTTGTTTCGTACCAGAATAAACTTGCGAAGGGACACCGAAGATTCATTGACAATACCGGACCCTCACATCGTAATCGCAAATGATGTCTCTCGCGGTTTATTACACCGACATTTTCTATGGACGGCCCTTGCATTTATTTTATTCTTCTTTATTATGAGGGCAGTCGTCGTTATGGAAATATAATGGGAATGATAGTCGCAATCAATCAGTCTACCGCGATGAAGCTCGAACGCTAGGCTAAACAACCATTAATCATAAGGATAATAAAACACATACAAGGTAAACAAGTCACTGAAATATGTACGCAATATATCTTTACACTGAGCTATCGCCGGGACTTTTCTATTGCCACTGGACTATTCTACGAAATGACATCGTCATATTAGGTATAATATGCATTCATCGTTAGTGACGTATCTATTTTTTTTCATGACATATTTGTTATTATGAATATTTTTAATATTTAAAGCATTAACTTTGTGGTAAGACATTTCAACAAAATGTTAGTATATAACTACTAAAAATGCCTTTTTTATCTACCGGTTTCGAGACGTAACCCGTCTTTTCGTCAGGACAACCACTACTAGCATGTAAATATCACTACCATAGTATTATTTTAAACACCAACACCTTCACAAAATACTTTTCACGTGCGTTTTACTCTAACTAAAGGCCAACATGCACTATATTGCATGCATATTTGTTGTTGCTCTATTCAATGACATATTCTTGATTTAGTGATCAAGAAATTATACGTACGGAAGTACCTAATGCAAGGTAATCCAGTAAAATAAAAGGTGAAATGAATACAGCTGGCATTTTTTTATGATTTTATGTATTCAAAAGAAAATGACCACTTGCACATTCCTTCGAAGAACGAAAATTATAAACTACCAAATAATTAATTTACAAATGGCTCTAAGACAAGCCGCTATCAAGTTTTTAGCATTTCCAATTTATCTGCGACTGATGATAACTCACGATGTTTACTTTTTTCGCCACTTCTCTTATTTGCTGAATCCATAATGAGGTTATATAGCAGTAAAAAAATGACAAAATGAGAAGGAATGAGCAAGAACAAGTGTTAACACGTGCAAGCAAGATCAAGATCCAAGAGCTGATTTCCATCAAAACTTAAACACCTCCTATGGCCAGATTTTTAATGTCAACTTTATTATTGATTACAAAATATCATCACCTAAACATCTGTAATTATGTTCTAGGCCTTCTTCAAATTTTAAATAAAACTTTTAAGGTACTACATAATGCAATAAAAACCTTTTTGATAACTTGACAGTAATGTAGAGAAATTAATGAAAATGAGGTGAGAATATTTTGATATTAACTGTCCATATTTTTCAAGAACACAATACTGGATTTTATCCTCAGGGGGACATCATTAATCAAGATACTTTATAGATGTCTCATAAAGACGAAGCCATATTTTTAGATGGGAAGGTAGGTATAGAATTTTTTTGGGTGTTCATAGGGCTTACGACCTATCATACGGTAGGCTATCTCCGGAGGGGATTAAATCCAGTATTGTGTTCTTGAAAAATTTTGGCATACTCAAAATATTCTGATTATATAAAAAGCGGTCTAAAAAGGAGTTTAAAAACTGAAATAATTTCCAGGCGTATTCTAGTGTAATGTAAATAATTCGGAAGAATCTCATGTATACATACCTACAAGAATTTAGCTTTAAAAAACTCCAATCAAAATATAGAAATCCCATTATCAATACACAGTGACATCTGTAATGGATTATGGGAATGACAAAGCTTTCGACTGCAGGTGGCGGTAGTAAAAATACAACTCGCATACCAAACAAGTTGTGTAAGTTAAACATATTGTCACGTGTCGCGGCTGCAGGAGGAATTAATGAAAATGCTGGAATTTAATAACGGATTTATTAATTACTGATTAGCTAATTAATAAAACGTACAAAGTCACTTATCACTATTAAATTTAACGCTATTCTTTAAGTTAAACTTTTTCGTAATTTATCACTCGTAAATAGACACTTAATTATCGCTTTAACACTTTGTTCAATATTTACTAGAACATTCCATCCAATTTCCGCACGTATTATTCGCTTCGGTTTATTTCCCTACGTAAGAACTTTATGAGCTGAAACAACTTTATTTCCGCGCGCATCTTATTTATATCTGGCCAATGCTGGTATCGAACCTTCTAGGCGCTCCCAGTGTTGAGGAGATGATTCTCGTGGCTTCTGGATTATTTTAGAATATTTCAGATGCTTCCCGAAAGCCGCAGAATATTGTAGACCGTTCTCGATTTTTCCATAGTATTGTGACCATTTCAAACAACTGTCGCGTGACATGAGTGCGTGATTCTTTTTAGCCTCGTTACAATATATACATACAACTTCTAAAAATTTGATAGATGTAGTAATCTATCATGGGTGGAATTGGGGAAGGTTACATTGTGTATGATCACTTAAGCCAGCCGTAAGATAGGTCATAAGTAAGTATGTAAGATAAAAGAGATAGTACTGAGGGCTGCTGAATGGTTTGGGCATGCGGAACATAGAAGCGAGGAGAGGATGCTTGAAACCAACATAATTTATTTATTTATTTACGCCCAAGGGGCTTTTACAACATGGGTAAATATTTGAAAATAAAATAAAAACAGCCAACAAAATGTAATTGAAAAATTTGATTAATAATTAACTTAATGCAAGTAAGAAAACATACACGGTTACATTTACACATACAAAATACGATACATATACTTGAGTACATACATACAAAAACTTGAGTAAGTATAATATCTGTGATAGTCGAAATAAAAATATAGTTGGGATTGTCTAATAAATAAAATTTCATTAAAATTGTAATTAGAAAGCGTCCGTGAAAAACCTGGCATTGTGAGATAGATCAAAATTCCAACAGCGAGCATAAAACGACGTACGCAAGTAGAGAAGGCGTTTCTATTCATTAAAAAAAAATGTATGAATAATGGCAGGGAAATTTCCGGGCGTACAATATTCAAAAGGGAAATTGCCGGCGCTGAATTTCGAAAAGATTTCGTCTGGCATCGATCGGTGGTACTTTTAATCTGGCAACCCTCAACCCCGATGGGCGAGTTGGGGATGAAGGGGGAGGGGGGGGGCGGGGGTGGTGCACCCTTGCGCGTGCAACTAAAAGATCACCCTTAATGCTGTCCCCGTCTAATAGTCAAGTAAAAGGAAAATTCAGGAAGAATAAAGCGACTTCTCCAAAAGAAGTCTAATTTTTTTTTTCATTTTCTGAAAGATGCATTTGTTAAGAATGCTCTCACCAAATATTTTAAAGAAATTCGTAAAATTGACAGAGATACAGCGGTTTAAAAAATTTTGTATGTAAAACTTTGAACGCGTTTTTCTCAAAAGTACATTTTTCAACCTGGTTGACAGCATATCAGAAAAACTATAAGTCCGATTTGCATGCGCCAAGTCGTAAACTGTTTGAAAATCCAGTCTCTACGGATTTTTTTATAAAGGGCCCCCTCCTATTTTTATTTTATTTATTTATTTGTTTACGCCCATTAGGTATAGGCTTTTACATAAAGAATATAATATAAATTTCAAAAAGCACATACATTAAACAATATCTGTATAGCACCAAAACATGAGTATAAAAATTAAAATATAAAGTAAAGAGCAGCGATGTGTGTAGGCTTTTACGTAAAAAATATAATATAAAATTAAAATGAATGTACATTAAACAATATAAGTTAAAAGTAGCAAAATATAAAAGTATCAGGAATTTTTTAAATAAATGTTGAAAATTTTCTATAAAAAAAACAAAAATAAAATTCGCTAGTCCGCCATTTTTTTTTATTTCGAAATTCTCCTACGTGATGCTATAAACCTATATGTCTAGTTTCTAAATTTTTTTTTTCGGTTGTACCCTATAGCTTAATAGCTGTCAACCACCCAGCGGCTAATTCATCAGAGTGTCCTCTTGGAAGCAGCGTACACCGAAAACTATACTTTAGATTTGAGTACAAAAATTTGTATGCAGTCTTCAATATGTATATATATACTATGGGTAATAAATACAAAAATTCCATGTATAGTTTGAATGAAAATAATTACGAAAATACACCCTCATACCGGGCGCACAGTGGCCAGTTAAGGCCCGGATGTTTCAAGTTGGATTGAAGTAAAAGTTCGTTTAAATCGTAGATTTTAACGGAAGCGGGTTGTTTGATTGGCGAACAACGCAAAAAATATGCTTTACACTAGCTTTTACTAAGGGGGAGTACCTACGTAGACCTTTCGAAAAATCGCTTTTTAAATTTTTCTTAAAGCTTAGGGTCTTAAGAATGTCCCGTGAAAATTTCAAGCAAAAATTCAAAAAAATAACAAAGTTATAACTGATGAAAGTCTTTGTCGTAGGATTTTTTTTAATGAATTATTTTTTTATCGGCATAATAAACCTGAATTTTTCGGTAAAAAACGCTATTTTAAATTCAAACGCCCGCCATGTTGTCAAAAATCGATATTTTCAAAAATTCTTAGGTCAAAGACTAAATTATACTGTCAATTTTGATAATCCTTTTTTTTTTTATTCTGACGGTTACAGATGAAATGGGAGTGGTCACCGCGGAGGACCGTTTTTTTTCGACAGTCGACAGAACCCAAAAATTTTCCGCCGATGTAGAATATTTGAAATTACAAAAAATTTAACATATTCATAAAAGTATGTACTTTCACGTAGAAATGATACCAACATCATAATTCATATAGGTTTCCTTAAAAAATTCACAATAATTGCCTTTTTCCGCGCTTCGTAGGTAGGTAGTCCCCCTTAAAATGTGATTGTTTAGTTACAAGACGAGATTCTAAAAACGAGGAGAACCGCACACAATCAAAGGTTTTCCGAACACTCTGGACGCTCTAGAATGAATTGGGGACATCTGGAAATTGATGGAATGCACGGGAATACGCGAGAATATTCGAGAGAAAATAATAAATATTATTATTGAAACAGAGTAACAAGAACAACACAAATTTAAGGATGTCGCGGTTGTTATGCCTAGGAGAATTATCATATTATGACTTCTAGGGGTTTAGATTGTTTTTAAAAAAATGAATGTATTATAGGAGTGACTTATTGAATGATGATGGGGTATCTGAATCAAAGTTAGGGTTAGAGCAATACATATTAAATGTACAACACACACTCGTGATGGTGAATTATAAAAATGAACAAATCTAGATACAACTAAACGAATTAACTTTGTTTATCACCACTTAGTTTTTAGTAAAACCAACCGGTTTCGGAAACAACGTTCCTTCGTCAGGGTATATATATTTAATACTCATTATGAACAATCATACCTCAGTGTCAAGTCTCCAAATGGGGGTAAATAGTGGGGGGTGCGAAAGAAACAGGTGATGGGGTGAAAGGTAACATATTCAAGATAGGACTGTAGGTTAGATTTTTTTTGTTATTTACAATAGATTCATTATTATTTATGGCTTTCTTAATTTCTAGGACTTCTAAATTATGTTCACAATTTAGAAGCCCTAGAAACTTTACAAAATTACCCTGTAACTTTACAAAATTATGTTCATAATTTGTAAAGTTTAATTATTAAGTATACCCTGACGAAGGAATTGTTTCCGAAACAGGTTGGTTTTACAAAAAATTAAGAGGTGATAAACAAAGTTAATTCGTTTATTTATATTCATAATGAATAACCACAAAATAATAGCAAAATACAATAGTATAAATCTAGATAATTAATATTGTATCATATTTTAGATGTTTGGACATACACAATTATAATTTTTTAAACACTGACTTCGTACAATCTATTTTGATTAATTCGACATCGACCGGTTTCGATTCCAGAGTCGTGGTTGCCCGCGGCTATGCTTCCGTCCGAACGTTATTTTCATTTCATATCTGTGTTACGGACTAGTTCATGTACGTGTACGTCCTACAGTCATATCGAAACCGGTTGAAATTTAATTTAATTTTTTAATTAGAGATGCGAACACGGAATACGTGTTGCATCAATATTCTCAAACTGAGCCAAAAGTCTGTGCTATGAAAATAGGACTTAATTGCTGATGTCCTGGAATGGGGCTCGAACTAACGACCACCAGGTCACTAGGCGAGCGTCACGAGAACTACACCAACAAGTTACCCAAATTATTAAAAACAATTGTTTTGCAGAAAGTTAGGTACTTATTTTTTAAATCATTCTTTTTTTTTCATCGTCATCCCTGACGACGGACCATGCCATATGATCCGAAACGTCGGTCAGAATGATGGCAGGGCGTCAATACGTGGTAAGTGGTAGAAAAAAATTCAAGATAGTTTTCTTCATTCAATTTAGAATAGTAAATATTCTTTACACTTTGGTTGGAATGTCCATTTTAAGAAGGTTGTGCGTTCTGTAACCGAATCACAGACACCCGCCGCTTTCGACACGGTATCGCAAGCCGACACTTGGCAAAACAAAAAACTCCCATTTCGCGTCACCCGCATCAGATGATGGTCCATTCAATGGGATCTAAATCTTCCGCCAGAGAGGTCGGACGACTTGGCTGAATAGCACTCTCGCAGAAGATTGTAATCGGCCATGAAAACGTGATTACTTCAGATTAGGAGCGTGGAAATTACGTCCAGTACCGTTGTGTGATTAGCCCCCGCTGAAGGTCGGTGCTCGTGAGCGAATGTAAATAAAATACTCAACGAAAAAAAAAAACACTAAAAACAATGAACAAGCGAATTTAAACGATATAAATGTTACTACGCTCAGCTGAGTACTAACGTCATTTTTTAATATAAACATAGCAAAACAGTAGAGGAGGGTAAATTCAGGCGTAGAAATAAATTTAAATCATTTTGGATATTAAAAATTAAAAACTTTAAACTGTATTGATTTTAAAATAAATTCTATTAAAAATCATTTACATTATCCGTGTCAGACCTCAATAGAATACGAAAATATGTTTTACTAGCTGAAACCCGTCAAAAATGACGTGTATTTGGTTAGCGTACTTTATATACTTTCCACGGCGGTCCATGGAGAGGCAGCGGAATCAACATGCGTTAGCATGGTTCGGTTTCGCTGGCCCGGGGTTCAAGCCCCATATCCGAAATGTTGAAAGAGGAAAACAAGAGTCACGAACCTTGGGCTTGGTCTGAGGAAGCGGCGACTCCTCGTCGTCGCTGACCAGCGCGGCCCACCGCCGCCACACCTCGCTCAGCTCGGCCACCGGCTGCACCTGGATCAGAGATAAATACACATTAGCGATCATATATAAGTAGTGATGGTTTTTCTTTTTTTTTTGGTACACCTAAAAATGACCGCAATGACGGTTTTATAGACTGCATACAAAAAATAGCAAAAATATATAAGCAAAGTGTTCGATCAATCCAGAACTCAAGTGTACTGTCAACAGAATAGAGGTTCAGAATCGAGCTACGTAAATCTTTCATTTATGTTATTTGACGTAATCAAAACGGTACAGAATACGCGATAGATAAATGTGCGCAGATCGATTTGCACGCAGTCAATAATTTTAAGATAGTTTTGGTAAGAGAAAAGAGCACAAAATGTCTTCTGGAATTAATAGGAAAAAACTACGCTCCATTTGTAGGGTACGGGGGGGTCAAAGCAAAAGATATGTTAGGGCTGCACGGTGGGAGGGATGGGTTCAAAAGAGTTCAAAATGGTACCACGCGGTTTATGGACGTTCCCTCTAACGTGCAGGGCCAATATGGGAGCTATTGTTCAGAAAACGGCCCCGGGTGTGCGGTGGGTCCTGCTCCGAAGACGCTGGTGCGCTAGCAGAAAAGACAGCGCGGCCCGCGGTCCAGAGAACCTCTGAATATGGATGAGATGAGCTCTGTCCGCACGCAGCACCGATGGGCGTGTATCTTTTCAGAGCGTGCCGCGATGATATCTCGCCGATGAGGGATTGAGGTGGACGCGGAAGTAGACGTCGACGAAAACGCGAACGTCACGCCGAACTTCATCAAGTTTTTTGGAAGTCTCCGGGATTATTCAATATAATTTTAAGCACATTTCAATCTCCCGATACGAACGATGATATTATTGAAACAATGTTAGTATGAGATTTGATATACATAATTCTAATTATTCACAACACAAGACACAAATTGTCAATTTTATAGTTGATTAGCTGTTCGTACCCGGCGTTGCACGGGTTAAGGATTAAGTTGAAAATAAATTTGTGAAGGTAAACAAAGGCTCGATTCGAACGGTATAGATTTGCATCGAAAATATATCAGGAGGTGGGAAGGGGTAAAAATAATAGGGGGGAAATGTGGAATACTTTACCCACCGAGTCCTACAGAATAAGTTTCCAAATTTTGAGTCCGATAGGTCAAACGGTACAGATTTTCATCGAAAATATGTCAGGGGGAGGAGAAGGGGTAAAGTAATCGGGGGAGAAATATCGCCAATGTAATCCGCCGGGTCCTAATGCATAAGCATACACAGTTTGAATCGAATCGGAAAAACGGTATAGATTTGCATAGAGAACAGACAGACAGATAGACATTGAGTTTTATAGGTATAGATTAACGCTGCATTTTCATATAACCCGGTAAATTGTAAACCACGCGCTATAAATCGAAACATTTTTCCGTCACATAATTCGATTTAATTTAGCGTTTTGGTATTATTTTCTAGGAGAATGTGAATGTATTGAGAAGGCTGTTTTGACGCAAGAATTTTGAATTCATAAGGTGAATTGAATTTACTTCTTTGTCCCCTAAATTTCGACTCAACATGGCAATCAATGCTGAATTTAAAACAATACACACTATTAATAAATTTATAATGACAAAATAATATCACAGTAAATATAGTTACTTAGTTATAAAGAACTAAAAATTTAGACTTGAATGTCCATTAAGGGGGAATACGTACCTACGAAGCGCGAAAAAATATAGAATTTTGACAAAATGATGGGCGTTTGGATTTAAAATAGCGTTTTTTAGGAAAAAAATCGGGTTTCTTATGTCGATAAAAAACTAAGTCACTTTAAAAAAAATCCTTCGACAAAGACTACATAATTATGTTTAGAACAACCACTACAAAATTTCAATTCAATCGGTTTAGTGGTTGCCGAGATATTTTGGTCACCGATTTTCAAAACATGGTTTCGAGTAAAACGTGTTTGAAAATCAAACAATGAATATATCGCGAAATCTTTCAACTTGCATAAAATCATCGATTGCTTAGAATTCCCATATCACCGAGCACTCTTCACAAACATAATAGAAACAGGTCTAACGTTTCTATTATGAAAGAGCCCGACCGGCAGCTACCTGCATGTAGCGCGGCGCGTAATCAACAAATTGATGCCACCACTATCAGCTTATTGATATTTTTTTTTAATTTTTGCTTGAAATTTTCACCAGACATCGAGCTTTAAGAAAATGCAAAAATTTAAAAATAGATTTTTTCGTAATGTCTAGGTAGGTATAAGCAATATTACTACATCGGTTTCTTGACGGCTATTGTTAACTGCAATGTCGTCAATTTTGACGTTTTAAATTTGACACTTTTGAAATGAACGAATTCAATCAATAAAAAATTTCTTTAACAAGAAAATTTAAATTTAACAATTTGCGGGACAGCACATGACTCTTTTGAAATTTTGTATTAACTATCAAAAGTGTCAAAAATGCGAAACGAGGGTAAAGTTTGGCCTGTCCCGGTGACGAGCCAGTTGTGTGGTGAAGCCGTGCCCATCTCGTGAGAGGACCACGACACGCTCAGCTTCCGGCGCGGAACTGGCCGGCTCCACGCCAATTAGGCTCGGAGAGAGATGGCCATTTAGCACGACAAGAGAGGATCCAACAATACACAAATACTTTTTCAAATGTTATAAATTTCAATTCATAAAAAGTGTTCATAAAATTAGTCAATATATCGTCACGGGGCGTGGCTGATTCACAATAAAAACACTGGAAAATAATTAAAGATTTATATTATATTCAAGAACACATTCTTATTGTGACGTTGCAATTTTTTTCAGAACAAAGGTCTATGAAATTTAAAACCAAAATGATTAATCCATTAGAAAGACATACAGAAAAATCAAATCTACGAAAAAATATTTGGCAGCTATCGGGACTCGAACAGTGGATCTCCTGCAATACGGAGAAGGCGCGTTATCCAATTACGCTATAGCGGCCTTGTATATTTCCGTGAATATATCGACCTTATCTGTAAGACTCATTTACTAATTGATTAACATTTTTTATTCATTTTTAGAGCAATCTAATTTTTCTGGTACGGTAGGCACAAATCACTTTGTGAAACTGCCGCTAAGGGACGCCAGAATTAACCGTTTAATTCGTTTTTATTTTTGGCCACATTTGATACAAAACACATATATTATATTCAAAAACACATTCTTATTGCGAAGTTGCAATTTTTTTCAGAACAAACTTTTGTGAAATTTAAAACCAAATTAATTAATAAAAATTAATGTCCAAAAATAAAAATGAATTAAACGGTTAATTCTGGCGTCAAAGTAATTTGTGCCTACCGTACCAGAAAAAGTGGATTGCTCTAAAAATGGATAAAAAATGTTAATCAATTAATAAATGAGACTAAATAAGGTCGATATATTCACGTAAATATATATGGCCGCTATAGCGTAATTGAATAATGCTCCTGCCCCGAGTAGGAGGAGATCCGTGGTTCGAATCCAGGTAACAGCCAAATATTTTTTCGTGGTGGATTTGAATTTCCTGTATGTCGTTCTAATTGATTAATTAATTTGGTTTTAAAAAAAATTCATTTCAGCGGAGAATATTAGGAGAATATTATAATACATAAATAACATTTCAGACAAAGTGACTAAAAGTTTAACAGATAACATTGAAGCCGCCTTTTATACTAATAATAGCCTAGGCAAACATATAATAAATTCTATAAAGTATTTATAAACTAAATTGTAATGACCGTTCGGATTTTTGTATAGGTAAAACGGCACGTAATTTTAATGAACACTTTGGATGTCTCAATAACTATAGCTTTTCCGAATTAGCGAACCAACTTTTGGAAACAGGCCATATTTTAAAAAGGAAAACGGTATAGAGATTCTACACGTAAATAATAAGGGCCTTAGATTAGATAACTTAGAAATAAAAAAATGCTTGAACACTAAAGCCAATATAACTAACAACCAGATAAATTTTATGAATAGCCCGTCACTTGACATATTCCTCATTTCGGCGTCCACTTTCAATTACCTCCACCATAGCTGTAGCCACGCCCCCGTTCAAAAATTGATTTGTTTGCTAGAATAGATAATGGATAGTTAGTTTGCGTCCGTCCTGATGAAGATACGGTGGTATCGAAACCGGTAGACGTAGATTTACTAGTTATGTGGTTAATACAAAGTTGTTTAATTAAAATTAATAATTATGTCCAACCACAAAGTTAACGCTGTACATCGAAAATATTTATTAATTATTTTAACAATACCACTGGACACGAATTACACACTATTCTTTAAATCACACTATTTCGCAATCGTCTGTCAAACACTTGCAGTCTCTACTGAACATTTTTCCCAAAAACTCCTTCTATTGTCTAAGCATTCATTGTTTACAATTACATCACACTTAGTCATTCTTTCTTCCCTCTCGAACACCATCACTTTCGATTTGCTGACATTCATCATAAGTCATAACCTGAATTCATAATGCAATCACAAACAAATTATATTATGTACATATCTGTTTAACCTTGTATATATTTCACACCTCCTTTTTCTAAATTACTGTTATAACTTTACAACAACTATCTATACTATTATATATTGTCAATTCTGTAATTTTTCGCTGTTCACTTTGCATGCATACATCGAACATCCAGGATACCAGGTACAGCAATTGTTTCTCAGAACATACATATAAAAACATTATCTATTTATAGGGCGAAACAGATAAGAAAACGATAATGATAAAGAGTAATTTAACAGAAAAAGATAAGACTCGGTGATAAAAAGGAAAGAGTACAGTGAGTACAGAATTACACTGTGAGTAAAGTAATACTGTACATGTATAGCGCACATGGTCAGGGAGGGTGACTCCAGTATCAACCTCATCATACGATGATACTATTCATATTTGGTATTAAATATATATATTAGGTCCTTACATATGAAATTGGCGTTTAGTATGGGAGGAACATAAAGCCGATTTTTTTTTATTATAATATATTTATTTAATCAAAGTATGTACCATTGCTATCTATGCACTTTTGCCATCTCATAGGTAGTTCATCGATCCCTTGGTGGAACTCGTACTCGTAAATAACGCGATATTTCAAGTTTTTCATTTTGTAAACTGAGTGACGCAAAGAAAAAAACAATTGAGGAAAAAACAAATTAATGATAATTTTCAAAACACAAATACATGAGTAAATAGCTGTATAAATTTGGATTTGGAATTCCTAACCAAAGAGAAGATATTTGAGATCAAATTTGCCAGTGCGGCAAAACGTCAATTTCATATGTAAGGACCTAATATTTAACAGAGTGTTAATTAAATTAGTATAAACCACTACCAGATTTTAGGTCTTATATCCACTAGTTTCGGGACATACCCGTCTCTTCCTCAGGACCAACACTACACTCACAACGCTATGCACCGCAACCATAGTATTGTTAACCTTTCACCAATATTTATCACACGCATGTTAATCTTGTCAAAGACAAGCATGCACTAACTTACCTACAGAATGATCAGGAATCTACGAGGGAGAGGAATTTACCAAAGTTACCAAACTTTCACAAATCTTTTGTGACTTGGTAACTTTTTGATTTACCTTGATTAATCTTTTGTGAAACTTTAACTTAAGGCCCCGCCTCCTCTCTGCAATGCAAATCTGTAGCAGAATGTTAGCTAACTTAGTAAAAACCACTACCACATTTAAGGTCTACCGGTTTCGAGACGTACCCGTCTCTTCGTCAGGACCAACACTACACTACTATATTTCCGTTAGATTCCTGATTGTTCTGTAGGCTAGTTAGTGCATGCTTGTCTTTGACAAGATTAAAACGCATTTGATAAATATTGGTGAAAGGTTGTGGTGTATAGTGTTGTGAACATAGTAGTGAGATGTTGGTCCTGACAAAGAGACAGGTACGTCTCGAAACCGGTAGACAGACCTAAAATCTGGTAGTGGTTTATACTAATTTAACTAACACTCTGTTATAATGTCTAACCACAATATTTAAATATTTAAAATATTAATAATATTATATACATTTAATTTAAAAGGTCTAAGGTAAATAGTCTTAGCATATGCGAGGTATGGAAGACGATATCCTATTATTGGCGTGCTAGATTGAAAGGGAAAATATGTCGCTCTGTCTAGTTCTAGTAGATCTGACTTCACTGTGAGTAGTTGAATAACATTGTTGATCTCTGACTTCCATATTTATATTAAATTGTGCAAAACATACCGCACTACCCGGAGGAAAATTACAAAACAAATGTCATTGTCAATTGAGACAATCCGCTATCAGATCACCGGAGACAATGGAGGCTGTCGGCGTTAATACAACATCACCAAACACCACGGTAATTACGTACAATTTTCTTACAGGATTAAGTCATTACTCATTACGACAGATTAGAATTTTTCGGAAACGCGAATTTCGGACTTTTATCCGAATTTTCCAGTTTTTACAAGAAAATACTTTTTGAATAAACAGAAACCTCGCGCTGTGGCTAAGGCCTTCAGAAATGAAACTACTTCATTACATCAGAGTAAAGTATATTGCTTAAAATGTAAATTTCGTGGATGTATAACCTTTTGGCTCAGAGCTCATTTTTTTCTTCTTCCCCGCACTGTCCCAACTCATCGCCTAGGCAGGCTGTTGGGGTCGGCTCTTCTCGTTCTCAGGCTGCATCTTCTTCGGTTCTGGGTATCGCTTTCATCCAGGTGTCTCTGTAGTATTTTGGAGAACTGAGCCATCCAGGAGTGCTTTGGTCTTCTTCTGGATGACTGTCGATGAACCTCCATAGACATTGCCTGCTTCACCGTGTGGTCTGGTGGCCTCCGTCTTACGTGCCCATACCATCTCAGCTGTCGTTCCTCCAGCTTACTGTTTATGTCCGTGACGGCTAGTGAACTAGTGAACTTTTAATCCTATCTTTTAATGTTTCTCCTGCCGACCATCAAAGCTTCGAGTTTCGAGTTGCCTAGAGTAGGAGTTGCACATAGTCCAGCATTCGAAGCCAGACATTATCGCGGGTCTCAGAAGGTACATATTTAAAATTATAAACGAAGGACCTCATTGAATAAGTAGCATATTAATATGTACTGAAATAAATAAATAAATAAATAATAATTTGTTCCAGAATTAAAAATTATTATATTTTGTGCAAGTCTTAAACTAAAATATATATTTATATGTTTGTGCTGTATCAACAATTTTAACAACACAAACGATCAAGTTTAGCTGTCTGACAATGTGTAAGGCTAAAAGATTTTTGAAGATATTGTTCGGTATTCACCACTATTCGACAATCGTTTCGGTTTGATATTCGCACATCTGGATATTATTGGCATTTACGTCAAGGCACTTTCATCTCCCTCCTTCATCGTCTTACCAATCACCTTGACCGAACGTTTTATAGGTACAGTTGCCGGCGAACTTCTTGAAATTTTTTGGCGTAGTGGGGGAATGCGCAGAAGACAAAATTTGGGTCTCGTTGGTGGAATGGTACATGTGCAAACTTCCCCCCACTACGCCGAAAAATTTCAAGATGTTTGCGGCTACTGTACCTTAAATTATAAATAATTATCGAGCGTAAGTGGTTTTCGTCATTATATGAACATCGTCGATTTTCGAGCAACATCGGATGTGTATGAAAAGTGTTTCTCAAAAATTGATCTCATTTCGTATTGTCTGAAGGAAGAAGAAGATTGCGGCATTGGTAAGTCGAGCTTCCGTTCCTTCCTCCTTCACCAGTCTACGCAATTTATCTCGTTCCCGTTTACCTCCTTCGCCCTTCCTTCACTTCTCCCGCCATGATGCCGGCGATTTGCGTCGGGAACAGTAACATAAGTAAATCATGATACCGATTCGAAAGCTAATTACATTAATCAAACATAAAATGCATTACTATATAATTTAATAACTAATAATTATGCTTCTTCATTAATTAAAAAATATAATAAATTATGTGAAACAATTTATTTAAAAAAATAATATATATTTATGACTTCATTAACTTAAAGAATATTTAAAAAAATGTTTGATTGTTATCAGTTCATTAGCCTTAAATTTTTTTACAATCAAACCGAAAAGTTATCCATTATTAAGACGTTCGTGTTAATTAAAATGGAAATGTGCACAGTTTGCATATTAAATTACGGAAATAGCTTTGAATTAGTATAACGTTGCACGCTGCAAAAACAACGGTAAAACATATTCTAGTAATAATATGTAGGTGGAATATTTATATTATTACGTCACGTCGCAAGATCGTCAAAGTGTGGCGCGAGGAACCCACATTCGGGTCAAAATTTGTTAAATGTAACCCAGCGCAAGGTCGGAGTGACCCAATATTCATTAAATATTCGAAAAGAACAAATCAAATGTGGCAAGTATTAAGAGGTTTACCATCCAGCGAGAATAAAATGTAAGTATTGTAAATGTCTTGTACGACATAAGTTATTAGAACTTTTTTTAAATAGGGATTCTAACCCTTAACCACTGACGTGAATTTACAAGCATTAACTATGACGCATGTCACTGAGACGTAACCTTTTTTAAAAATACTAAACAAAGACAACAGTTAAAAGTTTGTTAATCCCAATTATAGTAATTTCGTTGTCTATCGGCGTAACTTCGTTTAACAGCCGTAGCTTGTTATGTTAAAATTATTTCTTTCGAGAATTATTTTTTCCAATAGTCGAAATTTTTCGTAAATTTTTTATATTCTAAAATTTTTTTTTCAAATGTTTTCGAATTTAAAAATAATATTTATTTCTCAGAAATCGACATATAAAAGTACCGTTATTTTTGACGGGTTACAGGTAGGCATCAACTCTGACATTACGTCTCACAGACGTCACAGCATGAATATATACCCTTTTCAGTTGCACTGCACGCCCGACTCCACCGAACGCACTGAGTTCCAGAAAGGTATGTGGAAGGACAAATTCGTACGCGTCTGACACAAAAAGTTATTTAGTATTACTGTCGGTTGACGTCTGTGAGACGTACGTCAGTGGTGAAGGGTTAATTCGCCATACAGTTTGAGTTCATGGTAGGTATATTATTTTGTTTACAATGCGTAAGGTAACGAGTTAGGTTGGTAAGTGTAGAGCTCTCTTCGAGATATCGCGGTTCGGCTTTCTTCGGATGGCTTCGTGCAGCCGACAGCGCGCAGAAAGTAGTAGTTATAGATATTTCAATTCTTAATAAGTACATGATATTCTTCTACGTCTCGAACAAACGTGCGCCGGGGAAAGTTGCATGTCAGTCACGGAAGAGGAGTTCCGCGGCATAAAATAATAGTATAATATGTACGTTAATAAGTGCCAATGAAAAAAATTAATAAATCACCTCTTTCTAAAAATTCACCCAATATCTGCCTAAATGTTATTATCCCACTGATGTAACCTCTTTTTTTTATTTATCATTTTTCTTATTTTCTTTAAAATAACATACCCACAAAACTTCACGTGGACATTTGTCTAGGTGTCTATGTGTCTATATATACATTTCACATTATAAATTATAAACACAAGAAAACATGCATATGAATTAATTACGTAAATCTTAAAAATTTATTTCAGATCAACGAGACAATATACAATACAAGAAACAAAATAAAATTATCAAAATCAAAATATGTCTTTCTATTTAATAAGTCATCTCATCTCATCTCCTTTTCTTCCCCTTGTCCTATTCGGGTCGGGGACCCATAGCATTGACAAGGCGCCTCCATTCGTCCCTGTCTTGCGCTGATTGTGCGGCCTACGTCCATTGCAGTCCCATCCTTTCCTCACACAGTTTCTGGAGTTGCCTCGCCCAACGGTGTCTGGGGCGGCCCACTGGACGACTTCCCTCAGGAATCGCACTCGGTATTTTCCTAGTGCCCAAGCCACCTCAGTTGCGATTTTTCTATGAAGAGTAGCAGTGGTTCAATGTTAAGATCTATTTAACAACATTTTCATTAATTCTACATAATGACCTTTTTTAATTAAAGTTCTTTATAACATGACGTGGGATTTTATTAAATATTTTTGTCATGACTCATTTCAGTGTTCTTTGTCCATACTTATTTATGACCTTCGGTATTCGTAGACCTTCTTTAAACGTAAGGCCCCGGGTACGATACGAGCGGCGAGCGGCAGAGCGTCAGAGCGTCAATTAGCGTCAATGCGGCAGAGCGGCAAGCGGTGGAAGTGCCGGCTACGGTACGAAGCGGCTGAGCGGCAACTTCTGTCAGTCGCCGTGCCATCATACTCATTTTAAGTGAAAACGTCAGACATTTATGGAAATTTCATTTATTGAATGTCAAGACAAAATACGGCGTTCACCCGATAAACAGGAGTAGAAGGGTTTACGGAGAGTACCAGCCTTTGTTTAATAATTTAACGAAACTCGATTTTTTAAATATACAAGGATGTCTATACAAAATTTCTTCCCACAGTTTCTTCGTAATCACACTATTTTTAAAATCATTATGTGTGTCATTCCACAAAAATGTCAAAATAACGGATCTCACACTCGACATCCGTTAACTTTCTCTTAGGAGAGCTTCAGCACAAACTGTACAATATCTCTGCAAATAGTTTAGCATAGAAAAATTGACAGAAAGAAAAACAGACGCTTGAGCGGTGAGCGAAATTTAATGTCCGGGAACAGCGGCGAGCGGCGAAGTGTGAGCGGCAAGCGGTGCCGCCCTGCCGCTCTTGCTTATCGTAGCCTGCTACTACCCCATCTCTATGACGCTCAAACAAACAAAAACGTGAGCGGCACCGCTTCATAGACAAGAGCGGCACTTTTGTCTATGTCTGCCGCTCTGCCGCTTGCCGCTCACCGCTCGCCGCTCGTATCGTACCAGGGGCCTAAGTTTGATACTATGTTTATTAATCAATTTATGCTAATATCTTCTTCTTCTTCTTCCTATAACGTTAGTTTCCTTGGGGTCGGTCTTTCTTTTCCGCTTTCTCCATTGAACACAGTCCTGCGCCATGCCCGAGACCAAAGGCCTATACTTATACCCTAAAGATATTTTAGTATATAATGCAGTCTCTGCGTACAGCCACAATCTACAACTGCAACAGTTTTCGCACCGCGACAGAGCCCACAGCGGCGTGAAGTTTGAGATGCGCTGGACCGTGCGACCTTTACCGGACGGCTTGGTTTGGGAGTGCCCGTGGGGCGCGGCGTCCCCGAGATGAATCACAGGTGAATCCGAGTTTGCATGACCCATTCTTCAGACCGCAAAATTACAATGAAATTAAAGAAGAGATCGAGCCACTACCCAAACACTTCCATAGCTTTCAGGGATTTTTGGTTCAAGAGCAAACACGTCTACAGATGCGTCATTGACAAGCAACGAGATTACGCACAATCGAACACTCTGAAAACCACTGGGACATCCTCGTTAACACTGGGAATGTATAGAACGGTCTCAAACATTCGAAAATCAACATGTTTTGTATAAAAAGGCAAAGCGAGTACAGCGCGGAACAATCTTTGTTTGGCCTGCAAAGCAGTGCGACCAGTGCGGTACAAGTAGGGTTGCCAACTTTTATTGGAAGAAATAGTCGAAATAGAGTATCTGATTTAAAAGGAGGTAAATAAAGAGTACGGAATACAAAAAAGAGTATCATTTATTTAAAAATTTTGAAAAGGTATTTTTTGCTACTTTTTGCAGCACTTTACAATTTTTCATTGTTTTTAAATGAATTTTACGAATCCAAACATTCTAACTCTGTTAAGTTTTTCATGCGACAAAATAAACGTAACCTCAAAACAACTTGTGACATTGACATCACAGATTGACATTAGTGGCTGCGTTCAGAAACGTCCGCGTATGGCTTGAGGAGTAGGTATTCCAAACCTGGGAATACCAGAATATTAAAAGTAAATAGTCGACTTTTTTGGTTACGATAATAGGTATGCATCATATGCGCGTGACTGGCACTAGTATAGTAAACGTTGTGTAAAAAAGAGTATTTTAGCGTCCTCTATTACTGTTATAGATTATAGAGTACGCCTACATGATAGATTACTATACTCTATTTCAGAGTACGTTGGCAACCCTAGGTATAAGCGAGTGACAGATATTTAGGCGGAGTACTTACGTGCGGAATATTCTCGAAAGCGATCGATGCGATAGTAACAGCGTGATAAAAAGTCCTCCACAGACGAGCTACTGAAGAAAATTAACGCGAATTGCGAAATTGGATAATTAGTGTGCGATATATTCTAGAAACATTTAGAGTGAGTTTAAGTTTCATTTGCGTCCCACAGCCACTGTCCCGTGGCAGTATATACAAAGATGCCGCCGTAATAGTTTTACGAGATTCTACAGAGCATTTCCGAAACATTCTAGAAATGTGTTAGAAAGAACTGAAAGCATCTGGAATATACAATGTGTCCGGTGACCGGTGTAGGAGCCTTTAATAGCATAAAGTATGATCAATTTCATCGAAAAAACACTCCGTATGTTATTTTTCTCCAGCCATAATGAAATGGAAATGGTGTGTCAATTTACTAATATCTACCCATGTAGAGGTCCTATAAATATCGTAACGAGTTGTCGGTTAACGTTTGACAGCCAAATGCAAGCGAAGGCGCATGCGCGCAGAACGACGGGCCGGTGTGCTCAGTCGTGAAATAACGAAATAACAGATAATTGGAAAGCGAAGACTTTAGAAAAGTTCTTACCGCGGTAGCGAAACAAAAGCGAAACAGTTATTTTAGTTTAAAAAGAGTCAATGGTTTCCAGCGAATGTAAAATGTGAGATAAAATATTGACGCGATAATAAAGGTTTATTTTACGACTGATAAATTACGAAATATGAGTTTCATTTCATTTCGACCGTACCACGACACGTAACAATATCAAAGAGGTGTCATTTGATATTTTTAAAAAAGACCAAAAATAATTTTTAAAAAACATTATTAAAAAAAACATGCTTTTTTTACATACATATACGGAGCGTTTTGTCGATGAAATTGATCATATTTTAAGCTATTAAAGGCTCTAACACCGGTCACCGGACACTCACCGTCGCCGTAGCCGCGCAACATTCAACTTTGCAAATGACCGACATTGTTAGGAATAGCTGGGTGCACAATGGTACGCGTTGAATGAAGGATGAACGCGTACAATTCAATATCCTTATCGGTTCTTCAGAAGAGAAAAAATAGCCCAGATGACGCAGCTTCGCCGTTCCAGAGCCTCTGACATTGTCCCCGTTCAAAAATACGGCGCCGCTCGCGCAAAACGATGCACCCGAAGAGGTCAAGACGCCAGCAAGAACAAAGAGAGCCTTCGAAAGGGGAAGTTGGCAAAAAGGCGAGAGATCGCAGCCCGCGGCGGCAAACAATGAAAACGTGATATGGCACGAGTGTGACGTCGGTTGCGTCATAACGGCACCGCGGGACCTGCCGAGGTGGAGGGAATTACATCTATTGCACGAGGAAGAGCGCCGGCCCGCCTCGTGTGGGAGCCGCGCATTGTCTCGGCGGGCTCACGAGAGGAGAGGAATCTGTTCCTGCTGCAGCCGGCTAACGCAACAATGACAACAACAGAAAGGAATAAGTCAAGAATACAACCGAACTTGAATTTTGATGAAAGAAAAATTGTTCCTGGCGAAATGAAGGGTCCTGATTACATAAACGAAGTCATATTTTCCCGCTTGCTGGTTTAAAAGCAGTCATTTCAAGTTTACAAATTATACATTTTGATACTTCACGCCATAGATGCCCATATAATAAAACAAGAAACCATAGAAAATTAATGTTAGTCTAGATGTTGTAGGGAAAAGGCCAATTTTGTATTAAAAATGGAAATAAGTGTACGCGACGTATCCGGTGGGAAAAGGCCAATTTTGTGTTAAAAACAGAAATAAGTCTAGATGACGTATCCGGTGGGAAAAGGCCAATTTTGTGTTAAAAACAGAAATAAGTCTAGATGACGTATCCGGTGGGAAAAGGCCAATTTTGTGTTAAAAACGGAAATAAGTCTAGATGACGTATCCGGTGGGAAAAGGCCAATTTTGTGATAAAAACGGAAATAAGTCTAGATGACGTATCCGGTGGGAAAAGGCCAATTTTGTGTTAAAAACGGAAATAAGTCTAAATGACGTATCCGGTGGGAAAAGGCCAATTTTGTGTTAAAAACGGAAATAAGTCTAGATGACGTATCCGGTGGGAAAAGGCCAATTTTGTGTTAAAAACGGAAATAAGTCTAGATGACGTATCCGGTGGGAAAAGGCCAATTTTGTGTTAAAAACAGAAATAAGTCTAGATGACGTATCCGGTGGGAAAAGGCCAATTTTGTGTTAAAAACAGAAATAAGTCTAGATGACGTATCCGGTGGGAAAAGGCCAATTTTGTGTTAAAAACGGATTCAAATTCGCAACGATATTTTCTTAGGTAATGTGGGGCATACATTACATTATACGGGGCGAGGCGCAGCGATCCTGATCCGATCCTGGACGATCCTGCATTACGCCGGCGTAGTGCAGGATCGTATGGTTGACATGTTTGAAAATGAATGGGCCCACTTATGATAAACGTGATTTGTCAATTTCTATGAATAAAACAGCAAAAACATATATTTTGTATATGCATCTATGGCGTGAAGTGTCAAAATTTATTATTTTTAAACTTGAAATAGCTGCTTTTAAACCAGCTAGCGGGAAAATTTGACTTCATTTATGTAATCAGGACCCTTTCTTACGCCAGGAACAATTTTTCTTTCATCAAAATTCAAGTTCGGTTGTATTCTTGACTATAGCCCAACAGAAATAAACAAAGGCTATGGCAACAGGTTTCGCGGTAAATCAGGTCGCGTGTATTCGAATAAATATGTTACATGGAGAAGGTAGGATCGGAAGGAGTCGCGCAACTATCGAAATATCTAGAGCACTCCACAGCACCTATTTATTATTTATTTAAAAAATTATTTTATTATTTGGTTTAATCTACTTATATTTGATTAATTACACCTACACGTTTCGGAAAACCTTTCCATCGTCGGGGTGTTTTTACTCCCTTTACTTTAACTCGTGGCGTCTGCTTGTTTGACGAAAAAACTTTGGATCGATTTTTAACCCCTTTCCCGTGATCCAATCGAGCTGAAACTCTGCAAGCAGACTCGTGGCGACTATCAAGAAGATCTATCAATTTTCGTTAAAAAAATTAATAATTATGGTATAATTTTGGATTTTTAGAAATTTTAATGGTTTATTCATACAACTTACTAAGTTGTATGAAAATATTTCAACGCGTCTGGTAGACGCTAAACCTGATTATAGTATAATTTTGGATTTTTGGAAAAATTTTATTACTCCCTTTCGTAGAGTCGCCCGACCGAAGCCCAACGCGTAGGTTAAGCGCCAAACCAGTTTCCACAAGTAAATTAGAAAAGGAGTATAATAAAAACTTGGTTTTTATATGTTAGTTTTAATAAATGTCAAAATATCAAAATACCTTTTGTTTTTTTAAATTAGTTGAAAAATTATTTTTAAATATTATTGCTGAAGTTCTTCATTACTCACAATGATTGGAATTTTTTTTAGAATTGGGCTAGTAGTTGAATTTAATCGATTATTAATCATATTTTGTTCACTTTTACATGCTTTACTTATTTCTAATGATTCTAATATTGATGACTGCAAATTCAGAAAAACCATGATTATTCAGATATCTCAAATGCTCTTGACTCTTATATTAGGTCCTTACATATGAAATTGACGTTTAGTATGGGAGGAACATAAAGCCGATTTTTTTTATTATAATATATTTATTTAATCAAAGTATGTACCATTGCTATCTATGCACTTTTGCCATCTCATAGGTAGTTCATCGATCCCTTTACTATAAAAACCATTCGGACGGGAATCAATAAAATCTTTGAAGGCGGTTTTGACTGCCCCATCGGAGTTGAATTTTTTCCTTTGCAAGAAGTTATCCAAATTTCGAAAAAAATGGTAATCTGTTGGGGCAAGGTCCGGAGAGTACGGTGGATGTCTTAGACATTCCAATTGAAGCTCCTCTAATTTGGTAGCTGTCTGTTGTGCAGTGTGTGGTCTAGCGTTATCATGAAGCAGCAGTGGCCTAGAGCGATTAACCAGCCTCGGTTGTTTAGCAGCTAGCTTTTCCATCATGGTTTGCAGTTTGCTGACAATAGACATCTGCCGTAATCGTCTGTCCAGATTTAAGAAAGCTGTAGTGAACGACACCAGCACTACTCCACCAAACGCTCACAAGTAACTTTTTTGGAGTCAATTTTCGCTTGGGGCATGGTTTGGCTGGTTCGGCAGGGTTCAGCCATTGCGATGAGCGCTTCCGATTATCGTACAGGATCCACTTTTCATCACAGGTAATGATTCGAATTAAAATCCCTTCATTATTGTGCCCGTTGAGTAATGCAACGCAGCAGTCAGCGCGTTTGTTGATTTGCTTCACTCAATTCGTGAGGTACCCACCTTTCAAGCTTTTTCACCTATCCAATTTGCTTCAAGTGGATTAAAACAGTTGTATCACTAACACCGCAGCCTGCAGCTAACTCGGATGTGGTTTGCGATGGATTCGCTTCCACAATAGCCTTCAATTCTTCATTATCAACTTTGGTCTCCGGCCGCCCACGGGGCTTGTTCTGCAGGTCGAAATTTCCAGAACGAAAACGTTGGAACCAAAAACGCACTGTGTTTTCTTTTGCGGCACCGTCGCCATACACATCATTAATCCTTCGAGCCGTTTCTGCAGCACTGGTGCCACGGTGGAACTCGTACTCGTAAATAACGCGATATTTCAAGTTTTTCATTTTGTAAACTGAGTGACGCAAAGAAAAAAACAATTGAGGAAAAAACAAATGAATTATAATTTTCAAAACACAAATACATGAGTAAATAGCTGTATAAATTTGGATTTGGAATTCCTAACCAATGAGAAGATATTTGAGATCAAATTTGCCAGTACGGCAAAACGCCAATTTCATATGTAAGGACCTAATATTAAAATAACGGCCGGTTTTTCCAATATAAAACGCTATAATATACAATCTTCGCACGAAAGTTTATAAACACCTGAATATATTATGTTTATATTTTGAATTTATGAGGAGTTTCCCTATATTATTATTTGTATAAAATGCAGTTCTAATATTTTTCGGTAGATGTTTTGAAATTTGATTAAAAAATGTATTAATATATAAAATTCTTCGTCAATAATCATTATTATATTTATCTGTGAATTGTATAAAAATTGGCTACTTATATTTTTCCATAATCTATTTTTTTTTAAATTTTATCTATTAATTCTGTGCTGCATCCATAATTAAATGCATTAAGGAATTTGCAAATCATTTATTAAAAAATGATCTCGGTTTTGATAAAAAATTTAGGACTTTCTATTTTACACAAATAATTTTGGCCTGTAACTGAATAATTTAGAATTATTAGAAATCGGTAAAGCGTGTAAAAGTAAACAAAATATTATTAATAATCAATTAAACTTAACCGCTAGTCCAATTCTAACAATTTTTCCAATAATTTTGTGTAATCAAGAACTTCAGCAATAATATTTAAAAATATT
Source organism: Agrypnia vestita (assembly GCA_016648135.1). NCBI lineage: Eukaryota > Metazoa > Arthropoda > Insecta > Trichoptera > Phryganeidae > Agrypnia > Agrypnia vestita. The sequence goes on along the minus strand of JADDOH010000713.1, from coordinate 406,626 downwards.
TTAAGTAATTTAAAAAAACAAAAGACATCATTCATTTTTATATTTTGACATTTACAAAACACCCTGACGAAGGAAAGGTTTTTCCGAAACATGCAAGCAGGTGTAATGAATGAATATAAGTAGATGAAAACAAATAATAAAATTAATTTTTAAATTAAAATTGCACTGTTATTTTTAATGTTAATATTCTTGCAGTATAAACATATATACATATAAACTATCTATTAGTATAAACTTACAAAAACTTAATACGTCGATATTTTATTCATTATTGCATATTTTTTCACAGGGCTCATTGTACACATGTTTTTTATAGAAATTTTAATAAAAAAACTTATTTACGAATATATGACACGTTTTACAGGTTGAATTCTTAGGAAAAAAAGAGTACATATTTTTTTCTATGTGGGTTCAATATTCTATGAATTTGATAAGTAAAATATATTATCTGAATTTGATAAATAGAATATAAAAACGTTCAATCTCCTTCGATATTTTTTACAAAATTATTATCGTGTAGTAACAGAATAATTAAAAAGTTGCATAATGCTTCCATACCAGATGGATATTTTTAATTACTTTTTGCCTAGGATTTATAAATTTAAGGCCGCAGAAAACAGTCATTCCACTTTTTTGAGTTAACGAATTAGAAAAAAAATTGAATTTATAAAAAAATTATAGCACTTAGAGTTCGGAAATTTTCAGCACGTAATGATAACGTATTGAGCTGTCTAAACCCGTATAAAACTAACTATTAGCATTTTGTGGGTTGGATGCTTTCTCCGTAACTATCTGAGGTCTGTTCGATGAACGGCTTTTTACCCGTTTGGAGCTGTGTGGTCAATCCCATTTTCTTCTGGTTCTGGTGCGAGTTGTTCTTGGGAGATACTGTCGAGTACTTCCTTCGAATCGATGAAGATACCTGTGCAATTACTTGATTTGTTCAAATTACGTTGCGTCTTGTGTGCATATTCCCCCGGTGAACCCGAATGGATTCTCATTTATTGTAGAATTGACTTTTGTGATTGAATTTAGTGTCTTTTTGACAGCTTATTCTAAAATATTCGATATATTAGATAAATAATATATTACCTAATTCTCATTGTTTGCTAAATTAGATTACACTACCAATATGATTTTAAATGAGTATCCCTCACCACACACAAGAATCTTTTTGGTGAGGTATAACATATAATATTTTTTTAAATCTTTTTATTAATAAAAGTGTCATATCAATATTCTTACTATTTTCAAACTAAGCAAAAAGCTTGTGCTATGAAAATAGGACTAACTTGCTGATCTGAAGTGAGATTCGAACCCGCAACCTTTGGATCACGAGGCGAGAGTCCTAACCACAAGACCAACAAGCTTGATTGATTGATGCCAACCGTTTGATTGTCAATATTTGCTAGTTATCATTGTTGTAAAAGAAATTATATGTATTAGCTATTAAATAAATAAAATAAAAATAAAAAAACTTCGTCCAAATAATGTTTTGATTTCTCTCAATGGTTAATATTCGAGTTTACTGTTCTTCGTGACAGCCACATTTTCCTTGCATCAATGGCTGTTGTAAGCTTTGGTTCGAAAGACGAAAGACTCCAATTTGGAGTTGATCGTCTCGCTTTGAGTCGCCGTCTGATTGACCTTTTGTTGGTTCATCACGATCCTGTCTTCCACTCGTCCACCGGGCCATCATCTCAGCCTTGGACTACTTCCTTATTCCTCTCTCAGACATCGTTTAGGACTTTGTTCGTTCCAAACACTGGCAAAGTAAAAAATTGGCCCTAGAAACCAAAAACTGGGCCTAATAAATGAATAAAAAAATGAAAATTACAATAAATGATATGTGGATAGAAAAGCTTTGTCCGATCCTATTATCACTTATAAACATCCACGTCCCAGCAAGAGCTACTAGAACACAATGCCTCTTCCACATTCCTGTTGCTTGTACCAACTCCAGATTACGCTCACCCATGGTGGGGATATGCCGAGCGTACAACGATTTTTTCACCGACATTGACATACCACCTAAGATCACAAGAGAACTTAATCCTACGACGCAACATTGAATTAATACTTGATTCATCATTATCATCATTCTTGGCACTACAACCCTTGGTGGGTCTTGGCCTCCTCAATAATTTTCCTCCACTCATCTCGGTCTAGCGCCAGCTCTCTCCAGTTTCGAAGCTCTAAGGCAGAGATATCTTTGAGGACGTTGTCACTCCATCTTAGTTTCGGCCTTCCTAAGCTCCTTCGCCCTATTGGCCTTGAGTTCAGCAGGGACCTTGGTGCTTGATGCTCGGACATTCTCTCCACATGACCCAGCCACCGAAGTCTTCCCAGTTTTATAAATTTTGTGACGTTTGGCTCCTAAAATAGAGTATAGAGCTCATTGTTGTAACGTCTGCGCCAAAGTCCATTTTCTAGAACCGGTCCGAAGATACGCCTCCAAATTTTAATTTAATACTGGATTAATAATTAAATATACAATCAATTCTGCGACGCAAGATATAAATAAAGTTAGACTTACCTTAATATGTTATATTTAATATTGTTGTTTAATTTATTATGTTACTACTGTTACTACTTACGTCTCTTATTTTAATTCAAGTATATTATTATCATGTATTACTTCAAAATTATAATTTTATGTGATATAAGTTAATAAGTTCATTACTATCTATTTACACTCTCATACAATTATACATATCATTTTCTCATATCTAATAATATTTCCAAATAAATAAATATTAAAAAATTAAATGCAGTAACCGGAAGAATAACTAATTTATAATGAACTGAATTCGAGAGTTGCTTGAACATTTTCGACTCATAATCAAGGAGGGAAGCCACCTGTAAAGTATTGTGGACTAGCTCCGTTACATCCTCGATATGAGATTCTGGTTCCCATTTTATTTTGTTTTTTTATTTTTTTCCTAGGAAAGTTACAAATACGCACTGCGTTTTTGCTTAAAGTGGTATTCGTCGCGTAAAATCGGCAAAGCAAACGGGTCGACCGATCACCCACGCAGTGTTTTTGATAAGCGCATATCGTATTGAGAGAAATGTAGCTGCGTTTCGCGACCGAAGAGACGAGGCAGAAGAACCGCGTAGTGTGACGCCGGCCTTAGAAAATAAAAGGGTATGTCTTCTTTTTCTTCTTCTTCATCAGCCTTCGTCTTTCCACTGCTGGATATAGGCCTCTTCCTTATTTTTCCATCTTCCCTGTTGTTGGCTAATTGTATTCTTGTAATTGTAGTCTTCGGCGGAGCCTGTAACCGCTAGGAGAGAGCTTTCCCCTATCCGCCACCACCGTCCCCAGGTGGCGGATAGGGGAAAGCTCGCCAGATATGGAGGGCAGGGGGGAAATAAAATACCTCTCGCAGACCAACAGGTAGTAGCATCTGACCCATAATGGGCGGCTACAAACTGCGTCTGTTCCCTATGATAAGGGCGGCTGATTTAAAACTCACCAACCCGTCTGGCAAGCGTGGTGTTTTAATGCCAAAAACCTTCCAAAATGAACCGGAAAGGATATGTATGACCGAAAAATTCAGAATTCGCGAACCGTCTTTTAGAAATAGGCCACACCTTTAAAAATGAAAACGGCATCGAAATTCTACATATAAATAATAAAGGCCTTAGATTAGATAACTTAGAGATACTAGAAATAAAAAAGAGCCTCACAACTAAAGCCAACATTATTAATAATCAGATAAATATCATGAAAAGCCCGCTACTAGATATATTTACCATTTCGGCGTCCAACCCTCAATTACCCCCACCATAGCTGTAGCCACGCCCCCATTAAGAATAGATTTTTTTACTAGGATAGGTAATGGATAGTCAGTTGTACGTCAGTCCTGATGAAGATGCGGTGGTATCGAGACCGTCATTATTTAAGTGGTTTATAGAAAGTTATATAATTAAAACTAGCTGTGCCCGCGCGGCTTCGCACGCGTAGTTTTTTAGTGCACTGTTTGAATCGTAATAGAACTTTCGCGAACCTCCTAGAACATTCTCCTTCCAGAACTTTATCGAATGTAGGAACCTTCTAGACACACCGACACATTCCGCCACTCAGTTTAGAACCTTACAGAACTTTCGGGAATTTTCTAGAGCCTTCTCCTTCCAGAACTTTCTAGAGCAGGTTTTTCCGGAACCTTCTAGACTCACCGACACGGTCGACGCGCCTATTTTGAAACAATCTGAAGCATTTGCGGCCTCCCCGTAACAAAAACATTGTGCTAGAAAGCACATTTTCGTCACCCACTCCTACCCTAACACAGCCACCCCCACCAAACTCGCATATTTTAGACGTGACACCAAGGGCTATCCACCACCATAACCACCAGCGGGTGGTTGTGGCTGGTTGTGGAGAAAACTTGGCGGGCAGGGAAACACGGGTTTCTTTTTACTCCCTTTATATCAACTCGTGGCGTCTGCTTGTCTTCTTGTATGACGAAAAAACTTTGGATCCATTTTAAACCCCTTTCTCGTGATCCAATCGAGCTGAAACTTTGCAAGCAGACTCGTGGCGACGATCAAGAAGATCTATCAAATTTTCGTTAAAAAAAATTAATAAATTGTTAGATTTTCAAATTTTTAATGGTTTTTTCATACAACTTATTAAGTTGTTTCGCGTCTGGTAGACGCGAAACTTGATTATAGTATAATTTTGGATTTTTGGAAATTTTTTATTTCTCCCTTTCGTAGCGTCGCCCGACCGAAGCCCAACGCGTAGGTTAAGCGAAAAAAAAATGTTTCGAGTATAATAAAAACTTGGTTTTTATGGGTTACTTTTTTTATATATATTATGTAATTCAGAATTTTTTTACTACACCGGTCAAAATGGCCCCGGGAATTGTCCAATCAAAAATTTGTCCAAACCACGACGGTACACAGTGGTCACGCGTCTGGCTCGGTGCGTTCTTCCTCGACGGTCAGCGCGCACAGAGAGCCGAGCCGCCGTAACGCGACACCAGCGCTCAATCCCCGGCGCCAAGGTCAATGGCAATAGTGCCAGTCAGCCACTATCACCTGTCAAAGTGAGCGCCAGTTTGGTCCGCCCGCGCCGGTGCATAGCGCCGTAAGTGACATCTCAATCTTACGAAAAAAAAAAATTAATTAAAAAATATTGACTGTATTATTCGCATGTATCTACTTATATTATTTGATTAATTACACCTACATGTTTCGAAATTTCAATGTAAGAGTTAAAGAGCATTTGAGATGTCTGAATAATCAACCTTCGAGCCTTCGAGATAAAATCAGAAATGAAGAAATAAGACGCCGAACAAAAGATGCCGATATTGTGGACCGTATTGCAAAACTAAAATGGCTGTGGGCTGGACATATGGCTCGACAGGAGGATACTAGATGGGCACCCAGAATCCTACAGTTTAGACCCTGGACAAAAAATAGAAGCGTCGGAAGACCTCCCAAAAGGTGGTCTGATGACATAGTCCAGCAAGCAGGAAGAACCTGGATGGGAAGGGGGAGTCTACAGTGTTGCCGAATCAATCGAAAAAAAATATTAATTAACCCACACCAGGGTACCGAATTGGAAGGAGTACACGAAAGCCATAAACGAACAATCCATCATCTTCTTTTTATACCTTGTCAGGTCCCCCTGACTAATCCTCCACCTGCCTCGTTCCGGTCCACCCTCTGATGTTGCGCAGCCAGGACATTTGTCTTCTAGCAACTTCGCTTCTTCTTGTCTTCCTTCTATCTTGCCCTCGAGTATTAGTCGGAGGAAGTGATATCTATCTCCGTATATAGCACGTGACCCAAATTAAAGACATTCTTCACTTTAACCTTTTACAGCAACTCTCTGCTGGCTCCAGCTCTCTGAAGCACCTCCGTGTTGCTGACCATATCGTTCCACGGTATACGAAGCATTCTCCGGTGTATCCACATAATAATAATTGGTTTCCTTGCCAGAACGACAAACCCATTCCAATCTCCGTATACATTAATCACTTTGTATTTTTCATTTGTACGCAGTCAACTGGAGTTTGGATCAGTAGTCTGGAATACTTATTATTCTACGTAGTGAGCGACTTGAAAATATCCAACACAAATTTCTCAATATTTTAAATTTCCGTTCCCTTTTAGAATTCAACTCATACACATAAAATCCCTCCTCTATCGCATGGAAGATGCATACAAGATCTGTGTTATCTTTATAAAACCTTGAATAACTCGGTTGACTAACTCTATTTATTAGAGCAAATAGGTTTAAGCTGTCCTACATACTCAACGCGTTCAAATAATTTATTTTACCCAAACTTTGGTAGGACTGACTACTCAAAAAACTGCTTTGTAGCTCGTTCCACTTCAAAATACAATCTGTTAAATCCTACAAATAACCTACATATTTTTATTGACAAATTGCTTTTTTTAAAAATTAAACTCCGTAATTTCATTTATGATTACTGAAATAAATTTAATACTTCTTTAATTGAATCCCATTCCCTTCGTCTTCTCACCTTTCCCATTTTTTGCATTATCATAATTTAAATCTTTGAAATGATTACCTATCATAATTTAAACTTTTATCACAGATTCCTTATCATTTTTTTTACTTAGTTTTTTTTACCAGCTTCGAGAAAACTTCACTGGCCATGCTAAATGAATATTTTTGATATTATAAATTTTTTTATTACATTGTACTGTATGTTTCCCAAAATAAAATAAAATAATAATAATCAATAATTTTAAAAAGGAAAAAAAAAATAGCGCTGATGACGGGACCTGCAATGGGCCGGCTGAAAACTTAAACCAAAAGATCAGAACGGCCGTGAAAACTTAAAAACATGGTTTTGTGTAAATATTGCGAAAGTGCGTTTGTACGCATGTTGGTGTGAATTGTAAATTTCGTAGAGTGGTAGGAAAGAATAAAGATCATTACAGTATTTAATTTTAAAATATCTTTGTTAGAAAACGATTTGTAATCATTTTTAATCCATTTTTGAAAGTGGGTACCGAATTCAGGAAGAATTACTAATTAAGTCACACAGAGGTCTGTTGAACCATAAGGCGCCATATGCGACTTTGGTGTTTTTAATGAAATTTAAAATAAATTAGATTTCAATACATATTATTATTAAGTTCTGTAGGTTAATTGCTATTTTAAATGTGACAGCTGTTTGGGCTTGTAAGGCCGTTGTTACAAAACAACTTACTGGCTAAAAACACTAATTCACTAGATGACATGCAAAAAAATGGAATTAACGTTTATAAATATTATAGTTGTGAATGCCAGGAAGAATCAGGTGGTTTCGCGGAGTGCATATTAGGAGTGGAAATTTTAGATTTTTTTAGATGACAAAGGTAGAAAATTGTTCTTATTATACGGTAATTGTTATCCAAACGCCCAAAATAGACTAATAACGTTACAACAGTGAATAATTTATACTAACAGTGGAGAAGTTTCATAGTTCTGATAATATAATATAAAATATAGACCAAAACTGATAAATTGGTGAAAAAATGTTGAAATCCGTCAATAAATAAGAGAGAAAAAGACTATTAAATTTAGTGTATTTTAGCGCGAATGATTGACTTCCAACTCGCCTGTGACGTCACGCGTCTGTAAGATAGGTGACGTCATGCGATTCCACCGCGGACGGAACTAAATTGTTCGTGCAAAACGCAAATTTAAAATTGTATTAGTTTTTTGAGATATCTTAGTTTTACTTTCAAACTTTTGTTCAATTTCACTCAAATTTTCATTTCCATCCATCGAAAAAAAAAGGAAAACTTCTCCATCGTATCCACTCGCGTCCCTTGCAGCGTAATGGAACGGCGCCCACTATTTTACTACGCGCCTTTTCCCACATTAGTATTTACAAAGTGAACCCAGACATCATAATCGCCCCCCCCCCCCCTCCACTCCACCGGCGTTGCCGTGACGTAGGCCCAGCTTCCCACGTCCGGCCAGCGACACGGCCCGTTTCCCCCCGCGATTAATCTCCCGAGCGACTCATCAAACAACTACTGTTATCCGTTCAAGAGGTTCAGTCAAGCGAGCCGAAACAATTTAATTTTAATTTTTCTGAATTGTCGAATCATTAAACGCAGACAGCTTTGACCTAATGATCTTGAAGATTACGAAGAGGTCTGGATTCTGGGATCTCGGCTTGGCAGTACCAATCCGTGGAGATGTCCGATTTGCCTTACAAGGGCGTAAGATAATGCCCTCATAAGGCAAAGAACATTAAAAACATTAAAAACAAAGAACTTAAAAAGAAAGAACTTAAAGAACGTTTTAATTACTCCCTTTATATTAACTCATGGCGTCTGCTTGCTTGCTTGCCGGCTTGCCGTCAAAAAAACTTTGGATCGATTTTTGACCCTTTTCCCGCGATCTAATCGAGCTGAAACTTGGCAAGTAGACTCGTGGCGACGATCAAGAAGATCTATCAAATTTTCTTTAAAAAAAATTAATAATTATAGTTTAATTTCGGATTTTTAGAAATTTTATTGGTTTTTTTAAATTGGAATCATTAGAAAAGTTTGATTAGCAACGGGGGCCCGATAACGTCGCGGAAAATTTTCTAAATTTGAATTACTCCGTCGGTATACATAATAGGTACTTCACTACGATTGCCGAAAATCTAAATTGACTGACAAATGTTTTTAGAATTTAATCTTCAAAGCATGAAGTGTCTTATCAAAGCTCAAAACATCTGACATTTTAGAAATATATTAAATTACTGTAAGTTTAGTGTTATGTTATATGTTTTAATTCTTTAATTGTTATATTTTACAAACAAAGGGAGTATAATAAAAACTTAGTTTTTATGGGTTACTTTTTTTCCATACGTGTCATTATGGAGTTCTATAAACTTATCTCTGAAACAATAATTTTGAAAATTCTATATTTGAAAGTAGTCAGTTTCTAAACTCGAGTAGCAAAATATAAAATTATAATTAAACTAACATAGAAACTCACATTGTCTATGTTTTTCACCCAACTTAATGATAATCATTAATATTCACTACAACGTTAAAGCCTAATTTATCAATAACTAACTGTTCGTACCTGGCGTTGCACGCGTTAAGGAATATGTTGATAATAAATTTGTGGGGGGAAACAAAGGTTCGATTCGAACGGTATAGATTTGCATCGAAAATATATCGGGAGGAGGGGAAAGGGTCATAGGGGAGGGAGGAAATGTCACCTATGTTACTCGCCGGGTCCTAAAGAGTCAGTTTCCAAATTTTTCAGTCCGATCGGTGAAACGGTACAGATTTTCATCGATAATATATCAGGGTGAGGAGAAGAAAAGAAAGGAAGTAAAAGAATAGGGGGGAAACGTCGCCTATGTTACCCGCCGAGTGCTAAAGAATAAGTTTCCAAATTTTGAGTCCGATCGGTCGAACGGTACAGATTTGCACCGAATGTATATCATTGGGAGGGGAAGGGGTGAAATAATAGGGGGGAAATGTCGCCTATGTTGCCCGCCGGGTCCTTAAGCATAAGTATGCAAAATTTGAATCGGATAAACGGTGTAGATTTGTATAGAGAACAGACAAACAGATAATGAGTTTTATAGGCATAGATTTAGATTATGTACCCCAGCGTACAAAGCACTACAAGGAGAAGTAGAAACCATAGAGTATTGGAAACAACAGATGTAGCTAACTAGAAAATATACCAAGACCCTGTTGAAAAGTTGAATAAATATTGTATGAAATGAATGAAAGGGGAAAAAATGTAGAATAGGAATTAAGACAGTATTAAAGAATACGTGATTTTAGATAAGAAAATATTTTGAAAGGATTCTAAAAAATGATTCTGTTTTAACATACACATTGACATTAATAAGATTTTCAATAAAATAATAGTATAAAATTCTGAATTCGGCCATTTTACTGAAACACCGGTCAGACCGAATGACGTAACGCCTAAGTAACCATCACCGTGTCTCTTGAACTGTTGTAATGTTTAATTAGGCTTGACGTCACGTAGACGATGACACCTGCGGGCGAAATTAAAAATAGTTAGATGAAAATGCAATTATTTGCGTAAAAGCTTAGTTTATTACTGAAATAATGCTATTTTCGGTAATCGTAGACGCGTACCTACATTATAGAAAGTTATTTCAAAAGGTGTCATCGTGCCTATGGTTGACGTACAAAACGAAATGACTACAAATCATCTCCAAGGAGTACGTTAATCTCTTGATAACTCCCATAAGAGAGATTATCTCAAGATCTCGGCAGCGTTTACTGCCCGAGTCGTCAGCAAACAAGCTTACAAATTAATATCCCGCATAAATCACCACGTCCCGCGGTCACCACGGACGCGGAGATTACTATCGCGCGCTTAGGGTAATTCACAACTTGCATCGCAACACATTATGCGGGCCGGAGGTACTTAACACCATTAAATCCAGCTGTATATCACATTACACGCATTTAAGGTGGATTTCTAGCGGAGAGACGCCGTGGTGTGGTCCGCTATTAAAGAAGCCGCACAAGCGTCATTCCTGACGCGATTAAGGCGATTTAACCTGTAATTAACCTATCAAGCGTGATTTTAATCGTCGTTTCGACTGGAAGCCTGTTTGTCTGATAGTACAAAAATAGAAGCACCGTACCGACGGGACAAATCCATCGCTTGACCCACCGATCTAAATTATTTTATCGATTCGACACTTTCGCAACACAGTATTGGGTCAAGTATGCATGAAATCGAAATGTTGCTACAGACTTATTATCAATGATGCAACGTATAAGAATATGAATATTCGTATCCGTCGAATAGTAGATATTCACCGAATATTATTCGTATTCGCCGAATATCATCACGAATGTAAAAAATAAACTATTTACAACTGAAAGCAACCCAAATTATGGTTTGGCTGTGCACCTTGTATCCGAACACACCTACGAACTCGATTATCGGGGATTCCCCTAACATTGAATGAATGAATTTGTTGTGTTCTCAAGTTGTCAATTGTTACTCGTTTCACAGCACAACATAAGTTCTTTCATGTAGTTTCGTTGGGTAATTAATAAGGTTAGGTGCTCATTTCATGTAGTTTTTTTTTGTAGCAGGCAGGGCGTCAAATCAATTTAGTGTTTACTTGCTGCCAAGACACTCAACAACAATGAAAAAAGCTTCATTAAATTTTGTAAACACTGTAAACATTTGTAACATTGAACATTGAATAAACATTTGAATTTGAATTTGAATTTGAATTTGAATTTGTAATACGTATTGTTCGTTCCACATTATTTCCGTTGTGTTAAAGTAAAGTGTTGAATCTTATAAAATGATTTCCAATTAAATTTAATAACATGACCTCTCGTAAGCGTGAAAAAAGCGATATTTATTTTCAACCGCTGGGAATGTACAAACGGATAAAAGAAATGTTGTGCTTTTGGAACAAAAATTTCCGTGTAGTAAATTTTAATAACTAAATCTCTAAAAAGAACAGTGGTGTATTATTTATTTATTATATTATTTATTACCTTGTTGAATTATTCTTATTCGTATTCGCCGAATAGGCTTGATATTCGTATAGGTATTCGTGAAAGTAGCATTCGTTGCATCATTACTTATTATTTATTGCGAAGAATGGCTCTGGTGCGGTATTATCACCGAACAGATACACCGGTGTTTTAGACTCGTCGGACACCACGGCTGAAGCCAGAGAGAACTGGCTATCTTCGGGGGAGGCTTATATCCAGCGGTGGAAAGATACGGGGGCCGATGACAGAATTGTATTTTGACATTTCATTCCATTGAACTTCCATATATTTATAATAATATACGACATTTCAAATGAAGAAATTTTATTTAATTTGATTGCGAGCGAGGTTTGCGACCTCTTTGCACAGAGGGGACACACAACTGCCTGCGAACCGATACAGTAATATATAAAGGTTGTGTACGCATGCACACGGTGTCCCCATTGCGATGCAGAGCGGCCTCGCAGTTCACAGATCCGCTTCCGGTCGGCCATTGTCCTTCCGGTCTGGTCCAGCGGTCGCTTCCGATTGCGACGGAACATACATACGGCCACTTACCACCAATAAAAGGATGTATTCTAAATTGATCCACATCTCCGCGGCCGTTCTGAGAGGAAACTTGCCTTCAATTATTGATGTTCAATAAATATTGATAGTGAGAGATGTATGTACGAATGGAAAAAAAAAGAGCGAGACATTTGACATCTCACAATTAAAAGTATCAATCGTGCTGCAACAGAAATAAACATCAAATTTAAAAAAATCTAATACGTATATATTTATTAATTAGTAAATACTAGTGAAGAAAATGTATGTGCATTTATTTATTATTGAATATTTGCCGCACTAGGTAGGTACCGTATATTTACATATGCATTTTTATTTAGAAATGTGAGCGTAGTAAGCGTCTTTTTAGATTATTATTTTTTAGTTAAAGGTGGACACTACGCGTTATGGCGCGCCCTATCCGTTACATCCGTTCTGCGTTTTGGGACATGGAATAATGCATGAACTCTATTGCGTAATAATTATTTCGTACGTAAATTTTATTAAAATTCTGTTTCTTTTATCTTTCACGCTTCAACAGTCCAAGATTCCAATTACAGAAGCGAAACACATCACAAAACACCCAGGCTCGAGTAAATCACATAGATTGATTGTGGCCTCACCGGGAATCGAACCCGGAACCCTCGGTGTGAGATGCCTTGAGATGTTTTGAAATCCGTTTCCACTTCGGGCGTTTCTATTAAACAGTGTAAATACTCGAAAAAATTACTATCTTTTTGAGCGAGTTTCTAGAGAGTTTTTAGCGAGTTTCACATAATAATAACAATAGTTGGATAATTTATATAGCGCCGTTTTCGCAAATACTCACCTCAAGAGCGCTTTACACAGAAAATTGTCTTTTTTCAAAAAAAAACAAAACAACTTACTGCTAAAAAAAACTAACCCATAAAAACCAAGTTTCTATTTTACTTCCTTTCTTTGTAAATTAAGTTTACCATCATGTAATAATTGATTGACTGAAAATGAAACATGTCTAGACAAATATTTATGTCAAAAATCTCTAAAAATAACTCTTTATTATTTGATTTCTTCCCAAAAAACCGAAATGTGCTGTCATCTGTGAACCAATTGTCGTAAATTTTCGAAATTCGTAGTGAAGTACCTATTATACCTACCGACGGATTAATTCAAATTTTAAATATTCCGTTACGTTATCGGGTCGCCGGCGCCGTTGGTAATAATCAAACTTTTGTAATGATTCCAATTTGAAAAAACCATTTAAATTTCTAAAAATCCAAAATTATAGTGTAATTATTATTATTTTTTGACAAAAAATTGATAGATCTTCTTGATCGTCGCTACGAGTCTACTTGCAAAGTTTCAGCTCGATTGGATCACGGGAAAAGGGTTAAAGATCGATCCAAAGTTTTTTCGTCAAGGAAACAAGCAAGCGGGCGCCACGAGTTAAAATAAAGGAAGTAAAAAAACTTATTTACTATTACTTATTCACTAGGTGGCGTGTAACAAATGGAATTAAAGTTTAATACTATTATTGTAGTAATAAACTTTAACTGTACAGTTAGGAGTGCCTGTAAGAATTATGTGTTTTCGCGGAGTGCACACTAGGAGTGGAGAACATTAGCTAGTGTTCTTAGTTAGTGGTCTGATTCTATAGGTTTTTATACGATTGACCGGCTATCACTACGCCTATCAATAAGGCTGTCAATAAGTCTACTCTTGTTCTTCTTTCACCTTTCTCGTGTTTCATTAATGTCGAACTGAAAACGGCAACATTTCCGTGTCGTGCCTCTCTCTGAATGCGAGGTCCATAATCCGCCACCAGACGTGGCTGGGCCCAGCGCCGACACGGATACATCCGGAATCCGGACGCTGGTGAGAGGCGTCACACGAGACGCCCTACGCAGCGCGCCAGTATTGGTACAGCGAGTGACAGCTCCATGCATGAGCTGTTAACGGACAGATTACTTTAACTATCAACTCGTTAGATGGGCTTTCACACCAAAGTGTGCAATTGTCACGATAAGGCAGTGGATCATTACAGCATGATTTTTACGTAACGATATATATAAAAAAAAATTATATCTCGTATATAGATTTTTTTCAGAATTTATTCACTTATTTTTGATACACACATGCATGTATGCCAAACTGCACAGCAGTTTTACGGCGTGGTTAGTTGCCTTCAATATAGTTTGAAAAGTTATTTTTAAATTTTTTTTTATGAAGATTATAGAGTAGGTCATTATAGAGTATTGCTTGAATTTTACAAGTGCTACGTGATAATTATAAAGTAATGTAAGATTAGGTACATAGCTTTAATATATATTATTTTACCTTGTACTTTTTTGAAGCCAATGGAGATTTTTTGTCTATCTATCTAACTCTTACGTATATCTCGTAATATTTTTATCACAATAATTATCACAGTGTTCATATTTTAGTATATCGTAATATTCTACTCGAAAACACTAAAGATACGAACCAGTAATGGCGGCCGCTCTATCTGTCAACCTGTCAGACGGTAATATCGGTCCATTATTTGCTTTTTCAGCTTCACAAAACTTTAATACTTCATTGGCAGTTGTTCTTGCACCATCCCGGACTGTTTAGGATGTTTTGGACATAATAATTCAGTGTATATTGGTAATCAAGATGTCACAGCTCCCGACCAAATACGAAATTGAACTGAATGACAGGGCGAGGGGTTACCGCCGGGTGCGGGCGGGGCGGGTTTTAGTTCCAAAGTCGCCGCACGCCAATTTACGTTGGGCAAGCAAGACACGCCTTTCTTTGCGGTTGGTAGGTAGGTATTTCCACTTAAATGGAAAGATGTGTACATACCAAGTTAATAATAAATATCTTCGATTTCAATATGGCATCATTGAAAAGTATGCTACTAAGTACACATTGTTATCTATGTGGACAGACCTTCATTGCCAATAATCTTATCGATTACCAGGAAGATTGTGTTATCCATGATTGATAATATTATTTTTTAACGCTCAATATTTCCTGAGAATCGGTCATAATGTCATCAAACGCGATCGCAGACAAAATTTCAAAGAACACTAAACCGCGAATTTACACCTTTAAATAAGCCAATAGGACAATCCAAAAAATACCACTGCATGTAAAAATATAATCCGCCAAAAATTTTACAATTTTAATATATACTTCGACCGCCAATTAAGGCTGTTAGGACAGCGCTAATTGGAGTAGCGTAGCGTCTTGATAATGTTAGTGAGGAACATTATTAAATAGAGACTTACATTTTTTTTTGCTTCTAATACCTCATTATTATTTTAACCACCTGGTAGTGACAAACATTGCAAAGTAGAGAATCATACTAATGTTGTACCTCGTTTTATACACCTCATCATTATTTTTGCCATCTGATAGCGTTATTGACGGACATTGTTACATGAAGAGTTATATATATATATCTTGGTTAACGATTAATACCAATGAAATGCGATGTAGTAATCGATGTGCTTATTGGTTTTAATTATCATTAAACTGAAATATTTAAAAAAATATTACAGTATTTTATTTAAAAATCATAACGTCAATATTTACATAATTAATAGAAATAAACTTTGTTTTCACCACTTTTTTATTGAAAATATCAACATGTTTAGAGCCCATGGCCCCTTCGTCAGGATACAATTGTGTACATGCTCTGAAACGTGTTGATATTTTCAATGAAAAAGTGGCGAAAACAAAGTTTATTTCTATTCATTATATTAATAATGTCACCACAAAATTATTTTGCTGTGTTTGAAGCAGAAGTCAATATTTACATTTTATTTAATAACAATTTTGAAATCATACTAATTTTGAAAACGAAATTATACCAGCCATTGGATTCTAGGAGGTTACGGACGAACAACGAAATTATTATTACTGGTGGAGATATCTGTCTTTAGCCAATTAAACACCTTGTATTTCATTATGATATAGAATCATTACCAGCTGCGAAATGTATGTATACTGGTTCATGAGAAATGACTACAGATGTCTCTAACATAGTCCAATCAAATATACGAAAGGTTCCTCCAGAATTGGAACATTTTAACAACTTTAAAAAATTTGATAACGTTGATTTGTTCTTACGATGGAATTAGTGAACGTTGCATTATGTAGAGTGATCACTTAAGCCAGCTCATAACCTATCAACATGCTCATAACACCATCAAAAAAGTGGTTATTAGGAAACGACATAAGTTGTATACAATACACACTTATATACACATACTTATATACAATACATACTTATATATTTACTTATATACACACTTATATAAACGACATAACTTATATATGAACTGTATTAATTTTGAAATGATGTAAAGTATATTATTATTTATATAAATGTACCAAAAAAAAAATTTTCTCTTAAGTCACTTAAATATTTTAACTTTGTACTTAAAATTTCTTTTTTTGCTGTCGTACTTAAAATTGTTTTTGTTTTTTATCTCTTCTGTACATAAAATTAGTATTACTTATTATTATTTAGTAACAGTGTAATATTAAATCGTGAAAATGAACCTGCAGCGTCTTTTTAGACGTTTTGTGGGACTAGAAATATAATAAAATGTAAAGAAAATAAATAGATGAATAAAAAAAAAATACAGGTTGTAAGCCCTAGGCCATTGCATAAGAGACTTCCATACACGTTTCTCGTATGAGTAGAGTAGTAATTGTACTAGTAATTGTATACCCAGAACATCCTTAAAAAATAACGTTACTTTATATTTCACTAAATACGCGTAATATAAAATTCATATTTCTGCTAATCCTATAAAAGATAAACTTAGTGGATAAAATACTAGTGGAAATGTAGGGCGCGTTCTACAAAAATAATTATTTATACATTAGTTGTTTATCTGTGATTAATAACACCATTTGCTGAGTTTGTCCAAATTTTTCAGAACACAGTACTGGATTTTTGTCACAGGGACATCAGAAATCAATATATATTATAGATGTCTCGTAGAGACGAAATTGTATTGAATGAAAAAGCTTTGGATGCCGGTCGCTCTAGTGATTGTTGCGACATATGTATATACGAAACAAGTTGTAAAATTTAAATATATAGAACTTCTAAAAATTTGATAGACGTGGTATTCTATCAGGGGTGGAATTGGTGAACGTTACATTGTGTAAAGTAATAACATAAGGCGGCACATTCACTGCAAATGCATATTTCGGCGTTTTTTTTTTACGAATATGTGGGTTTTTATTATTCATTTATATCAGAATGTATACTCTAGACTGGATTTTTTTTAGGGCAATAACTTAGACAGAATCTTTTTTATTATACAAAAGTAATAAACTAGACATTATTTACAATAATTAATAAAATATAAGCATTAATCGACAGGCCGCGGCCAAAAAATCATTTTCAGTGTCCTAGGCGGCGCTAATTTTTAATGAATATTTATATGTACGCATAATTTGTTTTTTAATACGTATAAAGTATACTTAATTATCTAGAATTATTACTAAAGAAATCAAGAAATATTCAATATTAATAAAGTTATAATGTTTTAAATTTGCAAGATTTTTTTTTACGTTTTTTGTTGATTTTAAAACGCTTTTTATTTATACAAATAGATGATTTTTAACAGTACATTCTATTTATTCCCGTATTTTGAGGCCTTACTTTAGTTCGTTTTTTTTTTATTAAAAAACCTTAATTATTAATTAAAAATAAAAATTCCAAGGTATGAAATGCGCCAATAAATGACGCCGCTGCCGACGGAATTCTGTTTTATAATTACGTCGTCGGTTTGTCGTGTCTTTTAATTACTGCGTTTGGCTGTCTATTGAGGTAGGTTACTACATAATTGCACTCCGCAGTGAGCCAGTCGTGATTGCCCCGTTTTCGTTTTCTCCGAATTTGCGTGGTAATCGTGAGATGTGCCGGTGTTCTATTGTGCCGGTAGCATGCTCGGCATATTTTTTATGTAATGCAATTTCCTTGTCATGTTTCTTACACTGTTATATCATACGTGTTGAATCGACGCGGTGATGTTAGGTAACTCAGGTTGTAAACCTTTTTTACTATTTTGTACGGCAGTCATTAAAAAAATCTTAAATTGTATTCCCTTCAAAATGAAAGAACCACGTATTGTCACATTTTCACGAGATGTCGATTGCAACTGCGCGTTATCGAAGTCTCTCGAACGGTCCAGACGAATCTAGAATCAACTAGGCTATTCTCATAATCAATAAAAAATAGAAACTACAAGAAGTATGTAGAAACTACTCGAACGTTCTGTGCTACATCGCGAAACCGAATTTATTTTGGTTTCGCGAGCAGAGCGCGTGCGCGGCGATTAAACTTGAGTTGTTGTTGTGAAATTTCTGCGATAACACCGATAAAAGCGAAACCGCGCAGAGGCTAGCAGCGTGATCAAGCGACAAATATTGGGCGCGAGTGGTGACTTACGTGCGAAACGGAACAGATATTTAATAACCAAATTAATTAATCAATTAGAAATACATACAGAAAAATCTAATTCACGAAAAAATATTTGGCTTCTACCGAGATTCAACCCCGGGTCACCTCCTTTCCGGGGCCGGTGCTCTGACCACTAAGCTGTAGTAACCCTATATGTTTCCGTGAATATATCGACCTTATACGTAATTCTCATTTTTATTAATTGATTAATTTTTATTTTTGTCCATAGAACAATCAAATTTTTTTTTAATAACAGATATACCTAGCGATTTTTCCGCCTACAAAAGCAAATAAAATCCAGACTGCTGTCCAGAAACACTAAGATATTAGTGTAGAAAACGCTTATTAGGCCAGTGCTCACGTACGCAGCTGAGACATGGGTAATAACTAAGAGGAATGAGCGAGCACTGGACGTTTTTGAAAGGAAAATTTTGAGGCGTATCTTCGAACCGGTTTTAGAAAATGGACTTTGACGCAGACGTTACAACAATGAGCTCTATACTCTATTTAAGGAGCCAAACGTCACAACATTTATAAAACTGGGAAGACTTCGGTGGCTGGGTCATGCGGAGAGAATGTCCGAGCATCAAGCACCAAAGTCCCTGCTGAACTCGAGGCCAATAGGGCGAAGGAGCTTAGGAAGGCCAAAATTAAGATGGAGTGACAACGTCCTCAAAGATATCTCTGCCTTAGAGCTTCGAAACTGGAGAGAGCTGGCACTAGACCGAGAGGAATCTAGGATAATTATTGAGGAGGCCAAGACCCACCAAGGGTTGTAGTGCCAAGAATGATGATGATGATACCTAGCGATAGACAAACAGGAGCAGCGAAGATTTCGCCTTGAGTGGGAGACTCACTTTGTGACTAGTGTGACAAAGGAAAGTAATCCCTTCAAATCCGAACAAGGATCTTTATGATCAAGGTATACTTCTCCTTCAATTGTAGCGACTCAAACTGGAGCCTTTCGTGCATCAAACAATTGGATACGAACGTGAAGCGGCAAACGTCGATAAACAGCCTTAATGAAAAGCTACTCACCTTTACAGTGACGTGATCCTGGCTTCCCTTGATCATCTCGATGATCTCGTCCCTGGACTTGTCGTCGACGCTGACTCCGTTGACCTCCAGCAGCCTGTCGCCGGGCAGCAGGCCGGTTTCGTGCCCCTGGCCCGTGGTGCCGGGCTCCGCGAAGATCACGGCCTTCATCTTGGCGGCGTCCTTTTCGTCGTCGGAAGAGTTGACGCCGTTGACGCCGTCGGGCGCGTGCCTCTCCACGATCATGGCCCGGCGCAGGCTGAACCCGAAGTCGCTGCGGGGGGCCTTCTGCCGCTGGATGGTCAGCACCCGCGGAGCGGGGAGCTCCGCCGGGACTATCTCCGGAAGGGGGAGGTTCATCCCGTCCAGGTAGTCGGAGAACTGGTGGAACCCGTCCGCGTCGCCGGTCGGGGACATGGAAAACGGAGGCGTGGCGAACGAAGAGTTGGAAGTGGTGTCGGTGAGGGTGTCGGCGCTCGGAGACGGAGACGTCGCGCAGGCCGGATTCCCGTTTTCCTTGTACTGGTCGTGGAAGTCGTGCGAGGTGATGGTGATGGGAGGCGGCGGGGATCCGTAGTTGTTGTAGTAACCCTGCCTGGTGGTGCCTTCAACTGGGCTGTGGATCACCTTTTTAGTAAAGTTTTGAGCGTTGTGCAGCTCGTCGCTGACGCCGTTGCGCATCGGCAAGTTTTGGTACGATATCACCTCATTTTTCATCGTATTGTGTATGAGCAGGCTGCCATCCTGTCCGTTCTGCGCCAGATCCGCTTGATCGTGCGCGGAGCCGTGTCCGTTGTTTTGCAGAGGGCTGTTGGGCAGCCGCGGGCCCTTGAGGATGCCCCTCTTGGGCGGCCGGGGAGGCAGCGGCGGGAGGCTCGGCGCCTGCTTGGGCAGCCCGTTCGGGTTGTTCAGGGAGTTCAGCGAGGCCTCGGAGCTGTCGGACTGCAGCAGAGATTCCCGCCAGACGACCGACGAGGTTTTGGTCTCCGTCAGGATGATGTGGTTGTTCTCTTCCGTCTGGGCCTCGGACACGAGGGGGTAGTTGGAATAGTTGGCGTCCCTGTCCAGCTCGGCGAAGAACGAGGCGCTGTAGTCGGCCGTGATGCCGGAGGGGAGTTTCTCCTTCTCTTTCCGCCTGCCCCTCAGCTTCAGAGATCTTCGGACCTGAAGAAAAATAACAGCAATTAGAAAAGGTTTAATAACAACAAATCAAAACGAAGAGCCCTTTCAGAGCTTAGGACACGGTTCCGGGATCGGTAGAGCGAGAGAGCGTGCAACCACAAATTTAATCAACTAAATTTGTAAATTTATGAAAATTGCACGTTTTCGTGCGGTGGTTTGTTTCCATTAACATACTCATATACTTCAACAAAAATACGGTACATTCATTTATTCATCAAGACGGTAAAATAAAAACTGTTTTCAAAACATAATAACATGCCCTTGTACGTTTGTGGCGAGTTTCACTTAATTTTGTATTAAAATGTCAGTAGTGTCAGTTTTTTCATCCTATTTTAATAATTCAATTTACAACGTTTCACGTTACACCTGAGCAGTTCTCGATCGTATTTTTTTGGCTTCGCTACGGTAATTGTGCGGTGAGACTTTTTTATCAACCTCCGGTGATTATTTTGCCATTTCCGTATCTATTGTAGCGTTGCTTGTAGAGTTGGATTATTCAGTGCAGCTTTCTTTCAAACATAACATGTTAGGCCAACGAAAGGCACCGTTAGTCCAGGACAAGTCTTCAATATAGTGTCTTCGTAAAAATCTATTAATGGAGTATACTATAAGTTATTGGCTTTGTAAAAACTATTAGTTGAGTATACTACAAGTTATTGGCTTTGTAAAAACTATTTGTGAAGTATACTACAAGTTATTGGCTTTGTAAAAACTATTAGTTGAGTATATTACAAGTTATTGGCTTTGTAAAAACTATTTGTGGAGTATACTATAAGTTATTGGCTTTGTAAAAACTATTTGTGGAGTACACTATAAGTTATTAGCTTTGTAAAAATATTAGTGGAGTATACTATAAGTGATTGTAAAAATTACTAGTGGAGTATAATGTACGCTATATAATTTTTTTTAATATAGATGCAAACACGGTTAACACGTCGCATCAATATTCTTACTCTTTTCAAACTTAGCCAAGCGCTTATTGTCCTATGAAAATATCATTGGTGAAGTATACTACTTACTATAAGTTACTTTTGTTGTTACTTTAGTTACTACTATAAATTACTCTACACTGTTAGTTTTTTGTGCATAAATTTCATTTATCTTTAACTACAATATGTTCTTTCTTGTCCCTTTTTTGTATTCCTCTTTATTTTATTTTTTTTAATTTTATTATAGCTTGCCACTTCTTTTGTGGATCCATATGAAAGGAGTCCATATGAAATGGAGGGAAAGATTGCCAGAGGGCGCCCTCGCCATGAATACCTTGAGCAAGTGTGCCAAGATATGAATTGTGCCTCCTACACAGAGCTGAAGAGCATCGTCGGAGACCGAGGAGAATGGAGAAGGAGATGTGCTTTGCTGCAAAGCAATCCCATGGATTGAAACCCAGGAAGGAAGGATGAAAGACGCTGTTTTGATAAGAAATTTAAAACTACCGTTTGCATCCTTTTCCATTTTTTTCTTGCATCTCGCATGATACTTTTATATTTTTTATTCGTGAATAAATGTTAAGATGATATGTAAAATGATAAAAAAAGCTACCTACCTCAGAACAGGTATTTTTATATATCTAGCGAGGTAGGTAGTGGCCGAGAGGTTTACTACATTTTATCATATATTTGTATGTATTATGTGTGAATGGATCAAGCAATTAAATATTTTTTGTCTAATAAACGCCGATTTATTATACTGAAATAAAATTTATTGGGTTTTTAAAAATTAAGATAAACTTATTAAAATAATTTAATTAAAAATTTATTTTAATTAAATTATTTTAATAAGAGTTTACTATGGGTAAAAATCACATGTGCTTGCTATGGTGATTGCCTTGTAAGCGAAATGTAATGTAAGTGGTTGGCTTATTTAACACTATTAGTAGGGTATGCTTAAATTACTTGGTTTTGTAAACACTGTTATTAGGATATGCTGTAAATAATTTGCTTTGTAAAACCTATGATTGATATTTGACGTTTGACGAACAACAAGCAAGAAACGGGACGCGATACAATTAACGCCTGAAGAGCAAGAGATCACATAAATTTGAGCGAAATTTCAATCTCAGCGATTGTCTGAAATCTCCTGATATCGTACATCTCCAAAATACGTAGAAACTTGATCCATCTCGCGTTGTTTTCACAATCTGTACAGTTCTTTAAAATATACGGTTTCTATTCAAATACAAGTCTTAGCGCTTGTTCAGACACAGCGGGAACCGTGCCGTTTCAGAATCGCATGAGATCCGTGCGGGTCTCATTTACCTAGGTTTGTATGTGATCGTTCAGACACAACCGTGCGGTTAGTCAACCGCTGCGGTGCCCGCAACCCAACCGCTAGAAAATAGACCCGCACGGCGCCCGCACGATCCTATTACTATGGGGCCTTACGAGAGCGTTCAGTCGCATTGCGGGCACCGCACGGTTCCATGTCACAACAGGAGCACGCGTGGATTATATTCTCTTTTCTATGGTTATGGATCGCTTTGACACTGAATTTTTTATTGATGAAGTGGAGAAAAGACCTGTAATATGGTAGAAAAGACCTGTAATAGTGTGAGGATTACTCAAATATGCCAAGAACCGAGCTTGGCAGGAGTTGGTGGAGATATTTGGAAATGGTGGAAAAAAAGAGTATTTTAGAGAAGTAGGTATTTATTCACCAAAAATGAACTGACAGAATGATATTTATGTGTCTTGCCATGGAACACGGCCGTCGTTAACAAAGTAATGAGCGAATATATCTCTGATATTCAAAGATGGAGAACGGCACCAGAACTGTCAAACTGACGTTTATTTTCGCGCGCACAAATCGCTTATTAACCGCGGCTGTGTGAACAGATGACACAAATCGCGTGTTTGGAAACGCGATTCTGAAACTGAACGGTTCCCGCTGTGTCTGAACAAGCGCTTAAACGCTTAATTACCGCTACCACCGCCCACTTCTTAATTACCTTAATACCTTGGAAATACTATCACTCGGGCTTCCTCGCTTATCAAGATCTCTCGGGAGATGAACGAGTTCGTTGCACCCTGGCAACTGAATTAAAGCAAGGTCTCCAGCAGCATGGCTCTAGACCCATTTTTACAGGAGGCACAGAGGTGGAACAAGAGCTGCATCACGCACTTGTTAATTTGAAGAATTCTGGGCTGGAGATCGCGAGCTCCGATTCGAAAGTAACCGTCGGAGAGTAAACGTTCAGAACAGCGCGGCTCAAAAAAATAACTGAAATTCAAAGATACCAGGTGCTGTAACTTGTAAAAAAAGATAATAAAAGGCTATCGTTCTACTAGACCGCCAGATAAGATTAGACGGGTAATGGGCGATTCGCATCTAAAAAGAGTATGGCGAATCGATTTGTAACGCAAATCCATTGCTGTCACGCTAGTGTGTTTCGGTAGGAAACAAAATATTAAGGATTTTGAGTAGAGAATCAACCACCACAGCCGGTTGACGACACAATCGGATCTCATCGGTTGGCGTTATCGTGTTTTGACCGCTTTTACATAACATGATACACTTCGTCATCTTTGACGTGATGAATATTACGTAAAATAAGTACTAATATTATTTAAAAAGATAGTAGAAATAAATTTGGTCTAAACACATTCATCAATATTTTCATCTTTTTCTTCTTTCATTAGATCCTTGATATGTATTGACATGTCGGTCCTGGTCTTGAGACGAGGACGTCCAGCTCTCTCTCTATCTCTTTGATGGTCTCCCTGGCGGTCGGCGCTCCTCTAGAAGTCTCGTCTGGTCCATTCTCTCGGCATGGTCCCTCCGAAAACGCCTTCTCTGCCTGCTCATCGTACAATGTCTCCTATGTCGCAGGTTCTGCGGATTTCCACATTGGGTACTCTGTCTTTGAGGGCCTTCATCTCGGTAGTTCTGAAGAGGTGTTTAGTTCTCACTCAGTATGCCATGATACGTCTTAAGCATGTTTTATATATCCTGACTTTGCTTTCTATCATTTTTTCATCCTAGTGTCAAAATATTTTTTTTCCTTAACAGGTTCCTCACAGCCATTGACATTTGTATATGTCGGTGAAATAATTAGACAGAGTCTTTGACCAATTCCAAGAAACCCTAATTTTATAGGAGCAGGTAAGGTGTGTAGGTAAGGTAATCAAAGGAGTCAGGTAGAAAGTTGGTGTGTGCCCCGAGTGTGTATGCACGCACGCGTGTGTGGGAGGAATGAAATCGCAATTTTGCCCCTAACAGAACTAGTAAACTGCTCGAATCTTAAACAAATATTTTTTGTTTTTGTTAAAGTCTTCACATGGAATTTTAATTTTTAGTACACCTTGTATCCCGATGACGGGACCAATGGTCCCGTAAAAATGTTTATAATACAATAAAATAGTGTTTTATACAAGCGTTTTCTTGTTGATCATATAAATAATATTACTAATATTGACGAATATAATTTTGGACTTACGATTTCCAGTACGTTTTTAAATATTTCATTTACAGTATACACGCATTTTTATTAATTTGGACAAATCGTGTTTTCAACAAAATATAAAGGAAGTGATGTCTGACCACATGCTTCTAATCGTTCCTGTATATCATGCCTTTCGTTTTATCGATGTTTATTCTCAGACCAACTGCTGCAGCCTCCTTTCTAGTGAAATGAAGGTATGGCATCTCATCCCATAAATACATAACCACAAATCTACACACACACAAACGTGGCGAGTCTGCTGCGTAAACAAAACTGAGGCACAGGCAGCGAGGCAGCGACACAGGTCGACGCCCAGAGCATCGTCAGCACACACACAACCTGACTTCAAGAGAGTTGCACTGCACGGGCATGTCAGTCTCTTAACTACCTCAAGCATTCCGTCAAAGTCTTTATCATTGCCTTTATTATCGTATTTACGTACAACTTGTAATTGTTTTCTCGGGTAAATAAATTAGTCAAACATCCCACGACTTGGTGACCATAAAGCAACCTTCTCCTCATTCATCGGTCACCACAAATTGGTGACTACCGACGCTCACCTTTCACCCCCGAAAAGGCATCCTCAACATCCCTCGCGATTCTGCCTGTGATGTCCAGGTCGTCCGCATCGTGTACACTCAATGGGCACACTCTCGTCACGTGGTATTTTTCGGTACTTGCGATGTCCCGTATCGATGCGGGCTGTACGCTGTCCCGTTCCATATTGCGCCACATCGGAGTGTCCAAACAGCGTCACGGATGATCGAGTGGGCGCGTTATCGATTATTATTCGGTGCGGGACTTTAAATCACGCGCAAGTGGCTGTCCCGCCGTGAATGGGCGATTGTCAATCAGGCCGCGGCTGCCGCTCGCATCTCGACAGATCCGACGGCATTCCTCGCTCGGGGTATTGTTTAAAACGTTCACTTGTTGCGGTGGGTTCACACCTGTCACCTGGCCGGGACTCGCAATTTAGTTGAAAGAAATGTCAACCTGGCGATGATTGAGTAGGACCGATATGGAAGCTTCTGCTCTTGGTAAGCGGTGGGTACCATTACTGTCACCTGGCCACGACACGGTGCTGTAAGTAGTCAGGAATAAAGGCGAAGTAAAACGTCATCATCTTCATCTTCTTCATCAGCCTTCGTCTTTCCACCGCTGGATATAGGCCTCTTCCTTATTTTTCCATTCGTCCCTGTTGTTTGCTGATTGTAGCCATTTCTTTCCCCCCACAGCGGCTATATCATTGGCCCATCTCTTTTGAGGTCTTCCGATGCCTCTTTTATTCTCAAGGTCTCCATTTCACGACTCTGGAAGGCCATCTTGTAGCATCCTGTCTTGCAACGTGTCCTGCCCATTGCCATTTTAGCTTCGCTACACGATACATGATATCCACTACTCTAGTTCTGCGTCTAATTCGTCGTTTCTAATTCTATCTCTTAGGCTTACTCCAAGCATGGATCTCTCCATGGATCGTTGCGTGCATTTGAGCTTTTCTACACTTTTCTTTGTAAGGGCCATAATCTCCAATCCATACGTCATCATGCATGATTCAAGGGATTTTCTTTTTAGGCTAGCTATCATATTTGAACTATATACAACAAGTTGGAGTGTTTTTTTAAGTTGAATGTTAGAAGATTGTTGTCAAGCCTCGATTTTATTGTATTCTCGTTTGCTAATTCTTTACTTTTGCCCGTGAAGGATAATTTGTTAACAGTGCGTAGTCGTCTGTGTCGAATGCTAGTTCCCCGTTGATTTCTGTTGAAATATGTCGTTTACGTGAGTGAGAAATAGTAGAGGTCTGGGGACCGTACCTTGGGAGACTTCAAATTCACCTATTGGTTAGAGATTCATTTGGTCTGACTATCTGAAATCTGTTCGATGGGCTGTGTGGTTAATCCCGTTTTCTTTTGGTTTTGATACGAGTTGTTCGTGAGAGATACAGTCGAGTATTTCCTTCGAATCGATGAAGATACCTGTGCAATTACTTGATTTGTTTAATTTACTTTGTATGACAGTGGATGTTTTACGATTGCGTCTTGTGTGCATATTCCCCCGTTGAACCCGAATGGATTCTCATTTATTGTAGAATTGACTTTTGCGATTGGTTTAAGTCTCTTTTTGACTGCTTATTCAAAAATGTTCGATATATTAGATAAATAGTATATTACCTAATTCTCATTATTTGTTAAACTAGATAACACTGCCAATATGATTGTAAGTGGTTATCCCTCACCACACACAGGAATCTTATTTCTTTATGGTGAGGTATAACATATAATAATAGTTTGATCGTTAATATGTGCTAGTTATCATTGTCATAAAAGAAATTATATGTTTTATCTATTAAATGAATAAAATAAAAATATATAGCATACAAGCTCTGGCAGTGATACTTTTAATTAAGTTTACAATATTTTAAATGTTTATACCGTTAACTTTGTGGTTGGAGATAATTATAAATTACAATTAATTGAACATCTTTGTATTAACCACTTAACTAGTAACTCTACGTCTACCGGTTTCAATATCACTGTATCTTCATCAGGACTGACGCAAATTAATAGAGATGTTCCGACTAGTCAGCGACTAGTCAGTAAAGCCGACTATTCGGCTATTTTCGTAGTCGGCAATTAGTCGGCGACTATTCTGTAAAGAGCGCCGACTATCCGGCTTCTTACTTTGTATGTATTTCCCAATAAAATGTATTCAGGTGGAATTACATTTAATAAAAACCTTGATTATTAATTGATATTATTATTTTAGAATCAGTCTTACACATTTTGAAATGTAAAGCAACTTTTCCTTTGGTAATCAACTAATCAGTCCCTAAAATTACTTACTTGTAAAGAAAGAATATCTATGACATTTATCAAACAAACTTAGTATTTTAATTAACAAAACAAAATAACATAATATATTCTTGTCTTCAATACACATTTATAAATATTTTTTCTTATTTCAATAAAAGAGTACGATTTTTTTTTATTAACAGACTAAGTAATATTAAACCAATATTACATATAGGTACATGATGGACTAAAAAAAAAACATTTATAAAAATTCTAAACTAAACCGTGATCGGCTTGGCCGACTAGTCGGCCGATTAGTCGAATTTTTTACAACCGACTAATTGGCTAGTCGGCCAAAGTCATAAACGGAAAATCTCTACAAATTAATCTCTATAAATTACTTTACCGGGTCGCTCGGCAGATGTGAACGCGGCTTTGGTCGCGACAAGTGGAGTACCGCCGCATAGCGGTTGTGCCAAAAGGCAAAACAATGAAAAGTCCAGAGTGGTCAAACCGGTACATTGTATCGCACCGGGGGCCGGATCGATAATAGCCGCGGCCGCAGGACCGACGTGCGGAGACTCAAAACGTGCGGAAACCGTGCTTGGACAAGGATTGGAGCATTATACAAAGTCTCGACTTCCATCGTAATGCAAATACATATATTAAATTATCGCTTAAGCATTAAAACGTCATTGCAGTCCATCACGCAATTCAGTAGTAAAATGGTGCATATTCATAAAACAACCCAATTTAAATGATCAAAACAATGACCGCCGGATGCCTAAGAGACACTGTGTGGTGCAATAAGCAAATGCTAGTGGAAAGCAAAGTCAGGATATATTAAAAATGCATAAGATTTATGATGACGGAAGCAAGAGCGGACATGGTGAGTACTAAACACTCAGAACTACTGAGATGAAGACCCTAAGACCCGTTGCGGGCAAGACCCTCAGAGACAGAATACCCAATGAGAAAATTAGGATGAAAGAGACATTGTACAATCGAACAGACAGAGAAGGCGTTTCTAGAGGGACCATGTCGAGATAATGGACCAGATTGCGCATGCGTGCATTGCAGAATTTGCCAAAAGGATCGTTAGAACTGTCTACGGTCCTGTAAGAGATCAAAATGGTTGGTGTCGTCGATATGGGAGCTTTTGCTCATAGAACGGCTCTGAGTCTGTGGCAGATCCCCCTTCACTGAAGACTACTAAAAGACATTCAAAACAACATCAGAAATATTTGCTTAATGGACGATTTAAACGTGCATCGTTATCATGTGGCCAAAACAACCCAAGAGAAAATCATATTTGCAAAACCCTATTTACCACCCTGTTCAGGTCACTGCTGTAACTATAACATTTTTCACACACACGGAAATAAAAACATTTGTTTTTTAAGTTGTACATTTTAAAAAGGTAGAACTTAGAAAACAATTGTTTTTTTATTTCATAGGATTATGATATTAGGTCCTTACATATGAAATTGACGTTTAGTATGGGAGGAACATACAGACGATTTTTTTTAATTATAACATATTTATTTAATCAAAGTATGTACCATTGCTATCTATGCACTTTTGCCATCTCATAGGTAGTTCATCGATCCCTTTACTAAAAAAACCATTCGGACGGGAATCAATAAAATCTTTGAAGGCGGTTTGGACTGCCCCATCGGAGTTGAATTTTTTACTTTGCAAGAAGTTATCCAAATTTCGAAAAAAATGGTAATCTGTTGGGGCAAGGTCCGGAGAGTACGGTGGATGTCTTAGACATTCCAATTGAAGCTCCTCTAATTTGGTAGCCGTCTGTTGTGCAGTGTGTGGTCTAGCGTTATCATGAAGCAGCAGTGGCCTAGAGCGATTAACCAGCCTCGGTTGTTTAGCAGCTAGCTTTTCCATCCATGGTTTGCAGTTGCTGACAATAGACATCTGCCGTAATCGTCTGGCCAGATTTAAGAAAGCTGTAGTGAACGACACCAGCACTAGTCCACCAAACGCTCACAAGTAACTTTTTTGGAGTCATTTTCGCTTGGGGCATGGTTTGGCTGGTTCGGCAGGGTTCAGCCATTGCGATGAGCGCTTCCGATTATCGTACAGGATCCACTTTTCATCACAGGTAATGATTCGATTTAAAATCCCTTCATTATTCTGCCGGTTGAGTAATGCAACGCAGCAGTCAACGCGCGTTTGTTGATTTGCTTCACTCAATTCGTGAGGTACCCACCTTTCAAGCTTTTTCACCTTATCAATTTGCTTCAAGTGGATTAAAACAGTTTTATCACTAACACCGCAGCCTGCAGCTAACTCGGATGTGGTTTGCGATGTATCCGCTTCTACAATAGCCTTAAATTCTTCATTATCAACTTTGGTCTCCGGCCGTCCACGGGGCTTGTTCTGCAGGTCGAAATTTCCAGAACGAAAACGTTGGAACCAAAAACGCACTGTATTTTCTTTTGCGGCACCGTCGCCATACACATCATTAATTCTTCGAGCCGTTTCTGCAGCACTGGTGCCACGGTGGAACTCGTACTCGTAAATAACGCGATATTTCAAGTTTTTCATTTTGTAAACTGAGTGACGCAAAGAAAAAAACAATTGAGGAAAAAACAAATGAATTATAATTTTCAAAACACAAATACATGAGTAAATAGCTGTATAAATTTGGATTTGAAATTCCTAACCAAAGAGAAGATATTTGAGATCAAATTTGCCAGTACGGCAAAACGCCAATTTCATATGTAAGGACCTTATATTTTTGTCTCTTTAAGGCGATCGTCTGGCAAAGTGAACCAAATTGACTATTTTTTCTCAAATATTCTCTTGCGTTTATCACATTTTTGAAAAAATCACTTTTAAAAAATAATTTTTCGCATTTAAAAAAGAATAGCATGAAAGCTCATGATTTATTTTAAATGCGAAAAATTTATGCGTAAGAAAGTATCATTTCTGAAAAAATTTCTATTAAAAATGTCATTGTTACATCGTTCACTTACTACCCTGTTTAGTGACCTGAACAGGGTAATAAGTGAAAGATTAACAAAATATTGAATTAAAAATACATATTACAATACGTTACTTTTTTCAAGAGTGTATGGAAGATGCCTGTATCCAGCATTGGAGAGATGAAGACTGAGGAAAAAGAAGAAGAAGACTTTTGTGTCAAGCGTCTACGACCTACCCCAGCAACATGCATAAAATTATTCAAAGTACCAATGCAAAGTGATCATGTACAAAATATGCACATGAAATTCACGGTGGTTATGTGTGTTCAGTGCAAGTGGCGAAAAAGCGAACGAAATAAATTTGGTAACAATCATTGATACAGAGCAACGTGGACATGGAAAATTTAAGGACGAATGTCAATACAAATTTTTAGTCAAAACAACCGAAACACTCGTAGGAATGGATTAATATATTTTCTTTTACATAAAACGAATAAATAGTACTAGTTGAACGTGAATTAACGTAACTGATATATGTTTATTCGAATTCAGTAGTAAAATGGCACTCGTTCATAAAACAATATAATTTAAATTATGAAAACAAAGGCCGCCGGGTGCCTAAGGGCCGGTTGTTTCAAGTTGGACTAAAGTAAGCGTTCGTTTACAGCATAGATATTTACGAAAACGGATCGTCTGATTGGTGGAGAACGCAAAAATCTATGCTTTAAACGAACGCTTACTTTAATCCAACTTGAAACAACCGGCCCTAAGAGGCACTGTGTGGTCCTATAAGCATACGCTAGTGGAAAGCAAAGTCAGGATATATAAAACATGCATAAGACCTATCATGACTTACGGTATCGAAGCAAGAGCAGACACGGTGAGTACTAAACACCTCAGAACTACTGAGATGAAGACCCTAAGATCCACTGCGGGAAAGACCCTCAGTACCCAATGTGAAAATCCACATGTAAAAGACATTGTACAATCGAGCAGACAGAGAAGGCGTTTCTAAGGGATCATGTCGAGAGAATGGACTAGACGAGACTTCCAGAGGGGCGCCAGCCGCCAGGGAGACCACCGAAAAGATGGAGAAAAAACTGAAGGTCCTTGTCACAAGAACAGGACTGACAACTGTCAACACAGACCACAGATCTGCTAAAAAAAAAAAAAAAAAAACAAATGCATGAAAATTTTGCAGCATTCACAAATAATTAAATAAAGAAAATAGACGCATACGAAGCTGCAACAATCACAATCAAAAATGATCAAAATAGACCCACGAAAATTAGCACCACCACGAAGCTAAAATCTAAAAATTCGTTTCATTGTTGTTTACGTGTTACCCTATAATTAGTGATGCAGAGACTGATACGGACTTTGGCTTTTTCATGAAACATCAATCGCTCAAAAAACGATCACTTCTACACATTGACCCTTCGGCCACAAGTAACATTTCGTTCATTTGACAATGGCCTCAAAAGCTAAACGCTGCATTGCGCAACTGTTTCGACGCAACGCGGCAGGCGCGCGGCGCTCCAGAGATACAATGCCAGACAATTTAGGCCAATAATTCGGCTTTCACTTTCAATAATAATTTTTAGCAGTTTCGTACAATGGTGCGACCACATTCGCAGTCGATTCTGCATGCTTTAAGATATTCATTTAAAATATTTTGAGTTTGTTCAAATCTTTCAGAACAGTACTGGATTTCATGTCACATAGACATTATCAATCAATTAATTTGAATTTCATGTCACATAGACATTATTAATCAATTAATTAATTAATTGATTAATAATGTCTATGTGACATGAAATCCAGTACTCTTCTGAAAGATTTGAACAAACTCAAAATATTTTGAATGAAAATACTGGTAAAAAAGGAATTTAATAAAAATAGGAAATAATATTTCCTGGCATATCCCAGTGTCATGTTAGTAATTCGAATGAATCTCAATTACACAGAAAAAGTATATTGTTTTCAAAAATTCCGTAAAATCAATTGTAGATTTTCTCGTTAGTGACATTAACGACATCTGTGGGGATTTAGGGGAATGAAAATGGCTTCGTACAGGCCGCATGGAAAGATTGTTACAATGCATATATGAAGTGTGGCATGTAATTCAAATATATACAACTTCCATGTAGTAGGCATGGTATATTCTATCATGGGTGGAAATGGCGAATGTTACATTATGTAAAGTGATCACTTAAACCAACCATACGATAGGTCATAAGTCCTATGTACACCCAAAAGACTTCTATACCTACTTTCCCATAAAAACTACAGTTTCGCCTCTGTGAGACATCTATAATATACATTAATATTCATTTAAATTCCTCGAGGTCGGGGCATCTATCTAAATAGGAGCATCCCAATTATAATAATTTCGTTGTCTGTCTGTCTGTCCATCCGTCCATCTGTCTGTGTCCGTCTGCCCCCGTAACTTCGTGTAACGTTCGAATTCACGGCTAAAAAAACCAAATCAAACGGCCGGAGATGGGGCTCGAACCCCGGACGAGCAGACTCGAACGCGGAGACCTACGGATGTTGCCATCATCGTACGTGTGGGACCCTTCCAAAATAGACTACATATAGAGTGCGCAATATATTTTCAAAAAAAATACTTTTTCTTTGGGTACACTACGTGCTTATAAACATTTTCTCCGCAGTCGATGGCGACTCCTGCGTGGCATAGTGGTAAAATATCTGTAAGAAATCCTTAAAAATTGTGTACACCAAAGATGAACATTTCTTTTCAATCTACTTTGAAACAAATTTTTATTTTTTATATTTATTTATTTGAATGAAAATTAGCAGCAAATCTATATATATTAACTAATATAAAATAAGATGCACTAAATTATTAAAAAAAGTGTCTTTAGGTTTTCACGGCCGTTCAGAATCTTCTGTGTATAAAACTATACACAGTAAATTATGCCAATTACGAAATTTCCACTGAATATAGTAATTTATTAAAACAAGTGTGACATTGTATAAAAAAAATTAAAATTATTTTAACAGCGATTGGGGATGGTTGAGGGGAATGTGGGACGGGAGTATAAGGGAAGATAATTTTATGAATTAGTTTGTGTAAATATTGTTTGTTTTATGTCCCTTATCGTCGAGTCAATGTGGTGATAGTTTGTGTTAGATGAATTTGTGGATCTGTACATAAAGGAGTTTTGTTTTGAGTTGGTCTTGCAAAGGGCGAGATGAAAAGTAGGTGAATGTCTGTTGTTGCGAGTTGGGATCTGGAAAGATATTCGTTGAATAAGTTTTATTGAGTAATTGGCAATCAAAATGACAGTATTTTTAATTTAGACCAAAATCTTCATACGCGTACACGGTACTGAGATTAATCTCACCGTGTCTCAACCCATGGACACGCGTCATTAGTCACCGGCCGACTGAACGACTGAATTCTCGTTACGAATATTTTCATTTAAATGTAAAAAAAAAAAAAAAACAGCGTTCGAGTACGTGACACCTCCATCAGAGGCTGGCATAAGACTTATGGCATTCATTTGTATGTGTAGTATACTTATTTTTCCTTTCGCAACAATATACGTTACAGTGTTTCTCAACAATATTCGTGAAAGGCTCGGATTTATCACGGTGGCGTCCATTGAGATCTCAGGATATCACAGCCCATTCATCATGGCCGGTCATATGGACATTAACGTCCTAGGAATAATAAAAGCAGACAAAGCGATGAGTAGATACGGATGTCTCGTTATGGGACTATTAAGCAGGTATAAGTAAGGCGTGGTGTTTGGTTTGACAACTAGAAACCAAGCCACTTCGAAACAACTGAACCGAATACTCGAAAATCAATCATAATACTGCAAAAGAGCTCCAAAAACTCATAGTAAACGCGAATCGTTATTTTTGCCTTAGGACTTTTTTTTGTGTAACATCTTTCCTCTCGCTTTCCTGCAATCTGTGGAAGTGATTTCGTGAAAATGGACGGAAATGCGTAACGGGAAACTAGACGCCGGGGAAGCGCGCGCTATTTCATTTGACCAATGGACGCGCGCGGTGATATAGTTGGCCGTCAGATGGAACCAACCCATTTTCCGAGAGGTTGGTACTGTATTTATAAATGTAGGTATTTGATATTAAAGAAAACACATTATTATTGTGAAGTTGCAATTTCAGAACGAAGTTCTGTAAATCTTAAATTAAACAATTTTTTATGAATCAATCAGAAAAATAAAATTAACTAAAAAATATTTTAATTGCAGCCGGGATTCGTAACAACGGACTTCCATTATATATCCGGGGATGGCGCGTTATCCAATTTCGCCACAGCAGTCTGGTAGGTTAACGAAAATTTTTTGACCTTATATGTAGTCTCTTTTTAATTGATTAACATTTTTGTTCCATTTTCAAAAAGCAATCCGGATTGAATACTTTACTAATGATTCCAAATTCTTAAATATACACTGTTTGATCAACATCGCTAAAATTATTTAACGACAGTTCACAGCGCGGCTAAATACAATATTAAAAAAATGCACATACATTTCCTTAACATGTATTTACTAATTAATAAAAATATATATGTTAATATAAATATATTTATGAATGAATTTTTAATAATAAGTGTCTGAAAAAAGTGCAGATTCATTGATAAAAAATGCAAGTGAGTAATGATTAATAATTATTCGAATAAATATTTCCATATTTAGCTTTTTTCAATTTTGAGGTCAATTTCTGTCGCTCCTTAATTGCTATTTTTAATTGTGAGATGTCAAATGTTACACACATCATATGCGACTACTGTAAGACTAGCTCGTTTTTTTTTTTAGATGTGAGTTACAATTATTTTTGACCTTGCTTGCTATGTACAATGCTTATAAAGTAAGTACCTCAATAGGAGTTCAGGTATTCTGCTCTAGCTACTACCAGCTTTGTTGGAACGGGAGGGATTTGTCCGTGGATCTTGGAACTCATTCACATTTGCCTTTGTGGAGAGGGAACCACGGGAAACCTCTCTCGGAAGGAGTCGGACCTGAGGGGGCCTCTTCCCATGCGTTCTTATAACGTTAGGCATTTGTTTTTTTGTTATTTATTACTTTTAATGTCCTGACTACCGTGATAAGTCGTAAGGACTTATCACGAGAAGTGGTACCAAGTTTTAATGTACAAAAAATTGAACAGACTGTCGGTTAAATTTGTATAAACTACTACCAGATTTTAGGTCTACCGGTTTTGAGACGTACCCGTCTCTTCATCAGAACCAACGCTACACTACTATATTCACAACACTATACAGCACAACCATAGTATTGTTAACTCATCTCCAATATTTATCACATGCGTGTTAATCTTGTCAAGCATGCACTTATTAGCCTACAGAACTATCAGCAAATAGAAAATACACAACAATTACGGCGCCCGGAAGCATGCAATTTTCATAACTGCATTTTCAAACAACTCGATGTCCTCACGTATTAGAAATGCTATTGGTTAAATCATCAATCGGAAAACAGCTTTGCTTTGGCGAGTCGTGACACCGTGGTGGTAAAAATTTCGTTGAGTGATATGCGCACCCATTTTATTACATCCTGATTTCACATGGCAATTCATGACGCGTCGATTGATTTTTGTACGAACCAGCGTTGTTCCTTCATCGAATCGGCACCATACGAGATCAAATTGTCCCGTTGCGTTGGCTTCCTGGACCTTCGCGGTATCGGCGATGGACCGCGTTGTGTCAGATTGTGCCGGCAGTTCCGCGTACTTTAGATAAGTGTGGGAAAATGCACAACGTTCAACTGTGAGAATTAGAATACGCACAGAATACGAGTTGGGCTAAACGGGGTGTTTTCACTACAATCGCAAGATTGCGCAACATTTATTCATTTGGAACAGCACACGTTTTAACCCTTCATTTACCAACGGGACACTGGAGACCCCGAAACATTAAGTGATATCAAATAATCAACAATTCAGTAATTCTGTCGGGAATTTCATTTTTTCTACAAAAATGGCAGAATATTGACGTCATGACGCAGTCCTACCATATCCCTAAATACTCCACTAAACTTTCATTTTTCCGTATATACTGTAAACAAAGCATTTTATATTCTTTTATTAAGAAAATCAAAATGTACAGTGTGACTCATGACCGTATTATAACCGCCACATAGATTTTTTGATTTTGTTTATTTTTTCCTTCTGGATATTGCCACTCAAATATCCCTGGGTCATGAACCTGGGTACCAGCGGAATTTTTTTTTGTCCTCTTCTTCTTCCTCAGCCTTCATCTCCCACTACTGGATATAGGCCTCTTCCATTTCCTTCCATATTCCTTGTTTTTTGCTAGTTGTAGCCATTTCTTCCCCCCACAGTGGCTATATCGTCGGTCCATCTCTTTTGAGGTCTTCCAACGCCTCTTTTATTTTCCCAAGGCCTCCATATCAGAACTCTGGGAAGCCATCTTGTAGTATCCTGTCTTGCAATGGGCAGGACACGTTGCAAGACAGCTACACGATCCATGATATCCACTACTCTAGTTCTGCGTCTGATTTCATAATCTCTTAGGCTTACTCCAAGCATGGATCTCTCCATGGATCGTCGCGTGCATTTTAGCTTTTCTACACTGTTCTTTGTAAGGGCCATTGTCTCCATACCATCACTGGCAGTACCGAACAAAAAATACATACCGTCAAAAAATCATACAAGAAAATGCGGGAAATTATAAAAAAATTTGGAAAAATATAAATGAATGGACGGGGAGACAGAAACAAAATGTCGACATGGGTATACTTAAGCACATGGATATTGAAAGCGAAACTATATGCAATAATTTTGCTAAAACCTTTTCTGAAGAAATTGATGGTATAAAACATAAATGCGAAGAAAAGTTCCTTAATAGGCGGACATATGTGACCGAAGTGGATAAATCAATAAGAATAAATAAAATAACACCGAATGAGATAATTAAATGCATTGACAGTATCAGTATAGCAAAAGGTCCAGGAATGGATGGAATTAGAATGGCGGATATACAGACTGTAAAAAAGAAAGTTGGACCTGTTTTATCTAAAATGATCAACTTATGTTTGGAAGAAAAAAAGTATCCGGATAAACTGAAAATATCGATCATAAGACCAATATTTAAAAATGGTGACCATTCAGATACAGCAAACTACAGACCGATAGCATTACTATCAAGCATTAATAAAATTGTTGAAAGAGTTATAGTTAACAAAATCACATCTTACTTAGA
Organism: Agrypnia vestita; assembly: GCA_016648135.1. Classification (NCBI taxonomy): domain Eukaryota; kingdom Metazoa; phylum Arthropoda; class Insecta; order Trichoptera; family Phryganeidae; genus Agrypnia; species Agrypnia vestita. Next base: position 368,498 of record JADDOH010000713.1, on the reverse strand, counting down.
CAAAAATAAAATTATCCATCCAATGCAACACGGATTTCAAAAACAAAAAAGTACAAAGACTCTCCTTGCAAAATTTACCAATGAAATTAACAGTTATTTAAATGACAAAAAACATATCGTTGCACTGTTCATTGATTTCAAAAAAGCTTTTGACACGCTGGACCATGACACTCTACTCACGGCGATGAAAGAGAGCGGGTTAAGAGGACCAGTTAACAAATGGTTCTCTGAATACCTGAGATCAAGAAAGTTTTCAGTTAAGATATCAAATAAACAAAGTGCACTAAAAGATATAAAATATGGAGTGCCAACAGGATCGATAACGGGACCTATGTGCTATATTATGCATGTAAATAGCCTGGCAAATGTAATAAAATACTGTAAAAAATTTATGTTTGCAGACGACACATGCATCCTATATGCTGACAATTGTGCGAAAACAATAGAAAACAATATCCAAAGTGACTTGACTAATATAATAAAATGGGCACATGACAACGGAATCATACTAAATGTTAAAAAAACTCAGTATTTACATATCCGGTCCCCGCGAGCCACACCAAAAAATTTTCAAATTAATCTCATTGGACATTGCTACGAGTGCCTACATACCAACCATACAAATCCGATAAACTGCAACTGTGAAAAAATCCAAGAGGTGGAACAATATACTTATTTAGGTTTAATAGTTGATAAACACTTTAATTGGAAACAACATATTGATAATATTTGTAAAAAACTGAGATCCATGCTAAGTGCATTTCACATGCTAAGACTATGTAGCTCTCGGGGCACACTGTACGCTCTTTACTTCGCGATGGTTGACTCGGTTATCAGTTATGGCGTGAGCAGTTATGGTCTTACCTATAAAACATACATTGATAAAATCAAACAGTTACAATTAAGATTCCTAAAACTTATGGTAGATAATAGAACCAAATGTATGTACAAGGATGATTATAATAAATTATTCAAAGTATGCAAAATATTACCAATTGACCAAAAAGTAAAATATAATATAATACTAGAAGAAATGATAAATAATATTAATATACACACTGACACGCACCATAACTATGCAACCAGATCGACAGGACGAACAATGAGAATACCAATCACTAACAACGTGTATGGCGAAAGGAAAAGAGAATATATTGTGCCAAGAATCTTTAATAAATTAGATAAAAAATTCTTTGAGATGATGCAAGACAAAAAAACTCCATTGGCTTCAAAAAAGTACAAGCTAAAAGAATATATATTAAAGCTATGAACCTAATCTTACATTAATTTATAATTACATATCATGTATCACTTGTAAAAAAATATGCAACACTCGATAATAACCTACTATCTTCATTATAAAATAAAAATTATTGTCAAATATTGAAGGCAACCATGCCGTAAAACTGCTGTGCAGTTTGGCATATGTTTAATGTAATAAATATTTAAAAAAAATAAATTAAAACTGTAAAAAAAAAAAAAAATGCTTTTCTTTTTAAGCTAATTGGGATATCTTCGTTGTCGAAATTATGTTTGAGTTTGCCAAAAGCAGTCCAGATCATTCCTTTTCGTCTTGGTAATTCTGCTGTTCGATTTTCTTTGTCCATTTTTATCTTGTGTCCAAGATATATATATAATATATTCATCTATATTTGAATATTATTGTTATTGATTGCGATGATTTTGTTTTCTGGATCTGTTTTTTTGTACGGAATAAAATATAATATTATCACGGGACTTTAAGAACGATAAGAAATACATACAATAGAAGATTTTCCGAAAACTCTGGGCTTATAGAATAAAATGGAAGCTGGGTGGAATGCGCGGGAATATACCAGAATATTCTAGAGAAAATATTTGCAACAGCGGTGAAGACCACAGAAGGCGAAGTGTAAACCCGTAAGATTAGTCACAAAAAATCGCGAATAAAGTGTATTAACAACAATTTAAGCAGGAATCTATCTACCTGTAAAGTATTTGGGACTAGCTCTGTTACTATATATAAATAAAAACATATTTATATATAGTAACAGAGTTAAATGTATATCAATTAAAACAGCTAAACTCATTTATTTATTTTATATAATAAAATGGGTTTCTAATTAATTAATCCAGTATGTTTAGGTCAACTGTACTTAAGATATTTACAGTGCCAAGATGCCACCTGCATCGAGTTTTAAATTGGGAATGAATGGCATACTTATTTTTTTAGTTCTACATTTTTAATTTTTGAGATGCGTTTCGCCTTATGGGGGCATTATCAATCTAAATATTTTACATTTAACAACTTGTATTTATATGAAAACTATATTTTTTTTCTCTTTGTTATCGACATACCAGAGATATGGATCAAAGCAGAAAGCAGCTGAGACAGCGATTCGGAACTCCCACAATAATTGTTACTAAGAAGAATAGTGCCCCTATCTCTTTTATATCAACAAAATGTTATTTATGTTAGTATGTAATGAGATTGAGATGCCCTGATCCTAACCCCACGCCGTCTCCCTCTCTCCTCTACTCAAATTCTTAATCCTTTTTGACAAGAAACTTAGGGCCGGCTGTTTCAAGTTGGATTAAAGTAAGCGTTCTTTTAAAGCACAGATTTTTACGTTCTCCACCAATCAGAAATCTATGCTTTAATCGAACGCTTACTTTAATCATAATTTGAAACAACCGGGCCTTAGTTACTCTGAAACGATAAATGTTTAATATCGGCTCAATCGATGGAGAAGTCTCGCGGCAACAGGAATGTATGTCTATTTAGCGAAGGGAAAACTACATTTCAAAATGAAGACTACAACAGACACACGTTCATCAGTTTGAAGACTACAATGTGTACACTACTAAAAACTACATGAAGTGAACTAATTGTAGTACTACGAAATTGTAGTACTAATGAAGTAAATATACTTTTTCCCAAGTAAAAAATCGCCGGAAAAAATATATGAATATATAGACATTTTTCGGTAAAATAACATTTGGCGACCTAAAAAAAACAAAGTTATATTTGGCCACCTAAAAAAATGGGTCGCCAACCAGATTTCTTCATTCAGTCCCAAAATTTTTCAAACCATGGGGGGGGGAGGTTGTTTCAGTTTCCAGAGATTTCTGTGTTCGGTCCCAAATTTTTTTCAAAAATTTCTTCATTTATCTACATTGACTTCCCAAAAACTTCACATAAAAAATGTACTATTTGAAATATGTACTCGTACTTTCTATAACTTTGAAGTGTGTGTACTTTGTAGTGTTCGCTTTGAAATGAAGTGGATTAATTGCCGGATGTCGGGGCCCTGGAAGAAGGAGGACTCCATGCATAAAAACTTGAGACAGTGGTTTGGCCAGTCTACTGTGGAGCTGTTCCGGGCCGCAGTAAACAAAGTCCGGCAAACATTATCATGTTTGATCGCCAACGCCCGGTAAACGGACAGGGCACGAGAAGAAGAAGAAGTACTATTTGAAGTATATACTTTCAATAACTTTGAAGTGTGTGTAGTTTGTAGTGTGCACTACACTTCAAAAAGTGTGAAGTGTACACTTCAGTGTAATGTAGTACTACATTGTAGTAGCGAGTACATAGAGGACCCATCACTACTGTATATCGATTTCGAGATTGCATTGCTGGAAGCATTCCGAGGCGGGGGAAATTTCCCGTAAACAATGGGCGGAAGTCGGTTCACAAATAGCCCGAAAACGAAATCGAAAAGAGAACCGATGAAATGGCGAAAAATACAATTTCGTAACGCGCGATGATCTCATCGCGCGCGCAAGTCGAGAGCGGAATGGCGGCATCACAGATGGGAGACCGATATGATTACACACATCATCACATATCATACATCAGCGATCTGGTGATGATGGATACAAATATCGATTAGATCACGATTCAATATCGATCAAATTAAATTATCTATTTATTAGGTATAAAAAAATATATAAAATGTGGGGTGTAAAAGCAAAGGTAATGAGGCCCAGGCGCCCAGCTCGCGGCTAATGTTACACGCAAGTGTCGTTATTAGTTATTATTATGTTCCGTGATTTTTCACCTCGTATAAGGTTAATGAACAAAATAAACTAATAAACTGATTGATATTTCAAGTCATCGTGTGAAGTAAACAACGTTGTGTTTTATTCGTAGTTTTTTTACTAAGATTCGCCGTTATCTCGTAGAATTATTTCTTCTAAGATTCCCCGATTTCCCGGTGAATTATTTCACCTAAGCTTCGCTGTTTACCCGGTGAATTATTCGACTGATCTTCGCCGTTTTCCCGACAAATAATTTCCGGAATGCCGATACCCGCGCGATCCGTCATCTGTCGCCCGGCCCGACTAACCCAGTTCCGTCCGCAGCGTTCGCGATGAAAAAATTCTCGCATTTTGAATGGGCGATACGTGCCCGCGGACCGCGCCGGGCGATCCATTTTAGCGCTGGCGGTAATCGATTTTTACGCGCAACGGACAGCCGAGGTTCGAGGTTCGGCTCCACCGTGTCGGTCGAAAGTTGGTCGATCGACGCTATGATGACCAATCGATGCACATCTAAATGTCAAGCAAAATCTGCAACTAATATGTTAGGAATACAATTATCACTGGCTTATTCAATACTAGACGTCCGTAGGTACTCTACCCGGCGATTAGCAGGAGTTTGCTGGGGGAGAGTGCCATTGTTATGCAATGCTTCTATAATAATAATATTTCCACAGAGTGTTAGTTAAATTAGTATAAACCCCTAACAGATTTTAGGTCTACCGATTTCGAGACGTACCTGTCTCTCCGTCAAAACCAACACTACATAACTACGTTCACAATACTATACACCACAATACTATACACCACAATACTATACATTCACAATACTATGCACTCATATTAGTGCATGTGATAAATATTCGTGAAAGATTACGCACTAAAAGACATTATTCATTTTGATTTTTTTACGTTTATAAAACGCCCTGACGATGGAAAGGTTTTTCCGAAACATGTAGGTGTAATTAATAAAATATAAGTAGATACATACAAATAATACAATCAATATTTAGAAAATTTATAAATTTTAACGAACACACATTTTATTGTGATGTCGCATCATATTAGAAATGTATTATCCATATTAGAAACTATTGTATCCATATTAGAAACTATTGTACCCATATTAGAAACTATTGTATCCATATTAGAAACATTGTATACATATTAAAAACTATTGTCTTTAGAATAAAGATGTCTCACTAATAAAAGAGTAGCTTGTTGGTCTTGTGGTTAGGACACTGGCCTCGTGATCCAAAGGTTGCGGGTTCGATCCTCACTCCAGACTAGCAAGTTAGTCCTATTTTCATAGTACAAGCGCTTAGCTTAGTTTGAAAATAGTAAGAATATTGATGTGACACGTATTTCCGTGTTCACATCTCTATTTTTTTTTAAAAAAAAAAAAAAAAAAAAAAAGGACGAGAACAACAAAAAAAGTAAATTGCGATCTTTCGACTGATACGACTCGATCTGGAACCTAATCTATACCTATAAAACTCAATGTCTGTCTGTGTGTTCTCTATACAAATCCACACACCGTTTGTTCGATTCGATTCAAATTTTGCATACGTATGCTTTGGGACCCGGCGGGTAACACAGACAACATTTCCCCCCTATTCTCTTACCTCTTCCCCTCCTATTTTCGATGCAAATCTGAACCGTTTGACCAATCGGACTCAAAATTTGCATACTTTTGCTTTGGGACCCGGCGGGTAACATAAGCAACATTTTTACCCTGTTCTCTTACCCCTTCCCCTCCCCCTGACCTATTTTCGATGCGAATCTGAACCGTTTGACCAATCGGACTCAAAATTTGCATACTTTTGCTTTGGGACCCGGCGGGTAACATAAGCAACATTTTTACCCTGTTCTCTTACCCCTTCCCCTCCCCCTGACCTATTTTCGATGCGAATCTGAACCGTTTGACCAATCGGACTCAAAATTTGCATACTTTTGCTTTGGGACCCGGCGGGTAACATAAGCAACATTTTTACCCTGTTCTCTTACCCCTTCCCCTCCCCCTGACCTATTTTCGATGCGAATCTGAACCGTTTGACCAATCGGACTCAAAATTTGCATACTTTTGCTTTGGGACCCGGCGGGTAACATAAGCAACATTTTTACCCTGTTCTCTTACCCCTTCCCCTCCCCCTGACCTATTTTCGATGCGAATCTGAGCCGTTTGACCGATCGGACTCAAAATTTGCTCACTTATGCTTTGGGACCCGGCGGGTAACATAAGCAACATTTTTACCCTGTTATCTTACCCCTTCCCCTCCCCCTGACCTATTTTCGATGCGAATCTGAACCGTTTGACCGATCGGACTCAAAATTAGCATACTTATGCTTTGGGACCCGGCGGGTAACATAGGCAACATTTTCCCCCTATTCTTTTACCATTCCCTTTCGCTGATATATTTTCGATACAAATCTGAACCGTTTGACCGAACGGACTGAAAATTTGTAAACTTATTCTTTAGGACTCGGCGGGTATTATGTGCGACATTTCCCCCTATTCTTTTAATCCTTCCCCTACCCTGATATATTTTTGATGCAGATCTGTTTGACCGATCGGACACAAAATTTGGAAACTTATTCGTTAGGACTCGGCGGGTAATAAAAGTGACATTTCTTCCCTCCCCTTTTTACTTTTTCCCGCCCTTTGATATATTTTAGATGCAAATCTGTACCGTTCGACCAATCGTACTCAAAAACTGCAAAATTATTCTTTAGGACTCAGCGTTTAACATTGATGACATATCCCCCCTATTCTTTTACCCTTACCCCTCCCCCTGATATATTTTCTATGCAAATCTATACCGTTCGAATCGAACCTTTGTTTACCCTCATAAATTTATTTTAAACTTAATGCTTAACCCGTGCAACGCCGGGTATAAAGAGCTAGTTAATAAAATATAAGTAGATACATACAAATAAGCAATCAATATTTAGAACAATTATAAATTTTAACGAACACACATTTTATTGTGATGTCGCATCATATTAGAAATGTATTATCCCTAATAGAAACTATTGTATCCTATTAGAAACTATTGTCTTCAGAATAAAAGATGTCTCATTAATAAACGTACGAGAACAACAACAAAAAAAGTAAATTGCGATCTTTCGACTGATACGACTCGATCTGGAACCTAATCAGTTACATAAATACGGCAAACTGTCTCACCTCGTCGATCCTGAGCAGTTCCTCTGCCGACATGGTCCCCCGGTCCCTCTTCAGCTTGTCCTTCCTCTCTTTCTTCTCCCTCTTTCTCCGCTCCTTGTCTTCCTCCTCGCCCGCGCCCACCACGGCCTTCATGAAGTTGAACATGGCGGAACCTACAAACAAACAAAAAAGTGTGATTGCCTGGACTCGTGGAGATTGATGTGAAAACACGTGAAAAACCCTGAAATTTCAGGTAATGATAATGAGGATCATTTATTTAAAATTACTTAAAACACGTTAATTACACATTAACTGGAAAAAGAGAACGAAAATAGACTAAATGTGCGGTCGCTCAGACCATGCATGAAAATTTTGTTTGAATTAGAAGTGAGAGTAAATCTGGCTGTAGATAAAATCCAGGACTGCGTACTTGAAAAATTTTAACGCACTCAAAATATTCTGAATATATAAAAACTGGTCTAAAAAAAAATGAAATAATTTTCAGACGTATTTATTTAAATTGCATAACAGATTGCTCCATTTACTATGCAAGTTGAGACTTGGAGTGAGTACCTATATGGAGGCGATCCTCTGCTTGACGCTATCAATGCTATCATTAAATACATCGACATGATCGCTCAGTTCATTTCGGAGTTGCACACTGCGCGTTACGGTGTGCTTATTCATTACATCCGTTCTGCATTTTGGGACATGAAATAGCGCGTGACCTCGATTTCGCAAATAATTATTTGGTATAAACAGGGCATAATTCTAGTGTACATGTTAGTAATTCGGATGAATGCCAACTACTCGTACATATAAAGAGAATATTGCTTTAAAAACTCCATTAATAAAATGAATATTTTAACTGCATTAGGATATTTTAATTACCACGATTTTCGCGATAATAACTTCTGTAACATAGAACCAAAATTCGTTTAAAAATTAATTTTAAAAAAAAACATGTCGGCAACATAGAACACTGACATGCACTGCCCAGTAAGGCGCATAAGTGCAAGTGACAGCTCCATCGGACCTCTCTTTAACATGTTTTACGACCAGAGCCGTCAGTTGGTTTGGGCCCGACTAGTCACGTACTGGTTAAATTGGCGTATCAAATAGATCGAGAATTGCTGGACAACCCTAATTTAACATACGACACATTAATAACAATCGGCATTTTATGGATAAGAATCCCCCACTGTGTATTCAATTTATCATAAAATATTCAATAAATCAGACATTACCCTCTCACTTCAATGTACACGACTTTAATCCTTATGGGCTCGCGCAGTGTGAGAAAAACTGTCTCCCGCGGCTCAGACGTTTTTACGACTCTTCGAAACATGGGGTCGGCCGGTCATAAAAAAGAAATAAAAACAATTGACAAACACGTGTCCGCAAAATCATCACATTTTTATTTGCAGTTGTATTATATGAGGTGTTTTTTAAAGAGGTGTGGTGGAGCCAGACCTGCCTGGACTCTAGCCCCTCGGGCGTGTCAAACGGACCAATCGCGCTCGAGGGATACCGCCCAACGAGAAGCCCGAGGCGCCGACAAAGTACCAAACCCATTATCTCATCGACCGGCGCCCGCGATACCACGCTCAAACTCGCTCTCTGTATATTGTTGTCTAACGCATTCTCCAAACATGTTAAGTTTTGTGACTTCAATAAACCAACGAGTTTATTGAGAGTACTTCATCTATTCATTCTGTATCGCATCCCGCTCCACTTGTCATATACCTTCACACTTCACTTGTCACACACTCGACACACATTCATTCACACGTCTTCAGCGTTCACTCGATATGCATCAGACTCATTTTGAATTTTGGCAGAAGTGCACAGTCACACTGATTCCTTCGCGAATACACGCACATTACATTAAATCATATCCGCCACACTGGTAACACCGATCTCATGTATTATACAATACAACCATCTGCTACATAGGTATAGAACTCTAAAATGCAATAAAACACATAAAAATTGTGATGATTGGAAATATAACTTTAGATGCCATTAGAATTTTTTTAGAGACTTGTTTTTCGACAGCCAATTCGACAGCTAACAAACTGATTTATGCTCAGTTTGCTTTGCCATCTCACCATGAATAGACTTACGCCTGAATAATATTGTAAATTTATTTCAAAATTAGTGGTATCGTTAACATACGTTAATGGTATAAAATTAACGTTCCAATAAAGCCAATTACCATAGCCAATACCACAATAGACCAGACTGCGTATTGTCATGGGATCGTGGCTGAGGGAGGGAAATTAAACACTTTTAAAAAATTATTTAAAAGTTTTATTTATCGCACAAAGTCACTGAACGCGAATTTTATCGGAGCACCGTTCTTTAACCGGTCGTATGCCGCGCAATTTCGCGCATGATTGCTATTTTTTACACACTTTTTTGTGATGGTTATATTCATGTAAAAATCAACAATAATAGCTAAGATGTTGCAGTTTCTGGTTTCTCATTATACAGACTTCAATAATTACTTATACAATAATAACTTATTCATTAATTATGAAAATAAGTAACGAAATTTACTGTCAGAAATGTACGCACATGTTATCGAATAAAACCATGGAAGCAATAACTCTAAAGATATTGTATTTCAATATTTTCATTCTAAATAAATCAAAGAAAATAAAAATCCTTAATTTTAACACTTTATTATTTCAAAATAACACTTTTTTAACAGATAAATAACATGTAAGATAAATAACATATTAACAATTAATGCGCGGTTCGAAGACGATATTTGGAATTATTTTTTGTCCGGTTTGAGGTTACTCGACAAATAGAACTCGTTCATTCATTCAAAAACTTGAGATACAACCAATGATAAGCTTTAAAAACCCATAAACGCAGGTAAAACAGGCCAAATCCGCATACGTGTATAGGAAGCGCAGATCAGCGTTACGGCATCCGACCGGTTAATTAACACTAATTGTCACTAAAAAATTATTCCACACAGGTTCTCATTAATTCGCGTCGCTATCTTATTACACTTAGGTACTTCTTCAATGGTGGATTATAATTCGTTCACACTCTGGCCACACTCGCATAAGTCCACTGTCAAAAATAAATATAACTGCCGCGCGCGCGCCCGTTTCGCCTTTTATACAAAACATGTTGGTTTATCGAACGTTCGAGACTGTTCGACAAGTTTCTTCATATTTCTAGTGACTACGAGAACATCCCAGTTGTTCCCCATTCGTGTGGACTGTTCGAGAAATTTCTATAACGTGTGATTCTACCATACAGTGACAAAATTTTGGTGGTATATGGTGTTAAAAAGACTGAAAATGCACCTTTTCAAACAAAAATATCTAAAAGTTCGCAATCAATTTTAAATAGTGGTGTCGGACTTAACATTAGTTGCGTAAGTGTCGCCCCCGAGGCAATTTTTTTACGAATATGGCGCTAAATAAATTATCCACCATTACTATTATTTATCATCAGCATCGATTTTTCCTTCCATGGGTAGGTGCAGTATCTCACGACCATCAAACTACGTCAGTTTCCTTCCCTTTATGGTTCAGGTGACTGCATTGCCTTTCTACGTTCTGAATAAATCATGCAACTTTGGTCCGGTATTTCGAGTGAGATTAGCACGCGGTGTTATATCGAATCAGTCCAGCTGCGCGGAAGCGTTCGAAATGTGATCCAACAGACGCACACCGACTGGTCTGACAGAGTAAGAAATGAGGCACAGTCTTCTTCTTCATATCTTTGGAGTCTGCTCTCGAAGCTGACCTCTCTCCAATACAGCCAACGCAGCCAAATTATTTTCACATTTAATTCGATTCACTAAAAACGGTTAGAAACTATATGCAAGATAAACTAACTACCTAAATCAATTAATGTATATTATAGATGTCTCACAGAGACGAAACTGTATTTTTTCAAGGGAGAGTAGGTATAGTCTTTTTTGGGTGGCCATAGGACTTACGACCTATCGTACGGTTGGCTTAGGTGATCACTTTACACATATGTACCATGATAGAATCTATTAATTTTTTGGAAGTTGTATGTGTATTAAATTTTTGCGCCATGTTTCACATGTGAGTTCTAACGACCCCCTAGCGGCTAGCACCAAAGCTTTTTCCTTCCCCTTGAATAACCACAGATGTCGCTAAACGAGACAGCTATATTGATTTTGGAGTTTTTTAGCTACATACTTTATCTTGTCTAGTGGAATTCATGAGAGACCATTATAATATACATTAATTGATCATTGATGTCCCTTTGACAAACAGTTCTGTTCTGAAAAATTTGGACATACTCTAAATTTAGACATAAAAATATTCTAACTACCTAAATTTTATTCTCTTAGATAGGTGGTGTGAAGCCCTTAATAAAAATGCAAAATTATTTAATAATTATTGCGCAAATGCCTAGATATTAAATTTCTTCATAATATATTAAATAATAATGTGGATTGTCCAGATTTATTATCACGCATTGATTTTAATGTACCAACCCGTCGTTCACGACGTACAACTCTTTTTCGACCCAAAAACTATAAAATTCAGGCCGTAAAAAACTCTGTTATCAGTTATAAACTTATTCTTGCAATGCGAGAACTCCCTTGGCATAGACATATTCGCAGACACGAAGTATATTCTGAAGCAAAAACTTAAAATAATGAATTCATAGGCTTAAAACCAACGTATAATGCAAATACATGCGCGCGCGCGCGCGCTTGTGTGTTTTTTTTGTAAAACATCTTCGTGCATTGTAAACTTCAATTCGAATAAAAAAAATTAAAACGAGCGAGCATTACAGTAGTCGCATATGATGTCATGATGTGTAACATTTGACATCTCACAATTAAACATATCAATAGAGCAACAACAGAAATTAACATCAAAATTTAAAAAAGCTAATTTATACCTATATTTTAATTAATTGGTAAAGATAATGTATGTGAATTTATTAATTACATAGGTCTGCGACATTCTTTTTTCTTTGAAATAAGAGTTAATTCCCATGTATTTTTGGATGCTGAATTCAGGAAAATTATCAAAAAAATTCCATCACGTAAGGTTTTCCCGCAAAACGCAAATTACTGTGGGATTGCCTATCTCAAGGCGCAAAACGGGGTTCATTGCCGAAATATATTTTTTTTATTAATTCCAACTTATTATAAGATAATTTTATGTTTTATAACTGAAACAAAACATTTAGTAACTCATGACGATAAAATTAGTCAGCGTTGAATCATATTTATGGAGATTTTCCATAGTAAGTATGGAAAATCCCGATATATACAAATGCCGGAATTCCCAAGGTGGCCACTTTCTTCCACGCCCTTGCATTTATTTATTTCTGTTCCAACTTAGGTAACGTTTCAAAAATGACTTTAAGAGGTTGTGTAAATTCTTCTGAGAGTTTTTGCTATATTTGTGGTGAATTTGTAGTGAAAAAACAACAAAGAAATATTACTGATTTTGTTAAAAAAGTGTATTTTGGTGTGAAGATAGGGGACCACGACAAATCTTGGGCCCCGCATGGAGTTTGTTGGGGGTGTGTTGAAGGACTTAGAATGTGGTCAAAAGGTAAAGTTAAATCTTTTCGTTTTGGTGTTCCCATGACCTGGAGAGAGCCTCGAAACCTCAGTAATGACTGCTACTTTAGTTCGTGCAATGTGCAAGGGTATAGTACCAAAAATAAAAAACAAATTTGCTACTCAAACATGGATTCGGCACTCCGCCCAGTCCCTCACGGACCTGGCATTACTACACCACAAGCACTCCAAAGCCAAGACGATTTTCCATCACCAAAAAGTGAATCAGGAGAAAATTCTAGTGACGAGTTTCAAGTAGGCGACTCCAGTGGACCTCAACAATTTTCTCAAGCTGAAGTAAATGACCTGATCCGAGATTTGGGACTCCCAAAACAATCTGCTGAGTTACTAGGATCCAGACTGCAAGAGAAAAATTTATTGACACCTAGAACTTCTTTCGCTTGGTATAGAAATAGAGAAAAACATTTTGAGCCTTATTTTTCTCAAGATGGTGAGCAAGTCTATTGTTCCGATATTAATGGTTTGATGTCCACGTTCAAAGTTCAACATATAGCTGAAAATTGGAGACTGTTTATGGATTCCTTAAAAAGAAGTATAAAAGCTGTTTTACTTCACAACGGGAATAAGTACGCATCAATACCCGTTGGTCACTCAGTGCATTTGAAGGAAACTTATGGTAACTTGGCATTGATCTTGGATAAGTTAAAGTACAAGGAATTCGAGTGGACAGTTTGTGGAGATCTTAAAGTAATTTCTGTAATACTTGGACAGCAAGGTGGTCACACAAAATTTCCCTGTTTTCTTTTTGAATGAGATAGTCGTGCTAAAGCTAAACACTGGAACCAGAAAGTGTGGCCGAAAAGAACATTGAAGGTCGGAGAGAAAAACGTGCACTTTGAACTTTGGTTGATCCTAAGAACGTCCTTCTATCACCGCTCCATATCAAACTTGGCGTGATGAAGCAGTTTGTGAAGGCATTGACAAAAGATGGCGAAACATTTAAATACCTTTCAAGCAAATTTCCTCGTCTGTCTGAAGCAAAGCTGAAGGACGGAGTTTTTGTTGGTCCTGACATTCGCAAGCTGAAGAAAGATAACAACTTTGAAAATGTGATGAACGATGTTGAGAGGTCAGCATGGGATTCTTTTAAAGATGTAGTTACGAAGTTTCTAGGAAAAAGGACCCGGACTTTGAAAATATCGTAGAAAATATGTTGTGCAATTTTAAAAATCTGGGATGCTCAATGAGTTTAAAACTCCATTTTTTGAACTCCCATTTGGATTACTTCCCGGAAAATCTTGGTGCAGTTAGTGAAGAGTAAGGTGAGAGGTTTCACCAAGATATCGAGGAAATGGAAAAAGGGTATCAAGGTCGATGGGATACAAATATGATGGGCGACTACTGCTGGATGCTGCATAGGGAAAATATAACGTCCCACAAAAGAAAAAGCAAAAAACGAAGCTTCGAAACAAAAAAAAGCAGATTTTATAAAAATTTATAATTGTATTTAGTGTAAATAAAATATTTTATGACTTAAAATTAATTAAATTTGTATAATTTTATGATTTTATTTCTTTTAAGCGTTCCCTACAAAAAATTTTACGTGATGGGTCGAAATGGATGGCATTCTCGAATTCAGCATACCGAAATACATATAATTCACCCATTAACATTTAAAAAAAAATTTAAAATGTCAATTTGCAGACCTGTGTTATTGAATTTTGCCGCACTAGGTGGGTACCGTATATAACTACATACGCTTTCTGTTTAGAAATGTGTGGTCAATTATGTTTTCATTTAAATAGATGGCGGTAGTGTGCCACCATACATATTGTACGAAAATTTTGAATAAATATTTAAAAATGATCACATACATTACATAAAATTTGAGAATGTAAATCAATAAGGGTAGTTATTGTTTACGTTAATGTAAAAAAAACGTTGTGTATTGTGTTAATCATGAACTTCCACTCTGTAAACGAAACAACGCTTAATTTATTAAAAAATAAGTAGTTATTGGATAGTTTCGAAGATATAAGCCAAAATAATCATCCACACGCTAGACACCAGCCACGTAACATATATACAAAATCAGAAGGGCCGGCTGTTGGAAGTGTGCGTCTTCGCTGTGATGGCACTTGCTGGACATTGATTTGTTTACAAACGATGATTTTTTTCCATCGCGCGCGCACATTGGTCAAATGAAATTGCGCAAAATGAAAAAATATTTCCTGTTAGAATGCGACCACTATAAATTGGTGTGCGAGGGAGGGCGTCCCTGTCGCGTAACAGAAGTTGCCACGGTGTAAATTTATTACACAATACATAATGTACAGAATGTCCGGTGACCGGTGTCGTAGCCTTTAACAGAAATTTGGACGGGCAGCACTAAAGAAACCAAGCCGTAACGGCGGCCGTTCTATCTGTCAAACTGTCAGACGGTAATATCGGTCCATTGTTTGCTTTTTCAGCTTCGTAAAACTTTAATACTTCATTGGCAATTTCTTGCACCATCCCGGACTGTTTTGGACATAATAATTCAGTGTATATTTGTAATCAAGATGTCACAGCTCCCGAGCAAAGAATGACAGGGCGAGGGGTTACCGCTGGCTGCGGGCGGGGCGGGTTTTAGTTCCAAAGTCGCCGCACGCCAAGTTATTGTGGTCAAGCAGTACGCATTTACGTCACAATATCACTGCCACAGATTGCAGGAAAGCGAGAGGAAAGATGTTACGCATGAAAAAAAAATCACCCTGGTGTTGTGAAATCGCGCGACATTATGACAAGTGCACGATTCGCGAGTGACGCCGAGCGCCCGCGAGGAAAGAGGCAATCTGGCGAGCGGCGTCCACCGGCGGGCATAGGTCGGCAGGTGGGCCGGTCGCGACACGCCCGACAGACTCCTTCCATCAGGAAACGGGTCAAGGGCGAGGCGAGACTGGCGGGGTCCGCACCCGCGAAGGGCCACTTCGAACGCGCCAAGCGCGCCGGTAGCGAAAATTTGACCAGTAGGCGTGATTTATTTATTTATTTATTTACTTATATGCGCCCATTACAGCCTTTTACATAAAAAATATTACATTTAATTCAAAAAATATATACAAAAAATCAGAAGTAAGCAGTAAAATATAAAATATATGAATGTAAAGTAGGTACATGTATCAGCAATAAATTATATAAGCAGTGAAAGTATCAGGTATAAGCATTAAAATATGAGTATAAAAGTTAAAATTAAAAATATTAAATCTATACCTATAAAACTAGAGTAGCTTGTTGGTCTTGTGGTTAGGACACTCGCCTCGTGATCGAATCTCAGCCCAGACTAGCAAGTTAGTCCTATTTTCATAGCACAAGCGTTTAGCTAAGTTTAAAATAGTAAGAATATTGATGTGACACGTATTTCGTGTTCGCATCTCTATTTAAAAAAAAAAAAAAAACTCAATGTCTGTCTGTTCTCTATACAAATCCACACCGTTTGTCCGATTCGATTAAAATTTTGCATACTTATGCTTGCATAATTTTGCATACCCGGCGGGTAACATAGGCAACATTATCCCCCCTATTCTCTTACCCCTTACCCTCCCCCTGACATATTTTCAATGCAAATCTGTATCGCTTGACCGATCGGACTCACAATTTGGAAACTTATTCTTTAGGACTCGGCGGGTAACATAGGCGACATTTCCTCCCTATTCTCATACCCCTTCCCCTCCCCCGGACATATTTTCGATGCAAATCTGTACCATTCGATTCGAACCTTTGTTTACCCTCACAAATTTATTTTAAACTTAATCCTTAACCCGTGCAACGCCGGGTAAAGACAGCCAGTTAAAATATAAAATATATTAAAAATATAAAATACAGAGCAGTAATATCTATAAAAATGCTTATCTTGTAGTTAATGTATTTGAGAAATTTGCGTTGGACACACTCGGTACTGTCTATATGTCCATTATAATATGTAGACCAAACTGATAAGCAGTATTCTAATTGGCTCCGGACAAGAGATGTGTATATGATATTTTAATGCTTTCAATTTATTGAAATGGGCGTGACGTCCTTAAAACATATCCCAAAAATTTTAGAGACTTACAAGTTATCTTGTTTATATGGTTGATAAAAGTAAGTTTTGAGTTGAATAATTCACCTAAGTCACGAATACGGGCAACATTTTCTTGTTTGGTGTTACGTAGAGAGTATTCATAATGTATTTTTGATTTTAATCTAGTAAATGATACAATTTTACATTTATTTTAATTTAAGTAAAATTTATTCATTTCACACCATACGGCAAGAGAATTTAGATTTTGCTGTAATAAGTTGCAGTCATAAATATTAGTTACTGATTTAAAGATTTTTAGATCATCTGCAAACAGCAAATATTCAACGTCATTAAATGATGATGATATTAAAGAATTAAAGTAGTTTTTAATAATTAAATAAAACACGACTTGGTATACACCACTAAATAATTATTTTCTTTATTCAATATGAATAAACACCTCTACAAGTTTCGGAAACGAAGTTCCCTTCCTCAGGAGGATACAAAGTATACTAAATTAAATGATCATTATATACTTAACTAGTGAGGTGGAGAGTAGGCGGAGTAAATAGAAGGGTAGAGCGGGGGGTGGGGGACGTTAGGGAATAATTAAGGGATAGTCAATGTTGTATTTTTTTTATAATTGGAAAAATGTTAAGAATGGGGTTGTTTAAGAATTGAATTTGACTGTTTATTATTTTCGTATTTACGTATTTTCGAGTAGCTGGTTGGACTTGTGGTTAGGATACTCGCCTCGTGATCCAAAGGTCGCGGGTTCGAACCTCACTCCAGACTAGCAAGTTAGTCCTATTTTCATAGCACAAGCGTTTAGCTTAGTTTGAAAATAGTAAGAATATTGATGTGACACGTATTCCGTGTTCACATCTCTATTTTATATATATTATATCTATATATATATATATATATATATATATATATATATATATATATATTTGTAATTAAGGTTAATATTTATTCTTATTTCTAAAATTTCGAAACTATATAATTGCCTTTTACTTTTGTTATTTTGTAAAATTTTTAGACCTAAATTGATGTCGAAAGTGTGTTCATGTTCCAGAAAATGGTTTGCAAATTCCGAGTATCCGTTGCTATTTAAACATCTTAAACGTTCCTTAATTCTTTTTTCAATACTTCTCTTTGTTTTGCCAATGTAAAAAGTAGTATTTTCTCATGAACTAGTTAGTATACATAGTTTTCGCAGCCGGTAATGATACCTCTTTACTCTATATTTTTGTTTCCGAGTATATTCATTTCTTATTTCCTTCCAGATATCGGTTTGCGGTCAGATAACGCACCGTTATCAGTACGCGGGGCGCATGCAATGATAAAACCAAGGTCGTTGTATTAGTCATCAGACTCAAGCATTCCCTGTTACTGCTAGAGGTCCTGTAGGTCCTCAGAGGTTCCGTTAATTTTCCGCAGCACAAGCCTACCGAGTCAAGTATGGTTAATCCTTGAAAGAAATTCTCACAAAGAATAGACTAGCGGAAGACCTACTATTTAAAGCCAATCTTGCTAAATATAATAATTATTTTTGTATTTTTTTTTGTTAGTTAAGTGGACCGAGCCGTCTGATAATAACTGAGGTTATTTTCGATGGGACTGGATGATATGATCACATCAAACATAATAAGTTCGTTATCTGTCCGTCCGTCCGTCCAAACTTCGTGTAACGTTCGTAAATTCATGTCTGAAAAAACTAACCCATAAAAAACAAATTTTTATTATACTCCCTTTCTCATTGAAACAGGTTTCGCGCCCACTACACGCGTCGGGCTCGAAAATTAAACAATACATAAATCGTTAAAATTTCGAAAAATCAAAAATTATACTACAATTATGAAAAATTTTAAACGAAAATTTGACAGCTCATTTTTATCGCCGCCACGAGTCTGCCTGCAAAGTTTCAGCTCGAATGGATCGCGGGAAAAGGGTTAAAAATCGATCCAAAGTATTTTCGACAGACAAGCAGACAAGCCGACAAGAAGAAGCTACGAGTTAAAAGAAAGAGAGTAAAAACCAAATTAAACGGCTGAAGGTACCTCCAGGGAATGTCAGCGCAGGGCGATATCGATGTCGCCACCATTGCATATCCGCGACCCGCCAAAAAGATCCTATAAACAGGGTTTAGCAAAGAAAACCATTGTTCTCTGTCATTTTTGACGGGTAAAAACTAGTTTATCAATATTTCAAATTAAATAAACAATATTTAGAGGGAACGTACGACAACTATTTTAAATCCATAGAAAATATTAAGCTTTTTTTTCATTTTAATGCTTAATTATTACATTTTTAAGGTAACGTGAGTTAACGTCATGACTGCGTCACAGAATATATTTTTTCCTTTAAGGCGATCGTCTAGCAGAATGAGCAAATTT
Source organism: Agrypnia vestita (assembly GCA_016648135.1). NCBI lineage: Eukaryota > Metazoa > Arthropoda > Insecta > Trichoptera > Phryganeidae > Agrypnia > Agrypnia vestita. The sequence continues at coordinate 349,320 of JADDOH010000713.1, read as the reverse complement.
CACCAATTTTTGTGATATCTTCTCTTGCGTTTTTTATTACATTTTTGTATGGAAATATCTCATTTTAAAATTTATTCATCAGGTTACATATATTTTAAATACGAATATCTTATTAAAATGTCACAAACTAAATTATATAATTTATTAATAAATTACCAAACCTTCAATGTTTTAAAAATGAAGAAAATTGATCGATTTCATGGGCCTTTTATGACTGAACTGAGTGTTGAGATGTCTTTTTTATTCAATAATATAACAAAGTAAACGATTATCTTAAATCTATTACAATTATTAAAAAATCTGTTAGTTTGTTTACATGCAATTTATGTTTTAAAAAACACTGTTTTTAAAATTATTTTTATTTTGTTGTGTGTTTTTTTCAATCCTTTTAAAATAGTTTATAAATTTTTTTCTTTAATAAATTAAAGGAATAGACAATATTATTTTAAAATTAATACAAAAGAAATCAAAAAATTATTCTGGATTCCAGATATTAGCTATTTAATCAAGGCACTACGTATTGTGTCATAAATACGTTGCGTCTTGATTAAATATCTAAAATCAGAAATATCGACAAAGATTTTGTTTTTTTTTTGTTTTTATTGTAAAATTATAATGACTATTCTTTTGACTATTGAAGTAAAAAAGTTGTCAACCATGTAAAAAGAGTTGAAAAAAACCCACAAAAAATAAAATATTTTTAAAAAACAGTGTTTTTTAAAACATAAATTGCATGTAAACAAACTAACAGATTTTGCTATAATTGTAATAAATTTAAGATAATGGTATACTTTGCAATATTATTGAATAAAAAAGACATCTCAACACGCCGTTCAGTCATAAAAGGCCCACAAAGTGAAGCAATTTTCTTCATTTTTAAAACATCGAAGGTTTGGTAATTTATTAATCAATTATTTAATTTAGTTTATGAAATTTTAATAAGATATTCGTATTTAAAATATATGTAACCTGATGAATAAATTTTAAAATTAGATATGTCTCTACAAAAATGTGATAAAAAACGCAAGAGAAGATATGAGAAAAAATGGTGAAATTTGCTCATTCTGCTAGACGATTGCCTTAATTTTACCACTCTTGCGAATTACATAAAACCTAACGATCTTTAAATTTTTCTTTTTTTACTCCCTTTAAATTAACTCGTGGCGTCTGCTTGTCTTCTTGTCTGACGAAAAAACTTTGGATCCATTTTAAACCCCTTTCCCGTGATCCAATCGATCTGAAACTTTGCAAGCAGACTCGTGGCGACGATTAAGAAGATCTATGAAATTTTCGTTAAAAAAATTAATAAAATTTTGAATTTTTTAAATTTTGAATGGTTTTTTCATACAACTTATTAAGTTGTATAAAAATATTTCAACCCGTCTGGTAGACGCGAAACCTGATGATAGTATAATTTTGGATATTTGGAATTTTTTACTCCCTTTCTTTTAACTCGTAGCGTCTGCTTGTCTACTTGTCGTCTTGTCTGCTTGTCTGACAAAAAACTTTGAATCGATTTTTAATCCTTTTCCCGTGATCCAATCGAGCTGAAACTTTGCAAGCAGACTCGTGGCGACGATCAAGAAGATCTATCAAATTTGACGCGAAACCTGATCATAATATAATTTTGGATTTTTGGAAATTTTTTATTACTCCCTTTCGTAGCGTCGCCCGACCGAAGCCCAACGCGTAGGTTGAGCGCCAAACCAGTTTCCACTAGTCAATGAGAAAGGGAGTATAATAAAAACTTTGTTTTTATGGGTTACTTTTTTAAAATAAATACTAACCCAACAGACACCATTTTATCATACGACGCGATCAATGTCGTACGACGTCTGTTAGACGCCGCGCGGAATCCAGAAGTCGGGTGGCATTTTAAAGACACCACGCTGTTTTGTGAAGCAGTTTTTTTTTATGGGGAGATGAATTTACAGCAGCGATTCTAACCACCTAGTGATAGCCAATCTGGACCAAAAGAAAAATAATGATAAAGATTTGAATACTTTTAATTCAATAAACACAATTATCTGATACGTCTATACGAATCTCGCCTCATCCACATTCTTACGTCTACTGACAGGACCATCTTTCGGTATCTGGTTTATCTGGTCTTGCCAAGTCATCCGTGGAGGTTCTCTATATATAGAGATTTCTTTCTTACGATCCTTTCTTCGTTCGATCATTTCACATGACCAAATCAGCTAAGGCTTTTTTTTCTGTTTTTAATTCATTTTAATTCTGTTTACTATGCAAAAAAACAGCTTTATATTAAATATAGCCATGGTCAGGGACGTCAGGGTTGATAAAAAATCATGATTTAAAAAAATCAAAATATTCGGATTTATTGATTTGATTATAACAGTTTTTTTTTAATATTCAGATCTTCTTTAATTTGGAAGTAAGTTATTGTTGAGAAAAAACACAAAATAATTTTTGTTTATTTTAATTATTTAAAAAATTAGCAAAAATCTACATATTAGTTCTTCTAAAAAGTGATTATTTAAAAAAAAAACACAGTAGCATCTTTATTATAAAATTAACGAAAATCAACAAGTTCTAAAAAACAATAATTGTATTTAGAAAAAAATGACAAGGAAAATAAAAAAGACTTGAAATGAATAAATGAACTTAAAACCATTTATGTTTCAGTGCAGTCACAGTAACTTATTAAGTATTTAAGTACATACTCACATACAACTTAGATTTTTTATTTATTTATTTAAATTATGGTACAAATACAGTTCTTATATATAACATATCAGATTAAACATTGTTTTTAAATACTTATCATGTAGTCATGTAGACCTCATCAGTGAAGAGAAGCTCTTGAGTCTGGTGAGGGAGCCACAGTTCTTATTCCTTGTTATAATATATAGGTACATAGTGTATAAAAGTTATTTATTAATACAGTAAAAAGGTAAATTGATAATGAAAGTATAGGAGTTATTTTGAAAAAAGCTACAGGTTTAAATGATTTATGAATTAAAGTTTGATTTTAGGAAAATTTTAATTTTTATTTGTTTATTTTATTTTGATGTTTTTATTTGTTTTGTAATTTGTTATTTCTTTCATTTATTTAATTTAGTTTTTTCAAAAGGAAGACTAATCTGGTCTCTTTCTCGGTGCTTAATCTAAGTATTTCTTATTTTTCTGTGCACCAATAAATTGAATGCCGAAAATATTCTTTCGAACCCAGCGAAAGAAACAACTGTACTTAGCAGTTGCTCGATTATGTCCGATTCTTCTTCGGTATGTACTTATATACGGTTTATCGACTAATACTTCGGTGAAAGGCTAAACTTTTGCCGGGGGAAGTCGCTTGACACTTTTTGGCTAATATGGTTGCAGTAAAAAAGTATTGATTTAAATCATCTCAACCCTGACCATGGTCAAGTATGGTATTTTAACAGGATACATACATAGTATCATTATTTGAGAATTGTATCCGATTGTTTCTATGATTAGTAACTGATTTTTCGCAATACGGATAACCATCGGTACTAGACCACAGTTAAATCTCAGTTACCAATCACAGATACAGATCTGAAATAACGTTCATCGTGTAACCAGTTAAATTACAGTAATAAAATATATTCTTCAGTCAACACACTTAGGGCGCGTCCACAGGCGTCCACAAGAGGGAGGGATTAGACAGAATGGTACGCTGGGCTGCGTGAGGGCAGGGGGGGTCAGAGCCGAGCTAGGTAATTCGTCACTTATATTATTGTATTTTATGTTCCACTCGAGGGATGGGTGGTCAAAGCAAAAGCCACGTGGGGGGTACATGGAGGGAGAATGGGTTCAAAAGAGTTCAAAATGGAACCACGTGGTTTATAGATGCTCCCTTAAGCCTAACTTTATATTATTATTTGTTATAAAAATCAAATAAAATGATTAAAACTTTGCAGAAGTTTAAATAACATTGATGTTACAACATTAAAGACTCGTAATTGGACGTAGTTATGCAGAAAGCATCCAACCCAAAAACACAACTGAAGGGAGAAAATGGTGTCTAAAAAGTTTAACCTACAAAAGGCGGCCCTCTTAGCCCAGTGGGTAAGACACTGGCTTCTCACACCGAGGGTTCCGGTTTCGATTCCCGGTGAGGTCGCCATTAATCTATGTGATTAAATCAAACTTTGGTGTTTTGTACATTTTTTCGCTTTTGTAATTGGGCCTCTTGGCCTGTTGAAGCGTATAAAAAAAAACATCATAATATAATTCGTTATTGCATATTTTTCGCATGGGGCTCATTGTAGAGATGTTTTTTAATGTAATCATAAAACTTTTATTTTCGAATATTTGATGCGTTTCACAGGCTGGATTTTTTCTACAAAATGTAAGTAATTGTACGAAAAACAGTACTTATTTTTTCTATGTGGGCACTATTATGTAGTCATGTACAAGATACCTACCCTACACAAAGTATCTGGAATAAAAAATGCAAGATACTTTAAAATCGAGTATTTCAGATACCAGATACAAATATCTTTCTGGAATGGTATCCGAAATACTAGATACAAAATACGTATCTTCCAAATACTTTTTTAAGATAAAATCCATTTGTACTTTATTATAAAATTAATAATTAAATTATATTGGTGCGACGAAATTATTTTGCGATGTGCTATTAGAAACAAGTTCGTAATTCAACATCTTTGACAAATATCATAATTCATCATACTTTTTAAAGATAAAATCCATTTGTAAGAAAACACATTTTATTGAATGTAATTTTATTTTTCTACGTGAATTATTTACGAATAAATCTTGTTGATCGCGCAAATGTCACAAAATAAAATATTATATTTTTAAGACTTTAATTAACACTTAAGTAAAACCAGTTCTTCAAACATTTTGTCGCTCATTTTTCTTCGATGAGGTCTCACTACAGGTACATCAATGGAAAAAGTATCTTAGCAATATTAGTATTTACAAAATACTAAGATACCAAAAGAATGTATCTAAATACAAGATACAAGATGAATATTCAAAAAAAGTATGTCAGATACAAGATGAAAATACGTATTTTGCATCTTGTATCTCTATTTCAAATACTTGTATCTTAGACAAGTCACATCTCTGCTATTATGCTCTATGAATTTGATAAAGCGTGAAGTTAAAAATAGTGAAAAAAATTCCGATAGCATTGTTGTTCGACGCAAGAATCATATTTAAAATAAAAAAATGTCGGATGCCAGAATGTACCTCCTGGCATTATTTGTGTACTGTTCTGATTGCCGGTACGAAAGCGCGCGGTTGTGAAAATGAATGGAAATGTGAACGCAAAGGTTACGAAACAAGTCCTCAAACTTTTTCAAATGGGTGCCCACCGCGACCGCAGCGTACCGTTCCAGAATTGTACTATTCCATAATGTTCCATAATGCCATTAAAATTAGTAAGATATAAAATAGACGGGACGTAAGCGATATGTTTCTATGATAAATGTCAAGACATGTCCGCGAGTCGTTATAACCACAGTATACCCAGAAGAGAAGTGTATCTCCGGCCTGTCGGCGAGTTATTAGCCTACTCTTGCGTTGACGCTAGGGTTGTCACTTTATTTTTACTCCCTTTCTTTTAACTCGTAGCGTCTGAGATCTCGACGCATAAGGTAGACATGAAACCCGAAAATTTCTGTAATTAGTATACCTAGTTTCTGCACTTAAATTGCAAGAACGCTGATTAACATCAACGTAGACTTTTAAAAACTCGCAGTCTTTGTGATAATCAACACACCTTTTTAGTAAAGCACCACAAACATAAAAAAGGCATTTTATCTAAAGCGGCGGCTGCGAGCGCGAATGGCACCGAAGGCACGGCCCTTACTGCCGCCGCCTTGTGCCCCCGTATTCTAGGTCAATGTGTGCGTCACAGTGCGTGCGTACACGGCGCCGAGCACGCACGCACACATTCTAATGGGTAGCGGCCAGTTTGTATGAAGACGTATTACTGTCATTAGTATACTGTGTTATAACTGACGAAGCGACAATGTTATACAATGGCGGTCAAGACATGCTTGTAACGTCATATTGCTGTCTTCAGAATAGACGAAGATAACATAGGAAGCAAAGAAGTGTACGGTTTTCCAAAATTACTTCGATTAATGCCTTACAAATGAAGAGAAACTAAATAATAATGAATATGTCGACAAAAATTAAGTAATACTTCAATACCTGATACGAAAACATCAAAAATGATCTCAATCTACAATATGAATGCGAGAGGATTGCGATAAAAAACTACCGAATTCTACGAAAATGTATTAAATAGCAACAATTATATAATCTCTTTCACTGAAACACGGCTAAAATACACACTAAACACTGGGAACACCGCAAGGACAGGAAACCTCCTTGTGTGATTTTGTAACTTTGTGCATTCTAAATCTCGTCACAGTGTAGATATAAATGGCTTCGTCTGGGTAATAATTTTGCGCACGGGCACTTCGTGCCCGTTTTTGTACTTACTTATAAAATTAATAATTAAATTATGTTGGTGCGACGAAATTATTTCGCAATGTGCTATAAGAAACAAGTGTGTAACTCAGCATCTTTGACAAATATCGTCATTCATCATCAGACTGTATCTCTACACTGCTGGACTGTCGCCAACTTGACTTGTCACCCGCCAGTTTTCCATTCTTCAGTATGACTTTTACAGGCAAATGCAGGATTAAAAAATTAACCCATAAAAATCAAGTTTTTACAATACTCCCTTTCTCATTTTCTGGTTTCGTGTCTACCATATGCGTTGAAATATCCATACAACTTGTAGGTATGAAAAAAACATAAAAAATTTGAAAAATCCAAAATTGTACTATAATTATTAATTTTTGTAACGAAAATTTGATAGATCTTCTTGATCGTCGCCTTGAGTCTGCTTGCAAAGTTTCAGCTCGATTGGATCACGGGAAAAGGGTTAAAAATCGATCCAAAGTTTCGGTCAGTAAGCCGGCAAGCAAGAAAGCAGACGCCACGAGTTAATATAAAGAGAGTAATAAGTGTCTTAGACAAATAATAGCACGGTATAATTAGCGAGAATCTTAAAACAAATATGGTACGCTACAATTAGCTAGAATCCTAAGACAAATACGGTATGCTATAATTAGCGAGAATCTTAAGACAAATATGATGAGTTATGGTCAGCGAGACAAATATGGAACGTTATAATTAGCGACGATCTTACACCAATATGGTATGGAATAATTAGCGACAGTTTCAGACAAATACGACACATGTTCACGTAATTCGCGACAATCGCGGACGAGTGCGGGACGCTTAACGTGATTCGCGACGACTTTTAACGAATATGGGTGTCATAGTTCACCATAATCCAATTCTAATGACAATAGCTACGCGTGACAGCTATCTAGGCGACAATCCATGCGGTTTCCGGCTTCATTTATGTCTCCGAATCGGTTGTCTATTTTACTTTCTGCGCGCAAAATTTTGATCGCTTTTGCCAGCAACAGAAAAACAAAACTAACATTCCTATAGACGTACCACTATAACTTGGCGTGCGAGGGAGGGCGTCCCTGTCGCGCAACATAAGTTGTCAGGGTGTAAATTTATTACACAATACATAATGTACAGAATGTCCGGTGACCGGTGTCGTATTAGATACAGAAATTTGGTCGGGCAGCACTAAAGAAACCACGCAGTAATGGCGGCCGCTCTATCTGTCAAACTGTCAGACGGTAATATCGGTCCATTATTCGCTTTTTCAGCTTCGCAAAACTTTAATACTTCATTGGCAATTGTTCTTGCACCATCCCGGACGGTTTAGGATGTTTTGGACGTAATAATTCAGTGTATATTGGTAATTAAGATGTCACAGCTCCCGATCAAATACAAAATTGAACTAAATGACAGGGCGAGGGGTTACCGCCGGGTGCGGGCGGGGCGGGTTTTAGTTCCAAATTCGCCGCACGCCAAGTAACGTTGGGCAAGCAATATCAAATCCCATCATCCAAGTCAGTCATCATGTCTGAGGATCGCGATGTTCAGGACAATTCGAGAAAATCCGATTTTTATACTAAAAATCAAAAAATCTGAAGTAGAACAATGACGGATGTGCAAAAAATTCCATATTAACTTTTTTGGAACGTAAAAAGTGAAAAAAAAGAAGCCTTCTAATGGTGTATAAAAAGGTTTTTTTTTCATTCATTTGGAAAATACGAAGTCGGTATAATGACGGTTCTAATTTGCGATCGTAGAACAATGCAGCATGTGTAAAAACGTCGTTGTACTGCGCTGACTATATTTGAGGTTTGAAAGGTCCACTTTAAATAACTAACCCAAGTTTCAAAGGAAAATCTTTTGTAGTTATCGAGTTATGACATAAGGTGTATTTTTGTAAATAAAACTTCAAACTGCTCTCCTGCAAACTTGAGAAAAATCACATTCGTCGTTGTTCTACGATTATGACGATATATCAAAAAATGATATACATCCAAACTTTTTTCTCCTTCTTTGCACACGTCGATTGATACAAACTCGAAATAATTAGGAAAAATATTTATTTTATTTTGTACATGAATTATTATTTATTAAATAAATTAATTGCATACTGAAAAAAGCTAATACAAGCAATTATTATATAGAAGTTATAAAAGTTGCGCTTTCTAATATAGTGTTATGGGTGTTTGTTTCTTTGTGTGAAGTAAGAAACGGATTGTATGAAACAAATTAAACTAAAAAAACAAACTTCAACAAAATAACTTGTAGCACTTTTATAAATACAACAAGCGCCATCTATCAACAACTGCAGAAAGTTTTTTTGGATGTATATAAAAATAAAAATCAAATCACGTACAGTTTATTATCATTGGTTGAGAGTATATTTTCTTGATTTGTTCAAATCTATAGAATAATCCACCACAAATACAAAAAATAATAGAGCGGTAATTTATTAAAAATACTTTGATACAAACGCGCTTTGTAGGAAGTCAGTGACTCAGAATCGAGTGTGTAGTAATATGTAAATATTATGTAAATATTACTACACACCACACCCATAGTATTATTTACACACTAGCACCTTTCTCAAATATAAAGTGGTTAAGGGAAGGTGTTAGCTTGTAAAAAATACTATGGTTGTGATGTGCAGTTTTAAGACGCATTTATTTAGACAATCCCATAAAAACCTATAGAATCTGACCACAACAACGCTAGCTAATGTTTTCCACTCCTATTGTGCACTCCGCGAAAACCCAATCGAGTTCATCAAGACACAGTGCATTGTTCTATTATAATGGAAATGTAAGAACTAATGCATTAGCAAACTCTGTAATTCCCAGATTACACTCATTAGGGAATGAACATGCAGAGGCGGCTGACATTTTTGCTGATAATATAACTGAGTATAGGACAGAGCTGATACAATTCTTTACATCTCAACGAAATAGAAATGGTTAATAAATTTTTCTCTATTATTATTTTACCTTTTAACTATTATTATCTGTACCTTTTAACTGTATCATTATTTTATCTGTCTTATGTTATTTTTTAAAATTTATATTCTGTATATTTGTAAACTTACTTATCTACGTACTTATCTCGTATCTTACTTCTTCTCGTCGTGTAATTTCGTTTCTTTAGGCCCGGTTGCGCCATCTAAAGTAAAGGTAAAAAAATTTACTCGAGTAACTTTTTTTACTAAAACGGTTTGCGCCATCGATGGTAAAAATATTTAACTCGCCGAAGTACATACATGAGTAACTTTTTTTTACTATCCAAGATAGGTGGGTAAAGGTAAAAACGTTGGTAAAAAAAATGGCCGTCCTCTCACAGCCGATTTGAAAATGTGACATTTATCCATATAGGTACCTGTCATTTGAATTTCGACGCTGTCATTTTCGTATTGAAATTTGTAAACATTAAAATGAATCTTTTAATTTCGCGTTATTTTAGCGATGGTTTGACGTTTGTTTGGTTTGTTTGAACTGGTTTTGAACCGCAAAAGTACGTATTGCCAGTGGTGAAAAACTGAAATAAATCAAATTCCATAGACAAATGCGGTATTTGAGGTTTATTCCGCTTGGCACCCTATTAGCCTTATTATTGGTTTGTGGTTTGACAGTGGTAAAAAATACGTTTGTGCAACCCGAAATCGAGTTTACTCTCGGCTGAGGGTTAAAAAAGTTACTCGGGTCAATGTTACTCGCTGGCGCAATACTTCTGTTGGCGCAACCGAGCCTTAGCGCTTGTTCAGACACAGCGGGAACCGTTCAGTTTCAGAATCGCGTTTCCAAACACGCGATTTGTGTCATCTGTTCACACAGCCGCGGTTAATAAGCGATTTGTGCGCGCGAAAATAAACGTCAGTTTGACAGTTCCGGTGCCGTTCTCCATCTTTGAATATCAGAGATATATTCGCTCATTACTTTGTTAACGACGGCCGTGTTCCATGGCAAGACACATAAATATCATTCTGTCAGTTCATTTTTGGTGAATAAATACCTACTTCTCTAAAATACTCTTTTTTCCACCATTTCCAAATATCTCCACCAACTCCTGCCAAGCTTGGTTCTTGGCATATTTGAGTAATCCTCACACTAAAGATCCCATATTACAGGTCCATTCTCCACTTCATCAATAAAAAGTTTAGTGTCAAAGCGATCCATAACCATAGAAAAGAGAATATAATCCACGCGTGCTCCTGTTGTGACATGGAACCGTGCGGTGCCCGCAACGCGACTGAACGCTCTCGTAAGGCCCCATAGTAATAGGATCGTGCGGGCGCCGTGCGGGTCTATTTTCTAGCGGTTGGGTTGCGGGCACCGCAGCGGTTGACTAACCGCACGGTTGTGTCTGAACGATCACATACAAACCTAGGTAAATGAGACCCGCACGGATCTCATGCGATTCTAAAACGGCACCGTTCCCGCTGTGTCTGAACAAGCGCTTAGTCGTGAATTCGAATTGACTTACGTCACCGGGCGGTGGCGAGCCGCCTTGCGGGCGGCGCTGTGCGGCGCGCACGACGCAGTTTAGAAATCGCAAGTGCGGCCCGAGGATAGCCACCCGACCCGGTCTTCCGCGCTGCCACCTTGCGGGGCCCGCATTCCTGCCCCACACCTCTCCGCATCGTACTCCAGCATTTTGCGTCAATTTTCTATCCGTACATTTTTTCATACGAAACCTCCCAAGACACGGCATAGAGTCTGCGTGACGCTGCAACGTCGCGCACTGTTCCCCGAGGTCGCGCGCAACACAACGCGGCATTTCTACGTGCCGCGGCAACGTTGCCATGCTCTCGACCCCGAGCGAGCTCACGGGGACATCGTACCGCGCGTCAGTACCACGTGGTACGTTGACAAGCTAAGACGCATGCGCTACAGTTACATATGCTATATGACATGCTATAAAACAGCGTCCCATAATATACGTACACAGTATACTAAGAACAATAATACGTCTTCATACAAACTGGCCGCTACCCATTAGAATGTGTGCGTGCGTGCTCGGCGCCGTGTGCGCACGCACTGTGACGCACACACTGACATAGAATATGGGGGCACAAGGCGGCGGCAGTAAGGGCCGTGCCTTCGGTGCCATTCGCGCTCGCAGCCGCCGCTTTAGAAAAAAATGCGCTGAAAAAAATGCCTTTTTTATGTTTGTGGTGCTTTACTATAAAGGTGTGTTGATTATCACAAAGACTGTGAGTTTTTAAAAGTCTACGTTGATGTTAATCAGCGTTCTTGCAATTTAAGTGCAGAAACTAGGTATACTAATTACAGAAATTTTCGGGTTTCGTGTCTTCCTTATGCGTCGGTATCTCAGACGCTACGAGTTAAAAGAAAGGGAGTAAAAATAAAGTGACAACCCTAGCGTCAACGCAATAGTAGGCTAATAACTCGCCGACAGGCCGGAGATAAACTACTCTTCTGGGTATACTGTGATAATATTGTGCCTTGTTTGCCTTTGGAAGACCCGATCATTTGAAATAAATTTTCAAAATCAGTTTTTGTCATTCGAATGGAATTGACAAACGATCCGTCAGACATTCGAAGATCGCGTAGAATATACATCCTTTTTTTCCTTTGCAGTAAATACTTTCGCACCCACCACCTTTTTCTGCTTCTACTTTTCGATAAACTCGTTAGAATAAATAGATACGCAGCTGTCATCATAACCTCATCGGGCGACATTTCCGCGACAAGTGATATGTGAGTCCCGGTGTGTACAGTAGCCGGCAAACATCTTGAAATTTTACATACATGAGTAACTTTGGCGTAATGGGGGAAAGTTTGTACCTTGTACCATGTACCATTCCACCAAAGAGACCCAAATTTTGCCTTCTGCGCATTCCCCCACTACGCCAAAAATTTTCAAGAAGTGTGCCAGCAACTGTACACGTCAAATGACCGCGTCATTGTCCCCGAAACATGAGCGTAGATGTTGATGCGACATGCCGCGCGGAATGTTTCGCAATTTGTCCCCCAGTGATACATAGCTTAATGTTGCGCAAGATGAAAAAGATCACCAGATGAACGGAGCAATGATGAAGCTGTTCGCATTCTCGTTTGGGGGCGCGACCTCATAAAAAAAATCGACCACCGCCGTCGCGAAATGCGCGTCACGCTCGCGATAAATCGTTCTGTCGGCGGGGTGCCAAAGATTAAAAAAAAAAACAAGTTTTTTTACATTCTCTCAAAACGAAAAAATGTTTACGCACAACAGAAGCGAGTGACATTTTCTTTCAAGCGCAGAATAAATTAATTTCAAATATAAATTTTATATAAACTTTGCCTACACGCGCAAAAAAAAAGCGAGCGAGCCTTACAGTAGTCGCACAATGATTGAACATTTGACATCTCACAATTAAACATATCAATAGAGCAACACCAGAAATTAACATCAAAATTTAAAAAAGCTAATACCTATATATTTATTAATTAGTAAAAACAAGTAAAGATAATGTATGCGCATTTTTTATTATTGAATTTTGCCGCACTAAGTAGGTACCGTATGTATCTACATTTTGTTTAGAAATGTGTTTGGTCAATTACATGTTTTTATTTATTTTCATAGAAGGTGTAAAACTTTGAATAAATATTTAAAAATAATCACACAAATCGCATAAAATTTGAGAAGGTAAATCATTAAGGGTAGTTATTGTTTACATTGATGTAAAAAAAAAAAGTATTTATTGGATAGTTTCGAAGATGTAAGCCAAAACATATCAAAGTTACAACATCCACACGCTTGACACCAGCCGCGTAACATATACACAAAATCAGAAGCGTTGGCTGTTGAAAGTGTGCGTCGTCGCTGTGATGGCACTTGCCGGACATTGATTTGTTTATAAACGATGTTTTTTTTCCTTCGCGCAATTTTTCAAATTGCGCGCGCTTCCCCGGCGTCTTATTTCCTGTTACGCATTTCCGTCCCTTTTCACAAAATCACTACCACAGATTGCAGGAAAGCGAGAGGAAAGATGTTACATATAAAAAAAATATATAGAAAAGCTCAAAGGCACGCAACGATCTATCAACATCATCATCATCATCCAATCCATGCTTGTATATAAGCCTAGTAGAGCAGGAGCCAGCGACCGCCAGACTGCACCGTAGTAGCTAAAAAGGTTTGGACATTTTGACATTTGAGTTCGGGGGATTTTGGCAGACAACAAACGGGCAATACGGGTACAATAAATATGTAAGTAAAACGTTAAAATAAAATGTATCAGTAATACTGTTAAATAGTGATTTGAATAAAAATATATAATAATAAAATGATGAGAAGCTTGTTGGTCTTGTGGTTACGACTCTCGCTTCGTGATCCAAATATCGCGGGTTCGAACCTCACTGCATACCAGCAAGTTAGTCCTATTTTCATAGCACAAGCGTTTGGCTTAGTTTGAAAATAGTAAGAATATTGATGTAACACATATTCCGAGTTCGCTTCTCTATTTAAAAATAAAATAAAATTAATACAACCAAATTAATTAATCAATTAGAAAGACATACAGAAAAATCAAATTACTCTAAAAATTGATAATACATATTAATCAATTAACAAATTAGATTTACAGATAAGGTTGATATATTCACGGAAATCTAAGAGGCCGCTATAGCGTAATTGGTTAACGCGCCCGCCCCGGATAGGAGGAGATCCGTGGTTCGAATCCCGGTAGCAGCCAAATACTTTTCGTGGATTTGATTTTTCTACATGTCTTTCTAATTTTTTTTCGGGTGGGGCAGGGAGGGGCCGCGTGGTGGCGAGGGTTTTTTAGTAATTAACGGAAACAAATCTAGGATCGGAGAAGTGTTGTGAAATGTGATATTCATAAGTGTTTCTTCGCTTGTTGAAAAAAAACACCCCATATTTAAACACTAACGGTAAATAATTATTTTTCCAATAAAGCCAATACCACGGCCATTACTGCGATTTTTGTATTTTATTTTATTTTTAAAGTTCCATGCCTCCAAAAAATTCCCAATAACTACATTTAATTATTTTAATTTTTCAGTTATTTTCTTCAATTTTTGGAAACTCTTATTAGTCTGTCTGATGAATGGGAGTGACAGACGGCCTGAAAGAACGAGAGAGCGAATGTCACAAAGCGAGTGGCGCCATTTTGCGGGCTCTCTGATTCTGCAGCCACCGCGACGCGAATAGGACTCCTATCGTCTTCTAAACGAACTACTGGCACCTGTAATAATTGTAAAACCAATAAATATCTGGAATTAAGAACATCAAGATTCTTCTCCACACACATAGGAGAGAACGTGACATTTACATGACATGTTATGAAATAAAAATATACCAAAAATGTGACAACCCTGTGTCGTGGCGATGGAATTACGTCCATTGCATAAATACTGTTTTTACAACAATTCGGATCAATTTCTTTCTGCCAGGTCAATAGAGTATTACCCATCAATAATGTGTGTCTGTATGTGTAATGGGTACGCACAAGTATTCATATACTTTACACATATACGAATATAGCTGGATATTTCAAAACGTATCGACGGCTTAGTAACACAAAAATATGTCTATAAAAAAGCGTTCTCGAGTTAAGCAGATTTACTCAGTACAAATGATTCCATACGTAGATTTTTTTCCCCGACTATTACAGGAAGTTAAAACACGCTAAAATATATGTACAGAGTGTCTCATACCTAGTAGCAAAAATTTTAGACGTGGATTCCCGCCTTGATGCAACCAACCATGACCTAATTAATATCAATAGTTTTGGTGATAAGCAATATCAAATTTGCATTTTTTTTCCATTATTTCTGACTTATCAATCTGTCGTGGCGGTCAAACCAGCCTAAATTCCATGTATGCTTTTTCAAAAGTGCTTTAGTTCGTAATGAGACATTTCAAACAAACCTTACTTAATTGGGTGTGTTTTATCATTATAACCTAAGTCCATTTTAAAATATAGTTTTTTACTAAAGGTGATAATTTTTTTTGAGTGTGACCTATTTATATGTTTTTAAACTACTACCATAAGCATTGCCAACACCATAAAATATTTCTTTCTTCGAAATACCAATTTAACGTTTTTGTCAAAGTTCACTTTTGGGTGACTTAGGCATGTATGATATGCGTCTACTCAATTATTCATTAATTAAATAACTTTGTATCATCACTTTGAGTACTCTACTACTGTATCTTCGTCATTTTAATTTTAGAGTAAAAGAACACTTGAGATATCTCAATAAAAATAACTTTTCTGAATTCGCGAACCATCCTTTGGAAACAGGCCACACGTTTAAAAAAGAAAACGGTATCGAGACTCTACATGTAAATAATACAGAGGCCTTAGATTAGATAACTTAGGAATACTAGAAATCAAAAAATGCCTGACTACTAAAGCCAGTATAATTAATAACCAGATAAAAGGAGTAGCTTGTTGGTCTTGTGGTTAGGACACTCGCCTCGTAATCCAAAGGTCGCGGGTTCGAATCTCAGCCCAGACTAGCAAGTTTTCATAGCACAAGCGTTTAGCTTAGTTTGAAAATAGTAAGAATATTGATGTGACACGTATTCCGTGTTCGCATCTCTATTTTAAAAAAAAAAAATATGAATAGCCCGTTACTTGGTATATTCCCCATTTGGGCGTCCGCTTGTCAATTACCCCCACCGCAACTGGAGCCACGCCCCGGATCAAAAATTGATTTGTTTGCTGGAATAAGTAATGGATAGTCAGTAAGCGTCCGTCCTGACGAAAATACAGCGGTATCGAAACCGGTAGACGTAGAGTTACTCCAAATGGTCAACATAAAGTTATTTGTTTGTAAAGTGATTTGTTAATTTTTTATGTAATTTAGAATATTGATACCCAGAATTTTATACAAAATATTAATCGATGAAATTGGATTCCCCAAATACAGCTAGTTAGACCACAATTAAACTCAACACATGTTGAGTTATTTTGACACTACTATAGGATAACTAAAAAAATGGAATAATATGTGTGTAAATCAATTAATAACAGGGACTACATATAAGGTTGAAAAGTCGACAGTGACAAAGTGGGAAATGACAATGACAAAGACAATGGGAAAAATGACAAAGTACTAGGCTGCTGTGGCGAAATTGGATAACGCGCCATTCCCGGATAGAGTGGAGGTCCGTTGGTTCGAATTCCGGTAGCAGTTGTAATATTTTACGTTGATTTCATTTTTATGATTTTTCTAATTGATTTATAAATTTGTTTAAAATAATGAGATTGCACCACAAAGCAGTTACCATAACCATACTTAAATAATATAATAAATAATTCGGTAGATCTTAAAATTGATCAGACGCTTTAAATTACCAAGATAATATGAATTGTCCAACAACCCTACCAGGGCCAAGTACTGGCCGCGAGAATAGGGTAGATTGCGTCTGTGCGTGTTTTTTACTTTCTTCCCTGTGTACAATATTAGTTATTAGTTACGATTACGATTTTTTTTTTAATTACCGCCATTTTAAGACAAGACAGCGGACCAGGTGGTTAATAAAATTAGCCGAGATATTATCAATTTTTCAGAATAGTTTGATCGAATTCAATAAGCATGAGAGAATTTATTCAATTAAGTAAATAACATAAACATGAAAAACTTAAATTTAGCATACATTAATTTTAGCATACATGTAATTGAAATGAATTAATTCTCATATATATACTATCTCTCTGTATATATTTTTTCTAAACATATAGAGTAGACATAAGAATCAAGAATATACGTACCTATATAATAATTCTTATTAAAGTTTCCAAATTTTGCATTGATGCTCTTTAGGACCCTGAAGAAAATACAGGCATACTCTTTCTGGCCGTCTTACCTACTCCTCTTGGTAAAGATGTGCATTATGTATTGCCATAATATATATGCCATACAAATTTTACTCAACTGCACTCTAGGATCCTTTAGAATATATAGTCGCCCATCACCCCCATCCTAGACCAAATTTTGCATCCATAGTTGCCGTGTAGGGTGCAAAACGACCCTTCCCCTAATCCCGCTACTTTAAATTGATTCTAAATCTGATTACTAGGTAACGCCGGGCATTGACTGTTAATAATAGAAGGCAGATTAATTAAGAGGTTGGCAAGGCCCAGTTTCTGAAAAAAATCCAAATGCCAAATCGGCGAAGAAGAAGAAGAAATATCAGCGAGCAACAGAAAATCTCTTTAGTTACCAACTATTAACGTCAAGTACTCTTAAAACAGGTAATTGTATAACGCAAAGCATCAAATATCAATTAACAATCGTTAGGTAACGAGTCATGCACTTTCACGTTTCTGTCTCCAACCGCATTACTGCACTGAAGACGTAACCGGTCTCGTTATCAATAATTAGTGCGCTCACTTCTTAAATGAAGCATGTCCATATCCCTATTTTCGCCGCATTTTGCTTTAGTTCAGTAAATAATGTTTAGTATTATAGCATTGTAATAAAAGCAAGAATCTAATAAGAATATAAAATTATCCAAAAATTCAGCCACTCTCCTGTGTATGTAAAGATTAATTTTATTTTGTCAGATCTTACATTAAAGAATTAAGTACATTACTTTACATCTATTATTATATTACAAACTAATCCTCTGTCTACGATAGTGATGGTTAAACCGTTATTTAACCGGTTATTTTCGGTACAGTTATTTGGGGTTTGTATCTGATTGTATCGATGATTGATATCTAAGATATAAATCTCAAATAACGGTTACTGTGTCACTGGTTAAAATATCAACACTAGTCTAAGGTCTAATGGATATATTATCATAAAAACATTGATATTTTCTCACTGCACTTTAGTGACATAACTGAGCAGGTATGATTTATTTTAACCCTATTGAACTGGACATATAATAATGTATTTTAAAAAAAAAACTTTATTTTTTGTATATGGAAAAACAATTCACTTATTATAACCACAACAATATTTTTCTTGGAATATGAAGTAGTCGTTAGATACATTAATTGATAATATTATCATTATTTTTTTATTCAATAAAAAAGAATATTTTTATAAAAATACGAATCTTTGAAACCAACATATCAATTAACCTCAATCGAAAAGTTTCTAAGGAGTGCGTACCACCTACTCACGTACAAATGCGAGACATGGATTCTTACGTTATCAGTGATAGAGAAGGCCGAGATAACACAGCGAGGTAAGAAAAGGTGTGTGCTGTGTTGAACTAGAAGAGAGCGGTAACTCGATGGGTTGATACGCATCCAAATTACAGTCGAAGGCATGGAATGGATGGATTATGTGGTCACAATAACTGACAATCATTGGAGGAATCTGCTACTCCAGTGGTACCCACAAAGAACGATCTCACGAGCTAGATTAAAGACACACTAATTTTAAATATCATAATTTGCCACAATATATAGAAAAATATTTAAGCAGCGTATTTAAGTAGTATATATATGGTTACGTCGTAATAAATAACTTTGCACATTTGTTTATTCAACTGAATTATGTTTACTCAATTTTACCCCTTGGGTCAAGTATGTGTATGTTATGTCTGTAACCTGCGATACACAAGGAGTGAATGACTAATGAAGATGGATATGCGATATGAGAGGCCAGCGACGATCTTGGACCAAAAGGTCAAAGACGTTTATTTAATTAAATAAACACTTAAATTAAATTTGATAAGCTTCGATTTTTGTTTCATTTTTAATATGGGATTAATGTATGTGATTTGTATGTAAAAAGACGTAGGGATATGTGGAAAAGCAACAGATGTGCGCCTGATAATTCACAAATTTCTAGTTAAATAAAATTGGGCACTGTCTACGCTTATCCCAATGAGAATATGATGGTATGTAAGTATATATATCCACGTAACATTTAATTGTATTGCTTTTAACCAAGTTGAGAACAATGAAGTCACTACACAACTTGGACAAGATGATCATATCGTCAAAACTGTCTTAAGAGTAAATACTATCAGAAGACGACGAGGAAGATCTCAAGTAGCCTGGGATTCAATTATCGAAAAGTATAAGAAGCACGCCTGCATAAATTTGATGTTTTGCGCTTGCAGGATTTTTATAACGAAAAGTAAAATAATGATGCATTAGTTAATTTCTTTAATGATGATATAAACTAATAAGGAAACATTAACAGTTAAGTATCAACCTATCCTAACACACATTCCTGTCTGTGAAATTAATTGATAGTAACATATTAAATTTTACATACGTTGTACGCACCCTTTATATAATGAAAAAATATAATAATGACTTTCCAAACACAGTGAAATTTTCAATTATTTACTTAACTTGTTATGTATTCAAACATACATTTATCAAATAAACAGTATTTTGATATTTATATTTATATTTATTTTATATTTGATGAAGAAGCCATTGGCTTTGAAACATGTTGATTTTTTTCAATAAATAAGTGGTTTAAACAAAGTTAATTTATATTAATTATAAACAGTATTTAGTATTTTCATTATATATAGTGATACTTGCACAAGAGTATCATGATTTACTTCTGTTATGTCTGAGATGTTAGTTTAGCAATAAAACGGTCACTAAATAACAATGGCGGGAGTTCAGAGCCTTGTCCCGGAAGACATATATTCTAAGAATGGATATGTTTTTTTTTATGAATATCATAATATACAAAATTGAATATAATCCAAATTTTGCATAGTTACACTTAAGAATAACATTCAAAACAAAAGCACCCTCCCCCTGACACATGTGTATTGAAGGCCTCCATTCCAAATAAGACCCTATGGAAAATGTAGTCACTCCATCACATCCCCCCGTATATCTCACCCTCTCACTGCATTTGACAAATTTTGTGACAAAACTAAAATGTATTTAGAATTATAAATAAATCAGATTCTATAGAAAAGAAAATGAAGAATGATTTAAATGACCCTGTACCAGAATCAGATTTAATATTCATCAGACCTAACATGACAAAATAAAATGAATTACAAATTGGATAAACGTACATAAGAGAAGATATCTGTTCTTACTACAAAACACAGTTTATATATATGACACAATCATGTTATCTGATCTGTCTTTCTGCTATTCATTCTTCCATCTTAAATTCCCCTTATCAAACTCACAAACGTACCATATACAATATATATATAAATAAGATAATAATACGCCTTCCTTAAAATACACACATTCCTAATCCTAGAACACAAGAAGCAGTATTTTATCTACAGTCTGGCGCATTAATTATAAAGTTAATATATTACAAAAAACATTATTTATAATTTACCAGAAAACACAACAACCATTAAAATAAGCTACAAAATGTTAAAAAAAGATAATTAAATATGACTACCATATAAAAGTATTCTTAGCTACACTTCGACCTTGTGTTTGAAAAGTGATAGATTAATAAAATTAAAATAATAAATCACACTTCTACGTCTACATGCCTACATAGATAAATTATTTCATGTTTTCAATGTCGGGTATGCATCATATCCAATTTTATATTTTTTTTTATCTATGGTTGAAACTGCTCTCTTTTGATTATTTTTTCACATGTTAGGTTTTAGCTTCATTTACAAGATAAAAACATCAAAAATATGAATACAATTGTTTTCTTGCATTTAATGCAGTTGTTTATAAATGTTTAAAAGCATGAAAACATTGAAATGTGGAAAATGGTTGTCGATATAAACTAGATATAATCTTGAGAATATTGCTGTGAGATAGTGGAATAAGATAAAATATCATACACCCTTGCATTTTCATTGGTCCTTCAGTGATCTCTGATTAGGAATAGGTAATTGATTTTATCTGATTGCAATACTTAAATGGAGTGTTTCTTTCATTTATTAATAGTATGCCCATATTATTATTAAATAAAACACAAGCAAAATAATTAAAATGTTGTTAAGTGCAGGTGAAACTAAATAAATTTAAAACAATAATTAACTTTGCATATTATATGTATACATGACATTAACAGTAGATATGTTTTTATATCTTCATATTTTAATAAAATTGTTTGTACATTTATGGTATATACACATGCATTTATGTTATACAGTTTTTATTATTGATTTATTAATTGAAAAACAGTTAGCTGAAAATGAAAATAATTAAAAGTAGTTTTAAAATATTGCAATCATTATTATCGCCATAAATTAAATTGGGTATTATTTTAGAATTTCAATGCAACAAAGTGTTAAATTATTAAAAGTTCCTGACAGACAGTGTATAAAAGACTACTTGATACATACCCAGGAATGTGAAAAGCTTACCAAATTTCTTTGAAGGGATAATCAATGAGGTGAACTCATTACCCAACTACACTTTCAACGATAATGTTACTATTCGATACAAAAATAGTCGCACAAACCCTATCCTAAGCCGCGGACCGAATGTTTATCCTAAAATCAATACTACATTTTAACTCAAGTACCTAGAATCTAAATAATATAATGATTACCCATTTAAGGGAACGGATGCCTAGTGCACCTATCCGGGCCACAGGTACTGCCGCAGTCAGTATGAGAAAGCATATAGGGCATAAACATCCGCCCCAACCCGCAAAGAGAAAAATAACACTAATCTAATTTGCGGGCATTACGACTTCGGGATCGCCGCCACACTAATAGAAATAATTCCCCCGGTGCAGAAATAGACGAGAAAGATAGCCAAACGCACGCATAAGCGAGTAAAAATATACCTTCAAAATTTCAAAGTTGTCACAGAAAGGTTTTCCGATCGAGAAAACTGGTCGGAACTCTTCGCACTGAACCACTTTGTTTTACAAAAACCGCTCACACATGACGCACATCACTCAGCACAATTCACAGTTGAAACACCCGCGGCGAATGCTACAGCGGACTTTTTATATTATTATTGACGTTTATCAACTAAAAAAATGCGAACGAATAGCGCGTTTGACAGATCGCGGCCGAGTAAACACGGCATCTATGGAATACGCGCTCCCCCATTCGCGGAGCGGAGTGAACTGAGGCGCAAGCCGCGGAAAAATGCAGCCAACAGAAAAAACGATGGGAGTGGGAGATCTTGCGCACCATTCTCTTTTTAAACATGGCCAACGTGAGTTCAAACCGTGTTATAATAATATTATTATCGTGTCATAATGTTATCCGCGCCTGTAATGGAAACCGCAATCGCGTATTGTGGATAGTGATATCCCTTCCTGATCACGGGATCGAGGGGCTTGATACCTTTACTTGTACGCTTTGTACCTTTTTAATTATCCTTTTTCAAGGAAGTCAAGTTGCAACAGACATTTCCAAATTAAGAAAGACAATTTAACAAAAGATTGTATTTCAATGTCATTTGTATGATATTAACTTTGTTAAGTACCTACATGTTCGCGTCTACCTTTCGCGCCCGTTCTTTATAGATATAGGTATGCTGCTTCTTCTGTACCTTTCAAGTTTTTATTCATTCAACTAAATTTCTATCAGTTAAGTCATCTGCAAAGGAAGTTCTAATATTTTCAGAAATAGAAATCAAATTTTGTAATTGTATTGATTGAAAATATATTTTTTCAAATCTGTTATATGTGTAAACATATTAAGTATATATTTTCGATATCAATTAGTATAATTTCAGGTAGAAAAATTTGCTGGTTGCGGTTTTTTACAACGGAAGCAATCCGCCCATATAAAATTGTGAAACAAATTTGTTACTTCCTGAATACGACTGTAATTTTATAATATCTGTTAATATTGAATATGTGTGAGACACGCATGTAATTTTTAACCATTACATGAAACTTGGATTCTGTGTTAGGTACCTAGGTACATTCAGAATCCCAGCGCTTAAAATCAAAATATATCTTAATATGTTTTTGGACGTTCTGAGAACATGATTACTGGATTTTATCCACAGGGGAACAATTAATGGTCTATGAATAATAATTTTCAGAGGTATTCTAGTGCATATGTTAGATAATTCGGAAGAATATCATATATACATCAAAAATAATATTGCTTAATATTCCACTTAAAATATATATATAGGTTTATATTTATACATATTTACATGATCGCCTCTCATTGTGTAAACGATGACAATAAAGAGTCGTTCTCCAATATCTTAATCGTATTTGTGTAACATCTTTCCTCTCGCTTTCCCACAATCTCTGGCAGTGATTTCGTGAAAAAGGACGGAAATGCGTAACAGGAAATAAGACGCCGGGGAAATGCGCGCAATTTCATTTGACCAATGAGCGCGCTCAATGGAAAAAATATCGTTTATAAACAAATCAATGTCCAGCAAGTGCCACCACAGCGAAGACGCACACTTCCAATATTCAACGCTTCTGATTTTATATATATATATATATATATGTTGCGCGTCTGGTGTCAAGCGTGTGAATTTTGTAATGTTGATATATTTTGACTTATATCTTCGAAACTATCCAATAAATACTTTTTTTACATTAATGTAAACAACAACTACCCATTCTCAAATTTTATGTAATTAATGTGTTTATTTTTAAATATTTATTCAAAGTTTTCATACAATATGTTTAGCGGCACGCTACCGCCATGCATGAAAAAAAAAAATTGACCAAACACATTTCTAAATAAAAATGCGTAAGTATGTAGATATACGGTACCTACCTAGTCCGGCAAAATTCCATAATAAATAAATACACATATATTTTCTTTACTTGTTTTTACTAATTAATAAATATGTGGGTATTGCCCTTTTTAAATTTTGATGTTAATTTCTGTTGCAGCTCAATTGATATGTTTAATTGTGAGATGTCAAATGTTATACATCGTATGCGACTACTGTAAGGCTCGCTCGTTTTTTTCATTCGGATACATATCTTTTTCTTTTCCCCTCTGCAAAGTCGCGATTTTCATCTCGTGTACGTTATTATTTTATCTAAACCAATGACCGACTTTCGCACAACGCAGGCACAATTGCGCATTACGCGATTCTTCGCCAGCATCATTCAGTATGATAATTTGACGGAGAGGCTGGTCGTCCAAGGGAAAGTCGAGGATCACGAACTGCTCGGCGCTGGTGGAAGCAAATACCGCAGCAGCCACCGAGGGAAATAGTGATCCTGCATCACGATCGTTCCGTCAAGAGTGGGTCGCAATCTTGAGGTTGTGTCGTCGTAGAGTACCTGCCCATGACGATAAACCTAATTCAAACAGCTCTATTTCAAAACTCACCCGAATCGAATACGTCATTCATTATTATAACTTTTCAACATTTTTAACGTCCCAAATATTAATCAAATCTATAAAAAATTTGCGATACTTCAAATTCACTAAATGTATATCAATAATAGAACATTTGAATGTTTTAGTAATAGACCGAGATCAGCTGGAAATATTTTGATACCTAAATGTAATACTAGCACAGCCCAACACCATTTCTCCTATCAAGGAGTATCATTCTTTAATGCTCTTCCCAATGAAATGAAGACGGAAAAAAATTATAGAAAATTCAAGACTAAATTGAAAAATCTTCTACAAAAAAACATCACAATAACGCAATGAAAAAATCTTATCAAAAACAATCTATACATACTTTTAAATGTTATTACCATACCTTCTTAATTATTAATTTTTATAACTTAATTTCATGTTTCCTTGTGTGCATCTTATTTACTTAATCTAATGTCTCACATTTTTGTATTGTTTATATCTTACTTACTTCATTTAATGTCTTAATTTTTATAACTTAATCTTATGTTTCTTTATCTATATCTTACTTATTTAATCTAATGTCTTACACTAACGATTTCATTAATAATAGATATATACATATAGGTATGACAATGCCCCCACTTTTAAACACGAGAATAAATTCTCCTTTAAAAGTGGGTAAGCGTGTGATATAAATGTGTATTAATTATATTATATTGAATACAGCCACTCTTAAGTTTGTACATTTACCAAATAAATTTAATAAAAAAAAAAATAATAATAAAATAAACTAGCCATGCCCGCCGCTTTGCCCGCGTAGATTTTTAGCATTCTTTGTATTAACCTTAAGATATATGTCGTCATGGACTTTTTTATAGAACATTTTTAGTTCTACAACCTCTCTGTAGAAAGTATTTAAATATCTCTTATTTACCTACTGATAAAAAAAATCCGTCCGGAGAGTTTCGGGATAATGTTTATTAATCCCGGGATTCATATCGAAAATTGGCCATGATCCCGGGATTGTCAATAGTCCTACCTTACAGCCAATAAGTTATTAGTTATAGATTACAGGTTATTCAACGACTTACATAAAAGACATTATGTCATGCTATAAAAAGAATGCAAAATTCCAGGCCGCTTTTATCCATTGACGTCTCGTGATTTTGGCAGGAATCTACTTGTGAAGTTATACTGAACTACTTCTGTGGTATCAATCAGTGGTGGGTGTGGTGTAGGTACTCGTTTTGATTCGCAAAATCTTAAAAATATAAGTTAGATACTCGATCTCTTATCAATTGCGGAAAGAAATATAATTCAAAAATTATATTTCTTCACTTAAATATGTATTTATTTGAATGTACGACAAATACGTTTAGAATAGAATAGAATATATAATACGGTTTACCGAATAACACCAATTAAATGTTGATAACATTACAAAAATCGAAACACTAAATTTCATTCACAAGTTAGCAAATGTCGAAGTACAAGACAAAGACATTAAATTATTTTTAGCGAAATTTAAAATAAATTAAATTTTAATAAATATTATTATTAAGTTCTACGGGTTAACTATTTTTAGATGTTACAGCTGTTACGGCTTGCAAGGCCACTATCAAACAGTGGATATACCACGTACAAACGACTTATTTATAAAATTTTGAGTTACCCCTTCCCCTTTAGAGTAATTAGATATTTGTGGTGAAGCCCTATACAGTTGCCGGAAAACTTCTTGAAATTCTTTGGCGTAGTGGGGGAATGCGCAGAAGACAAAATTTGGGTCTCGTTGGTGGAATGGTACATGCGCAAACTTCCCCCCACTACGCCGAAAAATTTCAAGATGTTTGCCGGCTACTGTATTAATGTTCGTTTTTTCCCGGGCACTTACCATTAAAGGTGCCTCGGTTAACGTTATGCTTAGTTATCAAAAATCCCCGCTTTCTGTAAGTGTTATTTATAAATATTATTTTAATTTATGTCCTTGATTTTGGGCATAAATTAAAAAAATTAAAAAATTAAATTAATATAAGGAAATTATTTAGAATGTTTACTTTATAATGAAATTTTAAAAATTGTAATGTAACTTAACATTACGTTCAGATTAGTATATGAGTAGCTTGTTGGTGTAGTGATCATGACGCTCGCCTAGTGATCTGGTATTACGTATTCGGAATGAAATTATGGAACGCGGGGCATCCCCGAGCGTACATAAATTGTACCGAGTTTAAACATGAACAAATTAAGCGCGAAGAAGGCGCGTTTACACATGGATTATCTGTAGTGCGAAATTCAAAATGTATCGGTGTATCGGTAAATTAATATCGCCAATTCCGATATATCGGAAAACCGACGGTACCGCCGATATATCGGTATCGGATGCATCCCTATAATTAATGTCAATATTTTCGTCACAATGATACAAATATTGGCATTTGACAGATGTCTTGACGTATGACGTAGGGTTGCCAAATTTTATTAGAAAAATACAGTATATCTGATTTCAAAGGAGGTAAAAGGAGATATAAATTCAAAGGAGATAAAAAAATGTATCATTTTTTTCAAATTTTTGAAAAGGTATTTTTGTTACTTTTTGCAGCACATCTCTTCCCGCCACTTCACATTCATGACCGAAAAGACTCTCTCAGTAAATGCTGAAGTGGCGGGAAAAGAGAGTATATAGTTAACAATTTTTTTTAAATAAACAAATTTGCCATTTTTCTGCAGTGGAATTTTGCATAAAATCTGCGTTATTTAACATTTTCCCTTGGAGTTCTTTTAAAATTATAACTTCTTTGCATCATATACGCGTGACTGGCACTAGTATAGTAAACGTTATGTAAAAAATAGTATTTTAGCGTCCTCTATTAGTGTTATAGATTATAGAGTACGCCTACATGATATAGAGTACAATACCCCTATTTTAGAGTACGGTTGGCAACTCTAGTGTGACGTATCAATGACAGTAACAATCACCAAATAACAATGCTGTTATTTTCAGAATACGGCTGATTGTCGCAGTCCGAATGTAAATAACGGTAGTGGCGACCAATAAAGATGCATATTTTTAAATACACGATAACAGTTAGCCGCGGAGAGCGAAGACTGAGGAGACCACCTGCCCGCCCGGCGCGCCTCCGCCGTAAGATAATAGTGAATTATAAACGTAGTAAAAGCTTAAAGCCGGTTACCGAACGCGCTAACTGTACCCGCCGCCGATACCGTTCATTGCGCGTACTACGGGCCGGGAATTTTGATTGCATTCGGCGCGAGTCGTAAATCCGCTTAGGAATTTCGCGCAAGATTTGATACGGCGGCATTGCGACAGCGGACACTGCTCCATTCGCATAATTTTTATGCGCGTCGGGCGAGAGCATTTGTCGCGAACGACGCGTGCTTTCGAATAACTTATTACAGACGTGGAAATCATTTCCGTTCAGCTTGATCAACCTGAAAATGAAAGGCGCGAATGTCTACTGCCATCTGTGGTTCAATCGATTAAAACTTGTTTAGCCGACAAACCCAACAAACGTCGCCAGAATTTGAGCCATCTATTGAGCGATAGAATGTTAATAACCATCTTTAACTAATTTATTCATAGATGCTGATTTTTTATTGTACATACTTTTTGTTAATAATAAGATTATAAATACCATTTCACAGATCTCGTCTGTGATTTCTCATGTATGAAGTAATGTGCACTATGAGCGAGATTTACTTCGGGTTGTGTGTAACAGGTTGTCTGATTGTTAGGGTTTAACATTATAATAAACATTTTAACATATTATATTATATTGGCTTCTTAAGTAAAATGTGTTATGAAACTACGTTACAAACAATGTTAAAAAAGTGCGTTACATGTTATTTAAAAATAAAACTAAAGAATAATATATCTGAATTTGATTTTAAATTCAGGTACCTATACTTTTGATGGCTGCGCTATTTTTTCCTTTACCATAAATGTCTCAAAGCAGTTTACATTGCCAGGCTTATTGCATGCAAGACTGTTGATTTTAAAAGCTTCATCACAAAATATGTAATAATAAGTAATTAATTACATTTTGAAGTAATCAGTTTAGGATTTGATTTGTTGTATCAGCTGTCTGCAAGAACAATATTATTCATTTAAATTTACTCATACACTATTGGTCCATATTCCATTCTTACAAGGGCTAAGTAAGCAGTTTATCCTTTTATTTTTAAATGATATTGTAATTACAGCTACTAATTTTGAAGATGATTTTGTATAAAGTACTGATTTTATTATTATTAATTAGTAAATACTTGCCATTTCAATAAATCTTATTGATACACCTTCTACAATATATTCATAATGTGTTCTGCATTTTGTCTACTTACCTCTTGGCGTAACCCAGTTGCAGTTAAAAGATATTAAGGCATTTACAAAATTTTGTCATTTCAACACTTTAAATGAAAGATTATTCCTGAAAAGTAGTAATAAGCATTTATTAAACATATAAGTCATGAAAAGAGGAAGAAAAAGAAGGCAAAATGATATTTCTGTAACAGTACTTGTCCAACCCTGCGCCATGTACCATAGAGCCTAGTTTGTTTACATTAACATAATAAAACCACTACGCCCGTAAAAATAGGTACTGGAGCCGAGCTAGGGAGACGGGTGACACTACTGACCATGTCCTCAAAGACATTTCTGCATTGGAGCTTGTGAACTGGAGAGAGCTGGCACAAGACCGAGATGAGTGGAGGAAGACTCTTGAGGAGGCCAAGACCAACCACGAATTGTAGAGCCGAGAGTGATGATGATGTGATAAGTTGAATATTATATTTCAATCACTCGCTTTAGTCTGCAATGTTTAGTCATGACAGGAAACTTGTTTTATCATACCAACATATTCACCTTTGTGTCATATTGATAACAACTTTATCTAAAGTGTACATAATACCGGTTACGTAAAATGAAATATGTTTTAAGTTTGCTCTTTAATCAGACTACATTTGTGTAAAACTGCAGATAAATTTGGAATCATTGTTTTCAAACCATTAAGCTGGTCCCTCAACGCAATACAATTTTACTTCACATGATAATCGAATATAAGAGAGATTATTTTAAACAGTACATAGGTTTTTAATTTCTCTATTCTGTGGATAAACATCAAGTTCGAAATAAATCTAGGATCTAGGAATGACTGCAAACAGTCGGCAAATTTAAAAATTGTTATTTTGTTTTTTAATTATTTGTTCGTTCTAAAATAATGTGTCGTGTCGTGGCTAGGGAGGAATGAATGAAAACACTGAAAATTAATTGGAGATTTATTAATTAATTATTCATTGTACAAAGTCACTTAACACAAATTAAGCTTAACACTATTCTTTATTCTAAACTATTTCGTAATACGTCACTTGCATATGAACACTTTATTATCGCTGTGTAGCACGTAATTATCACTTGCTATAAAAGTCGCTCTGGCCTAATTTCGCCAATTAGGTACTTTGTTTAATATCTATCGCTTCGCAATTTATAACTGGCCACCTTGGGCATCGTCTTGCGGCTCACGTGTACTTCGCACTGAAACGAACTGTCGAAAACGAAAACTGCATGGCGGCCTAGATCTGCGCTATTTATATTTTATTTACCTGGAAATGCAAATTTTATTTTCGTACTTTTCAGATTATTCTAGTGTTTAGGAGAAGGTTCTCGTTGCTTCTCGGTTGTACCAGGCGTTTCTAGACATTTCCTGAAGGTTGTATGTAGATCACCCTAGATTGTTATAGGCCATTCTCCATCCTTCAATAATGTTGTACCAAGTGATATAGAAGTGCGTAAATTCTTTTTAGCATCTCATTACAATAATGTAAAGTTTTTTAATAAGAAAATTACAAAATAATTATTGGTATGATATTCTCTTTCCCTTGGAATTCATTTTTACAATCAGTACCTACATGGACAAACAAACTAAATGGATTCATACGTCTGTTTATAATGTCTGTCTGTCTTTTGATGAAAAAAAAGTAGGTACCAGTATGGGGCTTATTTTATATATACCCTTTTATATATTATATACCCTTTTTCAGTATTGGGCCTATTTTCAGTAGAAATACTGTTCTCATACATGTCTTTCTCTCATGTTGAGATTCATAAGAATTCTATATACCTTAAAGATTCATTGTGATGTTTATCCAACTATGTTTTATTTGAATTGCAAAATAAAATTGATGTTGTTGACTTGGTCGTCTATATTGAAAAATACCTCTTCTGCCCTAGGATAGACATCTAGGGTCAAATAATGTAAGATAAGTCGGAATAACAGCATTCAGATATTTGCTTACTTACTAAGCATCATTCTTATCTATCTAATCACCACAACGGATATTGTTTTTGTTGCCATCAACCCTTACATCTTAAATGTTTTTTTTTAGCCATTCTCTCTTCGCTTATTCGTACTATTCAGATATCTATTCAGATACGGTTGCACTGCAGAAAAAAAGTATGTATTACCTAATTGATATTACAACACGGAGGTGATGTTTATTTAGAACAGCAGGATGGATTACTGCGCTGACACTGGAGTATAGTCTTACTTATATTGCACGAAAACTTGGAAAACATGGCAAAAGCATCAGTCTATTGTCAGAGTTTTAAATTATGATCCATTATTCAGTCACTAGAATTTCGGCCCCATATTTTCACAGTTATAAAAAAGACATCTTATCATTGCATTGTTTCGTTGTGTAGATGTTTACAGGTATAAAAACCAATACAACGAAACAGTATGCCTCATACTAATTTGATTGTATTTCTTAAATGGAAAGAGGTAATAACCAAAGAAACTAAATAAATTTTCCTAAACTAGTGTAAACTAACATTAATTTATCCAATCATGTAGCAATCATCTAGTATGAATATCCAGCTATTGTCTCGCAAGCAAGCGAGGCAATTCATTAATCATTGCTATTTGTATTGTACAATGCAATTGAATAAACAGTGACAGATGTTCACTGGGGACCTTGATTAATTATTGTAAAGGTGGTGGCACTTATTATTATGTATTGCTCTTGTGCATCTCTCGTCAATGGGCGACTAGTGACGGAATTACTTACACAGCAGCTGTTGCATCTGCATTGCGTCATCTTGTATGTTGTCTCGTTGGTGTGTCTTGAATGTTATGCGTTAAAAAGTATGTATGTGCCGCGTGTTCTCTGTATTATTTAATAAAATGGAAGAATGGATGAAATTATAAGGCCAGCATTATACATTTGAGATGTAGATTTATAAAGAATGCGCAAAATCAGCTGAATGGAAAGAGTTATGGGCGGCAATGTTGAGGTTCGGAAGATTACAGAAAATTTAGGTGTTTGAATTAAAAACAATAATAATCTGAAAAATTTAATGTATGTAACAATTCCAGAGAAGCAGCAGTTCTTGCAGCTTAACTCTTCAAATGCCATGAGCGCGTTTCCGCGCTAAGTTATTACATGCACTTTTAGACCTTGCAGAGACAGAATTAAACACGATTTTCAATGCCATGTACTTCAAATCAAACTGCTTTTGCGGACAATAATTCCCAGTTATAATTAATCCTGTCATTAATCCCTAAGGCAAATATCTTAGGTATTTAAAAGGTTTATACGTAGAAAGATTGCATCGATTGAGTGGATGAGGCACAAGTCGGAAGAAAAAATAAGGTATTTGTGATGTTTATAGCGTTGGCTTTGTGGTTGGACATAATTATTAATTTTAATTAATCAAACAACTTTGTATTAACCACTTAATTAGTAACTCTACGTCTACCGGTTTCGATACCACTGTATCTTCATCAGGATGGACGTAAACTAACTATCATAGTTAGGATCGTTAGTTTGCATCCGTGGTATCAATATCGAAACCGGTAGACATGGAGTTAAGTGGTTAATGGAAAGTTGTTTAATCAACTAAAACTAAGAAATAAGTATAAGACACTAAAGTACATTACTAATCTGAAAATATTTCAAATGCCTGATTCTAATGCAGTCAGCCTAGTACGTATCATGGTAAGACCACGATTCTACTACGCAGTGGAAATCTAATTCTAATTCACTTTGACATGACACCACAATATTAAATATACATCATCATCATCCGGCCATCTGTGTTGCACTGCAACATAATACAGACAAGATCTGCTTTCAACATCAATAAAAACAAACCAATTTTTTTATGATTTCAACATAATTTCCCGTTATTATTAACAGATCGTTTCTTGTAAATACAAGTCCAATTCTAACCATGACTATCACCACAATTACCATTTACTGTCATCTCTCAATCCATGGTATGTTCAGAACTGCCAACGCAACAATATTTTTGTTCAATATTATCAAATTCACAAGAGTAATTAATGAATATATTGTCGAATTTGTAAAGGTTTATTATTTTAAAAGAATGAATAAAAACACAAGTGTATGAGAGATCTTATATTTTTGTTTATTTATTTATTTAAATAAAAAATGAGAAAGCTTACATAAAAAAACTAACATCTCCAGCAATATTAATAGTGATTAATAATAAATAGTACATCAGTCTGACTGTGATGATCATATAAAAGATGTATCGTAAGCGCTTGTCACGGCTTACGATAAATATAAATAGACAAAATGATGTAAGTTATACAATCCAAAAACATGCTTTGGTAAGATTTATAAACGGCTGCAGAAAGAAACTCTCTTAAATTCCTCTTAAGACATAAAAAATATATATAACATATTTAAACGCATTAGGAATATAAAAAATAGTAAGGTGACCAACTGGTGTCGAGTAATTGAGTTTGTTTGCTGTTTTAAACCAACGAAAACTAATGGTTTAATTACTTTCAAATGTCGTGATGTTAATTAATCAAGGTGATTAAAATTAGCGGACAATTTTTTCTAATAAAACAAACGTGTACGTATTTATGTATCAGTCTTTCTGTGTATAAGGCTTTCGAATTAATGACTGTATATATTAATAAACGGAGCAGTACAAGTGGTCAAGCTTGGTGTGGGTGGTTTACGGAGTGGCCAATGAACTTCGTTTGGCCGCGATTCATCACGTTTGTCACAGCCGTGGTGGTGGAAAACGCGTTGTGGAAGGATGCTGCTGCGGGAGCGCTTATTGGGCCTTGTAGATTCTTGTGCAGACAATGTCGTCAACGGTCATGACCTATAAGAAAAAAAAAACATTGAAAGGCTTGCGCAAGTATTTACGGTGATCACAGCGTGGTTCTAAACAGCGCCAGAGCGTAAACAATTATTAATCACTGGGAGGGTTAGGTTGGGTTGAGGTTTATCAAATCGATAAAATAAATAAAAGACTACATGAGGGGTATAAAAACAAAGGCAACACCCCGTGGGAAATCCACGGAGGTTTTTCTGAGATAAATACAAAAAAACCTGCGACTACCTACTCAACGAAAATTATTTGAATCTACATCTTATTGGAAATAAGTTTTTGAAAACAATTGCCACCTCAATTTCCCTTTTATATATACGTGTAAATAAATATTTAACTTTTAAATATGGATATCGCTATGTGCTACCAAATAGTGGACATTGCTGCTTTTGCTATTTACATAATTGGATATTGCCGTCATTGCTATGAAGTTTAAGTCTAAATTCGACATCAATTATCACTTTAATATGAAGCGGCCATTTTGTCACGTGACATTCTTGGAAGTTGATTGGTTCAATATAGGTCCATCGTTTTTTACACTACGATAATATTGCTGTCTTTGCTTTTAATACACGATTTTGGAACCGATAGAGCTATATTTTAAATAAAATCTCGAATTCAGTACTTTCTAAATCAATAATCTTTGGCATTCAAAACATTTAATTTTTTTTAAAGAGTTAAGGTTATTATTTAAGGAGTACGGTCATTAAACATATTTAACTGTAAATGGTTACAGATAACAACCTAAATTCAACCTTTGAGAGACGTCGCAGAAAAGTCCGCCGACGTAATTAGTATATAGATATATTGCACACTGGCGACCTCTATTGTAGAAGAAGTGAACACTCCGCAACAAAGTGTATATAATTTACGCTCCCGGAAGCGGAAACATTAATCAGTCCGCCCTATACCTCCGCGGGTACAGGTCGTTCTCCTGATGACGTTGAATACAACTTCAACGAAACTTCAAGAATTGTCGCTCGGAAAAACATACAAATTGCTTCTGCTTTTATACCTCACATATTAGAACCCCTTGTCTATATATCAAAACAAAGTCCCAAATTATTATGGTCCAGTGTCAAGATACATATGCATATTTAAAATTCTTTGGATTTTAATAAAGTAATCTTTGAAATCCTAATTTAAATAGAAGAAGTAAAAAAATTCGATCAAATACAATCAGCAACCCACAAAAATTAATCACCGTTATTATTACAATTGTAATTGGTTTTGTACTTACGGCCTTGAGTTCATCGGCGGTGAACTCTCTGATGATGGTTGTTGTCTTTCCGTCTCCCTTCTGCACCTGCGTCAGCTTGTTGCCGTCCAGGGTGCACACGGCCTTCACCTGGAACACGGTAATTACCAAAAACATTTATAAAAGTTTGTCACCGGAGTTTGTTGTTTGAAGGTATACCAGATATTATAATTGTGCAAATTAATCATAATAAATACCGCAATCCCGAGCACACTGAATGTTATCTGAACTAAAAATATTTACAAAGCTCCACTGAAATTAATCCATGGAGAGAACCATGCTTGAAGTAAGCCTAAGAGATAGAATTAGAAATGACGAAATTAGGTGCAGAACTAGAGTAGTGGATATCATGGATTGTGTAAGGAAGCTAAAATGGCAATGGGCAGGACACGTTGCAAGACAGGATACTACAAGATGGCCTTCAGAGTTCTGAAATGGAGACCTTGGGAAAATAAAAGAGGCATCGGAAGACCTCAAAAGAGGTGGGCCGATGATATTGTCGCTGTGGGGGGAAAGAAATGGCTACAATTAGCCAACAACAGGGAAGAATGGAAAAATAAGGAAGAGGCCTATATCCAGCAGTGGAAAGACGAAGGCTGATGAAGAAGAAGAAGAAGACTGAAATTAAAATAGCAGATTATATACTGTCAATAATATTTTATTATTTTATTTTTTATATAAATGTATATATATATATATATATATATATGGAGTTCCGTTGCTAATTAATACATTAAATACCATTTTTTTTGGTCCTATATTTAATTTATTTAAAAATCTAGCCTAGACAGCTGAAATAATTGTACATTCATTTGGAAAAATTAAATATAAATCGTATTTGATTTTTATTGTATTGCTTTATAATATTTTAGATTCAAAAGAATATTTTGGTTCCAAATAGTTTTAGTTATAAATAATAATAATAATTTAGTTAATAATGTAATAATATTAAAAATTTAAATAGATTTAGTTATAGACAGATGCCGAGATGAGTTTTCTAATGAGGGTAGCGGAGTCACACTGATGAACAGAGTGAGAAGCGCTGACATAAGGCACACAATCGGCGTGGAGTCCCTACTCCTACACATAGAAAAATCACAAATGAGGTGGCTTGGACGTGTGCTAAGAATGCCAGAAGAATGGATACCAAGAAGAATCCTCTTGGCAACCCCGGAAGAAGACGTCTGATGAGTCGCCCCAGATTAAGCCGGGAGAAGTAATAAAAAAATGTATGTATATGAAAACAGAATGAGTCTCTAGACTGATTGACTCTCGTGCAGAAGCAGTGCAAGACATGGGGATATGGAAGCACCTTGTCGAGTTGATGATTAGGTTCTAAATAATATTAATAATAAAAATAATAGGTGTTAGAATATTATACACTTTGGTAAATAAAATGAAATGTTTGATGTTGAAAAATTGATTATTGATGTCTCTGTGGCAATAATCCAGTACTGTTCTGAGACATTTGGACATACTCAAAATATTCTGAATGAAAATACTGGTAAAAAAGGGAGTTTATTAAATTGAAATAATATTTCTGGCGTATACTGGTGTGATGATAGAAATTCGGATGAATTCCATTAGGTAATATAAAGCATATAGCTAAAAAACTCCAAAATCAAATATAGATGTCTCATTTAGCGACATCTGTGGTCATTCAAGGGAAAGGAAAAAGCTCTGTGGCCGGCCGCGGTGAGGATCCTTGCAACTCACATGCGAAACGTGGCGTATAATTGAAATATATACAACTTCCAAAAATAAATAGACGTGGTATTCTATCATGGGTGGAATGGCGAACGTTACATATGTGTAAAGTGATCACTTAAGCCAACCATAGGATAGGTCGTAAGTCCTATGTACCTACACCCATAAAGACTTCTATACCTACTCTCCCTTAATAAAAAAATAAAATAATATACAGTTTCGTCTCTGTGAGACATCTATAATATACATTAATCGAAATGTTCGCTTTAATAATTTTATTCTAGAATTGAAATCATTTCTTTTATCTTTCTAATTCCTGATTGTTGTTGTATATTGAATTGAGTATTGTTGAATAAATAATTTGACATTCCGCTGTCAGTTGATGAGTTCGTATGGACATTTGGCGTTTTTGAGAATGCTTAGACACATCATTCATCTATTTTAAATGTACTAAGCTTACAGTTTATCAGAAACAGAACATAACAAAATATTTAAAAGTTTAATTAAGAACGGGACGCCTGAGGTCATGAATAAACTATGGAACACTCGTAGGAGTGAGGATGTGAGGAAAGATGCGGGTACTGACCTTCCTGCCGTCGGCTGTCTCCTCATCGAACTCCTCTCCCAGCTTGAAGGTGATGACGGTGTTCTTGAAGGTGGAGGCGGAGGACAGGGTGTAGGTGTCTCCGTCTTTCTTCAGTTCGCACACGGGAGACACGCTGTTTCCCATCTTCCTGGTCACCAGACCGACACCTGGGGAAGACAACAGATAGGCTCATTAGTATCAAGAGAAGTAAAGCTGGATACTAATTAATACATTAGAAATATCCGATATGCGATAATGTATCGAGTGCGTACGTAAACACCAACTGTAACCCATCGAAAATGGCAGCCCTCGTAGACCAGTGGGCATGACACTGGCCTCTCACACCGAGGGTTCCGGGTTCGATTCCCGATGAGGTCACAATTAATCTATGATTTACTCAGGACTGGGTGTTTTGCGATTTTGTGTTTTGTGTTCCGCTTTTGTAATTGGGCCTCTTGGCCTGTTGATGCATAAAATAAAAAATGGCGGAACTTTCCTAAGCCCTAGTATATATTTTTTTTAGGTTCGCAGAGAGGCGGCGGTAGCAACATGCGTTAGGCGGCCGGTTCGGGTTTGCTGGTCCGGAGTTCAAACCCCATCTCCGGCGGTTTAATTTGTGTTTTTTTAACCGTGAGTTCCAATGAAATTACGGACAGACAACGAAATTATTTAATTATCATGATAGAAATATTTCGAGATAAAACTTTTATTAAAAAAATTTCAAAATCAAAAAAGTCACGCTTCAAGGTTCTCACTGCGCGCCCCCGGTGAGGAAATGACAGTGAAGCAACAATCGGATAAACCAGACATTGGAAGACAGCCCTATTAGGAGTTTCAGCGTGCGATAAGCAAGCGTGAACGAGGCAAGAGCCTTAAACCCGGGCAGTATGGCGTTCTATCTTATAATTATTTGTTTTACAACCGTATGATAAATTGACAACCCCTGAACTAAAATAATTTTCGATGCATTTAGCAAAACTAATTTTAGTTCGATCATGACTGTAAACATTACATCATTGCAAGTGGAAAAACACGTAATTTTATCAGAGGGATTAACGATAAGCGATAATTATTTCATTTTATTAAACCTAAGCGGCATTAAGCATATCTAGATAAGTGTGACACCAGGCATACCATTATAGATTATATAATATACCGGGATTAATAAATGCGATTAGCAAATGTTATTTTAGGTTCTCTTTACATAACTATGTAGATACTAGCTGTAACCCGCCAAAAATGACATGAAATGAAATAGCAATAACGACTTTTATAAAAATATCTAAACACCTTTTTTATATTTCTCCGACAGTTAATGGCACCTGTACCTAAAATACCTAAATAATTAATATTAAAAATAAAATAGACATCGAAAAAGAATGAGAAAAAAAAACGAGCGAGCCTTAAAGTGGTCGCATATGATTGTAACATTTGACATTTCACAATTAAAAATATCAACTGAGCAACACTTATCAATACTGTCTATACTTTTATTGTTAACTTATTTTATTGTTAACTTCACGATTAAAAATATCAATTGAGCATTTGTTTAAATGCGAGCAAAGCATTTAAACAAAATTTAAATAAGCTAATACCTATATATTTATTAATTAGTAAATACAAGTAAAGAAAATGTAGGTGCATTTATTTATTATTGAATTTTGCCGCACTAGGTAGGTACCGTGTATCTACATACGCGTTTTTTTTAGAAATGTGTTTGGTCAATTGTATGTTTATATTTATTTTCATAGATGGCGGTAGTGTGAAAACTTTGAATAAATATTTAAAAATAATCACACGAGAATGTAAATCATTAAGGGTAGTTATTATTAAAATTAAGTATTTATTGGATTGTTTCGAAGATTAAGCGTGTGGATGTTTTAAGAAAGTTACAACATCCACTAGCCTCGCAACATATATACAAAATTAGACGCACTGGCTGGTAGTGTGCGTCTTCGCTGTGATGGCACTTGCTGGACATTGATTTGTTTATAAACGATGATTTTTTGCCCATCGCGCGCGCTCATTGGTTAAATGAAACTGCGAGCGTCTTATTTCCCGTCACGCATTTCCGTCACTTTTCACGAAATCACTGCCACAGATTGCAGGAAAGCGAGAGGAAAGATGTTACACATCAAAAATCCGGGAATCGAACCCGAGTCCCCCGGGTGTGAGCCGGATATCCTACCACTACACCACGCAGGAGACGCCATCGACTGCGGAGAAAATGTTTTTAAACACCTAGTGTAACTAAAGAAAATATACTTCAGAAAATATATTGTGCGCTGTATAATATTTGGTATACTATTTTGGAAGGATCCCGCATATACGATGACGGCAATTTACAATAATAATAACTAAAAATATTCCTAATTCAATTCAGCCGGCCTTTTATACGAGTAACAAATTTTAAAAAATACATACTAAATAACAAGGATAGTGATGATCCTATCATGAAATCAGGAGTTTATAGTTATAAATTATCCCAATCATTGTAACGATTGGGATAATTTTTATATTGGCGAAACAAAAATAAATTTTGAAACTAGGGTTAAAGAACATATCAAAGCATTAACTAGCAATATTGAGTCTGATTTTGCAAAAAAAAAAAAAAAACTTCCGTAGTTCTCCGCGTTCGAGTTTGTTCGCCCGAGCCCCATCTCCGGCCGTTTGATTAACCGCGAATTCGAACAAAATTACGGACGTTACACGAAGTTACAGGGACAGACAGAAATTATCATAATTGGGATAAAATATGTGCACTTTGAAATAATTTTAAATGCACAACTAGTAGTGATGAAATTTATTGTTTAGCTACCGGCGATACCTGACACATCAGTGTGCACGAGTTTACCTTGGGGTAAGATAATATTATATCTTAATTTACGAACAAGCATTAATATATTGACATTTAAAATCTGCTAATAAAAAGAGTAATCCATAAAAACCAAGTTTTTATTATACCCCCTTTCTTTGTAAAATATAACAACAATTAAAGACGAATTAAAACATATAACATAACACTAAACTTACAGTAATTTAACATATTTCTAAAATGTCAGATGTTTTGAGCTTTGATAAGACACTTTATGCTTTGAAGATTGAATTCTAAAAACATTTGTCAGTCAATTTAGATGTTTGCGACATTCGTAGTGAAGTACCTATTATCCATACCGACGGAGTAATTCAAATTTAGAAAATATTCCGCGGCGTTATCGGGCCGCCGTTGCTAATCAAACTTTTCTAATGATTCCAATTTGAAAAAACCAATAAAATTTCTAAAAATCCGAAATTATACTATAATTATTAAAAAATTTTAACGAAAATTTGATAGCTGTTCTTCATCGTCGCCACGAGTCTACTTGCCAAGTTTCAGCTCGATTGGATCACGGGAAAAGGGTCAAAATCGTTCCAAAAATTTTTTTTTACGGCAAGCAAGCAAGCAGACGCCACGAGTTAATATGAAGGGAGTAAAAATATAATATACAGTAATGCCAACTGCAAGGAGTACGATCTTAAAAACCGCAACTGGCGAAACAAGACATTATAAGACAATTTTTTTTTTTACATATTTTCTTAATTTTTTAGACAATTTTCAATTTGTAAGTAGGTGTATGTTAAAAAATACAATTTATCACGCCGCCGCGTTGCGCCTGGCGACAGATTAGATATTAATTTTAATTAATTAAACAACTTTGTATTAACCACTCAACTAGTAACTCTACATCCTACCGGTTTCGATACCACCGTATCTTCATCAGAACGGACGCATATTAATTAGTATCGAAACCGGTAGACGTAGAGTTACTAGTCAAATTAATAATTATGTCCAACCACAAAGTTAACGCTATAAACATCAAAGATGGAGATTATATAAATCGCGAGCAGATTAACTCGGAAAATCATTCGTAATATCGAGGGTAGATCATTTCGAACTTCACATTAGAGCAAAATAACGTTCTGTCAATGTTTTGTCATTGTTTATTTTATTATTCAACAATTTCTATTTTTATTAACCCAAAACACACAGAAATCGTTTAATAATAAAAGAAACACTGACAAAATGATACTGACTATAATTTGTTTCCAATGCGATGCATGCGTGTTAATGGTGAATTTAATGCATACTTATTCCCGTGGGTCCCTACAAAGAACGCTTCGTGATGTCTCGTTTGTCTCGGTATATTATACGAGACCGTCTGAATCAGCTCAGGGCAGTCGAACATACTTTTGATAATTTTAAATAGGAACACCAAGTCGCTGACATCTCTTCTGTATGATTATTTCTTCAAATGAAGTACATTCATTAAATTTATACGCATTTTAAAATTTATAAATCTCAAGAATTTGTGTTGTACTCTTTCTATTTTCCTAGAATGTGTGTCATAGAAAGGAGACCACAAAGTTGAGTTGTTTTCCAATGTACTTCTTACAATGGACGTGTATAATGTAGTAAGAGAGCGGAGCGAATTAAAGGTTTTTCCGGTCCTTAACACAAATCCTAAGAATTTCACTGCTTTGTTGCAGATTTCGTTATAATGTTGAATAGAGGACAGTTTTTCGTCGAAAAGCAAACCCAAATCCCGAATAACTGAGACTATGTAGATCATTATCGTTAATGCAGTATTGATATATGGTTTTGTTTTACCTTGTATTAAAACTACTGGTATATGGATAATTGTGTGAAAGAAAGCGAAAATGAGTAATTTGATTGTATGCTGTTTATTAATGGTAAATAGCGAAGAAGAACAAAGTCTAATAAGCAGGATGCATGATGTATGCAAGGAAAGTGACCATATTATGAATTTAAACAAGTCCAAAGTAATGGTATTCGAGAAGGAGGAAAGTAAGACAACGTTTGAAATACTAGTAGGCAATGAATGTTTGGAACAAGTAGATGAGTTTGTGTACTTGGGAAGTATGTTCGATAGAAGAGGGAGTGTTGAGAAAGATATCGAGAGGAGAGTGACTGCGGGGAATAGAGTGAACGGTGCTTTGAATGCAAAAATTTCGAATAGAAATATGTCTATCGAGGCAAAACTGGCGGTACATAATGGAGTTCTGGTACCGACACTAATGTATGGAAGTGAAGCCTGGAGCTGGCATAAGAGGAACGAAAGTAAATTGAATGCAGTGGAGATGAGATCCCTTAGACGTATGTGTGGCAAATCCATGTATGATAGAGTAAAGAATGAAGATATTAGGAATGAATTTAAAGCTGATCGTAGCATAATTTATAGAATAAAAATAGGGTCGCTCAGGTGGTTTGGGCATGTTGAGCGAATGAATGAGGAAAGAATGGTAAGAAAGATATATAATGCAAGTGTTGACGGCGCCAGAAAGAGAGAGCGACCACGGAAGACGTGACATGGCCAGATTAACCAGATACTGGAAGATGGTCCTGTTAGAAGCCACAACAACAGTCGAGCTTGCGTGCGAAGATGTATGAATGTAAATGAGGCGAAAGTTGTATGTCAGGACAGAAGAGTATGGCGCTCTATCCTCTCTGCCTACCCCCACGGGGAAACGGCGTGATGGTAAGTTAGTTAGTTAGTAAAACTATTAA
This sequence comes from Agrypnia vestita, assembly GCA_016648135.1. Lineage (NCBI taxonomy): Eukaryota > Metazoa > Arthropoda > Insecta > Trichoptera > Phryganeidae > Agrypnia > Agrypnia vestita. The sequence goes on along the minus strand of JADDOH010000713.1, from coordinate 306,422 downwards.
AAATATTTTTAAAAACGTCCAATGAACGCATCTACAATCACCAGCCTTGCCCGAGTCGGCTGTTGTCGCTAATGACGAAGGTAAAATTAAAATGATCACGAATTTCTAACGACCCCGCCAAGGTCCTTCGGCTGTTTGGGCCCGTCCTGAGCGCGGAACCAGTTTCTCTGCCGCGAGGAGTCAGCAGCCGGCAGCCAGCGGTGCTCACCAGTGCCAGTCAAGTGCCGGAGGCGACAACACTTGGAGTGCCATCACAACCACAGCTGGCGCGCAAGAATGGTCGACGCCGAAAAGGTGAGTCGCGCAAAATGATTTTTTTATGCGAGGGAATTCGACAAATCTGATCGAAAGTGACGCCCAGCCAGCGACGGATACAACAACACGAAGAGCGTGATAAAACATACGTTTTTAATCTGTTTACATGTGTTAAAATACCTTGCATTTTCCACTTGAATCGTTGGAGAACAAACTACGGTAAAAACTGTGTTATTAACAGAGTTCTAGACACCCATGATACGGCCTTTGCAGATCTCGATATTTTATATTTAAGTTTTCAGCAGTTTACTAAATCCCTTACGCATAAACTCGCGCGATAACATTTTTCTTCCCACACATGTGAACACGCACACGGACACATAAAAACACACAAATACACACACTCACTATTTGACATTTTTTCTTATCGATCCTGGTGTAATATTCTGTTTTCTTGTAATTGGCCCAAGGCTCTGTACATCAATAATTGTTTTTTTTCCAAGATCTATTAATTATATGGCTGTAAGAAAACCAATAAATGAAAAATAAAATAAATATTTAAATTATACACATTCAAAATAGTGGGACGCGTCGCGTTATATTATAAATCTAAAAATAATCAAATTAATTAACAATTAACCAAAGGCCGACTGCGCAATAATTCTGCAAGCATCCCTATCTCGAGATTAATCTCTCCAATCGAAACGGTATCTTATTGGGCGACGCAAAATTTCACAATTATTTAATTTGTATCCAATTTTTTATTAATTGGCTTAAATTAATCTGCTTCGTTACGTGCTTATTTGGTCTAGAGAAGTCAGGGTTCGAACCTTGCTCCAAGAGACTCCAATAAGCCTATCTAAACCTATCTATCATAGTTAAGTTTGAAGAATATTAAGGTGACATGTGCTCTATTTGATAATATCGACGATCCTATGTAAACACGAATATCTACCAAAAATGCATATTGTACTTTTTAGTATAATACATAGAAACTTAAAAAAATGTTTCTTTGTGCCTTTTTCAGAGAAAAAAGCGGAGAAATGTGCTCATTTTGCATGCCTCCTGTAAAATTTCTTTTTTGTAGATGTCTTATTTTACGTAGGGACCGTTGACATATATATCATCATCATAATGATATATATCAAAAAGAGACATGCACTACCATTTTATTTCTTAATAAATATAAACGATAATTATTTTCAAATAGGTGATTTGAAAATACCGTGAAGTTATCATTTGTTGGTTAGAATGAGTAAATGCATCGCTCGAAAGACAGGCAGTCTTTGAGCGGACGCATTCTTGCCAATCTGCAATCCACTATTGGACTGAATAAATCATCAAACTCTATGGAACTACCTAAGGGCCGGCTGCAGCAACGCGGTTTATAGTAACAGTTTGTTTAAAGCATAGATTTTTACGAACAATTACTATAAACCAAGTTGTTACAACCGGCCCTCAATGGTCTCTGGAAGGCCTACATCCAGCGACGGACAGAAAACGGTCGAAAACGATCAAGATGATGAAGAAGAGGAAGAATTCATACTCCTGAACAGTTATTTATATGCGGAATAGTATTATTTTGTATAAATAACCTCTAGGTATTCATCTGACCTTCCGTTTCGAGAGTGTGCGTGCTTGACCTCAGGCAATTCGCCTTAAAACAACATTTTCTAAGAAACACCACGCTGCAATTTGTTGTACCTACGTAAAATGAAAATTAAACTCAAAAAGAAAATGTTTTGTTACATAGTTTAGTAATCTATTAACTGTGTTTTGTGTCTCGTTGGGAAAAGACGATTAATTTCAATAGTGTTTCAATAAGTTTTACCAAGTGTTTTCATTTTATCTTAAATAATATTCGGTCAAATAAATCACTACAACATGGATGAAGTTAAGATCCTAGTTGAGTCATATGTTATCCAAAAATACCGATAAAATTAAAAGGAAAAATATACCAGACATATATTCTGGACTATGTTCAGAACCTACAATAGTTAGGAGAAACAACGGTAAGGGGCATGCGCAGTATTGACCTTCTAGAGCCACTGCTATTTAGTGTGTGTACGCACATTGCTAGTAATGAGCATGCTCATTTCCAGCACGATCAAAAATCAACCGCCGGTTGATTTATGAGCATGCTAATGTCATTCGCCACGAGAAAGGGTATCTTTTGAGCATGTGTGAACAGGCTTGCTTTATGAGCATGCTAATGTCATTCGCGGCTAGTATCGATCATCAATGCGATCTTCTCAGTCCGCGACAGATGAAACAAATATGGCGCGTTGGGGAGATGACAAAACATTACTTTTCGTGACTTATTACAGGAATCACGAATGTCTGTGGAATACTAGGTCACTGCTATGTAAAAATAATATAGCAAGAAATAATGTTTATGAAACTTTATTAAAAGACATGAATAATTCAAATCTTACAATAAAAATTATAAACACTAAAATCAAAAATGTGCAGATGGAAACTCGGGAACTATTTTGATTTATTGGATTGAATCTTGAATTTTCTATTTCAGTGTGCAATGTTTCAATTTTGAACTAGAGTTCCTCTCTATTCTATGACAAGAGCATGCCACTAATAAGCATGTGTGTTTGATTGTTAGCTTTGAGCATGCTTATAATGAGCAAGTGTGTACAGTTGTTAGGCACGCTAGCTTTGAGCATGCTAATAAGCATGCTCAAAATAAGCATGTGTATCTGTACTTTGAGACAGAATAAAAGGTTCATGCATTCGTGGAAGCCTGGGCGTCACAGACATCAACAGCAAGATGAAGGAAAGGCATCTGAGATGGCCACGTTGGACGCAGAGCATCCGATCACATTGGTAACCAGGCGGTCTCCATGGACCTTCCCCGAAATGCATCCAGAGGAAGACCAACAAATTCATGAGTGATGCAAAGGGACGGTCAGATGCAGAGGCATAGATTGAGTGACGTTATCCAGGATAGAAAAACGTACAGCCCAAGGCGAAGAGAGCTGACCTCAAGCTGACGGCAACAGCGGGTTGAAGCTAGGGGAAAGAGAAGGTTTTATCTTAAATAACAATCAACTTTTGACATGTGGGCGACTTTTAGTGATTCCAGGTAAAGTCGAAATTTTCTTACAGATTTTTCGTGATGAGCGCGACCGGAGTAAATGTAACAGTGTGCAAATGTCGACATTAGACATTGAGAAATGTAAATATTCACACAAAATGTATACACGAACCAAAACACGTTTCGGACGCTAAATGTTATTTTTCCGACCACATTCTTGAGCAGACGCGCTCAGAAATATTTAAATAATTCTCGCCGTATGTACGTCGGTCACGGTTTGAAAAACCAAAACAAAATACGCCGATACGTATACGACGTTTTCTGAGGAGAGATTGCTCAGAATAAGCAGAATGGATAGACTCAGAATATTTTGAGTACGTTAAAATTTTTCAAGAACACAATACTGGATTTTATACCCGGGGGACATCATTAAATTCCAATATGTGTGGAGGTTTGTGCAGTCCCACACATTCCATATAAGAATGTGAGGGACTGATGTAGATGTCATATAGAGACGCAAAGATTTTTTGTATGGGAAAATAGGTATGGAAGTCTTTTTAGGTGTTCATGGGGCTTAAGACCTATCGTAGGGCTGGCTTAAGTGGTCAATTTACACAATGTAACGTTCACCGATTCCGTTATGTATATCAATAGCTAAGGAGATGAGTGACTTAAAAGTTAATATTTTTGACTTCTTTTGATCTTCTGGATAACGCTGGACCATCCATAAAAATACGCCCGTAGGTTTAATAATAGAAAACAAGGATATTTCCGTAATATTCGGCCGTATTCTGAAATGAGTAGTATTGCTATTTTTGAATCTTGACAGCTGTTGTAAAACACTGTTATGTCGCCAATTTTGAAGTTTAATGTTTGAAATTAATGAATTCAATAGATCAATGAATTAATTCAATTATTGAATTAGTAGATTCGTATTTGAGTTTATAAGATCTATTGTAATTAATTAATATGAATGTATTTCTGGTAAATACAATTTATTTATATATATGTATTGATGCACCTACAGACAAATATCAATGTGATGTTTTGTGGGTCTGAGATGTAAAAAAATAAATAATAATAATAAATAAAAAAATAAAAATAAAAATTAAATCAATTAGAAACATCATTAGGAATTTTACACTTCACTTCAATGCATCAATTTTCTGCGCAATTTTCCTACACGCGACGCACAGGAGGATATTGTGATATTATATGTTAGTATCCACAGAGAGTTAGTTAAATTTGTATAAACCACTACTAGATTTTAGGTCTATCGGTCTCGAGACGTGCCCGTCTCTTCGTCCCATACAGCCCTTTGTTCAATTTAACTTTCACAAAAGAAATGCAAGCTTTGATGTCGCACATCTCCATAACTATTAACGATGGGGCATGTTTGCTTGAACATTTTCGACTCATAATTAAAGCAGGAATCTACCTGTGAAGTACTGTGGACTAGTTCATTTCGTTCAAAAGGTATTAATTATTTTAGGTAATATTTTGAGAATATCGTGCGCGGCAATCTTAAATCGTGACATCGTAAGTTATATATTGCTTGGTAAATGGAATTATGTTCGGAACGGAAGTTTCGTTTTTGTCAAAAAAGTAACCCATAAAAACCAAGTTTTTATTATACTCCCTTTCTTTGTAAAATATAACAACAATTAAATACGAATTAAAACATATAACACAACACTAAACTTACAAGAATTTAATATATTACGCCGATGGGCGGACCAGCACCGAACACCAGAACTGTGTCGCCGATCAACCAAGGCGAATCCCGTTTCTGCGCAGATATGACTTTTAAATGACTTATTTCATATTAAAAAAGAAACACATAAAAACCAAGTTTTTATTATACTCCCTTTCTTTGTAAAATATTTCTATTCATCTTGACAATGTAATGTAAAAAAAAGTAACCCATAAAAACCAAGTTTTTATTATACTCTCTTTCTTTGTAAAATATAACAACAATTAAAGACGAATTAAAACATATAACACAACACTAAACTTGCAATAATTTAATATATTTCTAAAATGTCAGATGTTGAGCTTTGATAAGACACTGACAATTTTGAAGATTGAACTCTAAAAACATTTGTCAGTCAATTTAGATTTTCGACATTCGTAGTGAAGTACCTATTGTGCATAGCGACGGAGTAATTCAAATTTAGAAAATATTCCGCGACGTTATCGGGCCGCCGTTGCTAATCAAACTTTTCTAATGATTCCAATTTGAAAAAACCAATAAAATTTCTAAAAATCCAAAATTATACTATAATTATTAATTTTTTTTAAACAAAGTTTGAAAGATATTCTTGATCGTCGCCACGAGTCTGCTTGCAAAGTTTCAGCTCGATTGGATCACGGGAAAGGGGTTAAAAATCGATCCAAATCGTTTTTTCGACGGCAAGCAGGCAAGCAAGCAAGCGGACGCCACGAGTAAAGGGAGTAATAAACATTTTTTTTTCTAAAAATAAAAATGACTTTTTTGTTACACTGTTCCCACTTGCCCCACACTTCAGTGTATATCTTGCTTTGTGCGCAGAACGGAATGACGCAAATGGCCGACCATTACCGACAAATCTCCGAGACGCGAGATCAAAGTCTCATCAGTGTGAGCGCACCGGCAGCGCAAATCGAACCTAGTTATGCAGAAAAGCGCCAGGCCACAATTTTGATTAAATGACATATTAATATCTTTGGAGAGAGTGAGGCCAATTCTATGTTCTACTAAAACCAGCCAGCCGCTTTCGTACAAAAATTCACAGTAATCGCCTTCCGAAATATTCATTGATCGCGAAAACAACATTTTAAAATCTGCTGTAAGCGTAAACGCGACTTAAAACACTTATAATACTATTCTTCAAAACATATTCACCATAAAACAGCTAGAAAACAGTTACTTGGTTACATATTTAGTATAATTATATAGTTTAAAAAATACGTATTCAAATGGTGATAATAAAAATCCCGTACAAATATAAATTTAATTACTAGATATATATTCATAACAGATAAGTAACTGGTTGTTTTCTGCAGTTCTACAGTTGAAAAAACACCAATATTTCTAAAAATTTACGCTTAAATCCACTTTACGTTATTAGAAATTGGCATTTATACAGGGTGTACCAGAGCTAGCAGCAGAAACTTGGCCGGTAGATTCTTGACTATGTTATGAGTCTAAAATGTTCAAGCAACCATGACCTAATATCAATAGTTATGGAAATATTCGATATCAAAGTTTGTATTTTTTTTTCAATATTTCTGACTTATTTTTTGCAAAAAGTTAAACTATCATTACAGTAACTTATAGCGATTATGAAAAATTCATTTGCTTCCATACAACTTAAATAAAATGATAAAAACCTTGTAAAAAATATTTTTTATAAATTTTTGAAGGTTTTTATCATTTTATTCCACTTGTATTAAAGCGAATGAATTTTTCGTAATCGACATAAGTCACTGTAATGATAGTTGGACTTTTTGCAAAAAATAAGTAAGAAATATTGAAGAAATAATGCAAACTTTGAGATTGCATATCTCCACAACTCTTGAGATTAGGCCAAGGTTGCTCGAACATTTTAGACCCGTAACATAGTCAGGAATCTACCTGCCAAGTTTCTGCTGCTGGCTCTGGTACACCCTGTACATTATTTACAATTTTTTGAAGTAAATAACATTCTTGTGCGGATTTGATTATTCCATTTTTAGACAAGAGCGCTTTTATTTAAGTTTGAGTTTTATGTCACTGGGTGCTTTTTGCATGAGCACATTCAATTGGCACTACGTCACACTCGCTACGTTCAACAGATCGCGGTGAAGCGAATAACAACCGCTACAATAACCGCATTGAGAGATGAATAGCGAAATCGTGCCGCCAATTCCTCTTAGAGCGGCCAATCAGAGGGCAATCATCAATCTAGCCGCGCGGAGGCTGCGAGATTCCCTCGCGAGACGCAATACTCGCCGGATCACGTGGTGTGCTCTTCCGATGCGTAAATAGAAAAAATCGTACCGCAGGACCTAATCCCAGAAAGATACGACCAAGCAAGCAAAGCGTCGTATGAAGGCGTTGACATATCGACGGCTCCTACGTATAATATCGTAACCCACAAATCGACGATTTTTAGTTTTTTGTGTATACACATGTGTATTTAATTATATCTTTATTTCCAAGAAAGAAAAAAAAATATTTTGCAATAAATAACGTTTTTTTCGGACGTATTTTATCGTATCTCAAACAATCACATATTTTTTACGAAGTATACTATCGTATGTAACACTTACGATAATTTTCGTTGGAAAATAACATAAGATAATTATCGTATGTAACACTTACGATAATATGCGTGAGAAAATAACATAAGAAAATTATCGTATGTAACACTTACGTTATTTTACGTCGCGTCTTTTCCGAAGTTAAATGTTGTAAGTCATTTATACGATATTTTAAGTCGCGTCTTTTCCGAAGTTAAATGTTGTAAGTCATTTATACGATATTTTAAGTCGCGTCTTTTCCGAAGTATAATATGGTATGTGCATTTCTACAGAAACCTTTAATAATTTCGACTTTTTTATGATTATTTATGAAACTACAGTATAAAGTAAAATATTGAAACGAAATTTCAAAAAAATTGGGCATTATTTAGATTTATACCGGACGAAAATATGTTCAAATCCTTCTCCTGTAAAATTGAATTTTGTGGGTTACGATATTATACGTAGGAGCCGTCGATATGCAGCTCTTGTTCGTAGCGATCTGGAATATATGGTCGTATTCTGAACTAAGCAATATTTCTGTGTCTTGACATTGTTATTGTACAACATTGTAACGTCGCCAATTTAGACGTTTTAAGTTTGACAGGTTTAAATTTTTTTTAAATATTTTTTTTCGGGTAACATGGTCATATTCTGAACTAAGCAATATTCCGATTTCTGTGTCTTGACAGTTATTGTACAACATTGTAACGTCGCCAATTTAGACGTTTTAAGTTTGACAGGTTTAAATTTTTTTAAATATATTTTTTTGGGAAACATACAGTACAATGTAATCATTTTTTATATAATATCAAAAAAACATTCGTTTAGTATGACCAGTGAAGTTTTCTCGAGGCTGGTAAAAAAAAACTAGGTAAAAAAAAATGATAAAGAATATGTGATAAATAATAAATATTTCAAAGATTTAAATTATGATAATTCGTGAAATGGGAGGAGTGGGAAGAGGGAGGGAATGGGATTCAATTAAAGAAGTATCAAATTTATTTCAATAATCATAAATGAGATTACGGAGTTTCATTTTAAATAAAAGCAAATTGTCAATAAAAAGGTCTAGATTTGTAGAATTTAACAGATTGTATTTTGAAGTGGAACGAGTTACAAAGCAGTTTTTTTAAAGTAGTTAGTCCTACCAAAGTTTGGGTAAAATAAATTAATGAATCCAATCAATTAGGAAGCCCGTCATTCATGATTGTGAATAACTTAACGTTTGTTTACGTTTTAGAGCTTTCTGATTGATTGATTTCATTCATTTCAAACCTGTCAAACTTAAAACGTCAAAATTGACGGCATTACAATTTTATACAGAAATATCAATATTTCTTAGTTCAGAATACGGTCGATAATTCCCCCTATGGTCGCCATTCTATAAAGTTCATTCAATGAGGATCGAAAGGGTTCAACAATTATTTTTAATAATCAATATATCAATATATATATATATATATATATATAGATAGCCCTTGGTCTCACATCGAAAATATGCGAGTTTGGTGGGGGTGGCTGTGCGTGGGTGGGAGTGGGTGATGAAAATGTGCTTTCTAGCACATTGTTTTGTTACGGAAAGGCCGCAAATGCTTCAGATTGTTTCAAAATAGGCGCGCCGACTGTGTCGGTGAGTCTAGAAGGTTGTTCTATAAGGTTCTAAACTGAGTGGCGGAACGTGTCGGTGTGTCTGGAAGGTTCCTGTGCACTCGATAAATTTCTTGAAAGTTCTTGAAGGAGAATGTTCTAGAAGGTTCGCGAAAGTTCTACGACGAACCAAACAGTGTACTAAAATCTACGCGTGCGAAGCCGCGCGGGCACAGCTAGTTTTGAATAAAAATACAATGTCGCTTACATCTCTTCTCTATACTATCAAATAAAATACACTCGCTAGATAATGATAATTTATATTCTCTATTGGAATATTCATATCAACTCAAGACGATGACACTTGTCATGTAGCGAAGCTAAAATGGATGTCACAAGATGGACTCCTAAGGTGGAAGTCTTGGGCTGTGAGGGGAAGGGGAGAAATTGCTACAATAAGTAAACAACATAGAATAATGGAAGGGTATGGAAGAGGCTTATATCCAGCAGTGGAGAGAAGAAGGCTGAAGAAGAAGATTTCAACCGAGTAACAAGGTCTCCTCCTGGTGATGAAGAGAGTCTACACGTGACAGAGATGTAGAAATCAGTGGTCAATATTTGAAAGTGACATTATGAGCGTGTAAGGCCAAAACTAAGATGGAGTGACAACGTCCTCAAAGATATCTCTGCCTTAGAGCTTCGGAACTGGAGAGAGCTGGCACTAGACCGAGATGAGTGGAAGAAAATTATTGAGGAGGCCAAGACCCACCAAAGGTTGTAGTGCCAAGAATGATGATGATTATGAGCATGTACTCTGCCGATACTCCGTGAGTACATGCTCCGAGTGAAAGCTTGCTACGACAGAGAGTTTAAGGACAAGTAACTCAATTAGATAAGGGAAGTATCCACTTGAGAGGCAAGAGCAGCGACACGTCATCATCAGACGCCTCCGCCAGCTTCACTCGTCCGTATTAAAATCACATCTTTCATGGTTTGTTAAGTTCAAAATGTTTGTATCCGTAGTTCTTTTGGTGGCACCTATCAGTATGGGCATCTAAGAGAGGATGATCACATGATTTATAAAACCACCAGTGTCCAGAACAAAAGAAGGACTTAGATCTTGATTTGAATGTGACCAAAGATGCAGCTCGTAACATCAAATAAGATAAGAACCCAGATGAACAGACCTAGTTTGACAGGAGAAAGCAGAGGCGATAAAATGCCACACGGTTCTACTGTCAGGACCTTCCTCTTCATCTTATTTAATTGATCTACCAAGTCTTCCTTAGAATCCATTGCTGTTGCGTCGTATATTTTATAGATTATTTTCTCCTCATTCGTACTTTCAGTAATACCAGATGTGTATTACTAATTGAACCAGTCCTTTATAAAGGTCAATGATAATATAAATATATGTGTACTGACCCTAGTATTTTGAAAACAATTGCGTTAATATTACATGCACGTACGGCCAATCACGCTAGATTAGATTTTTATTGTTTTAATTTTATATCAAAATTTGAACAAAATTAATTCGATCGACGCGTTTAAATATGATGACGATTTAACAAAAAGAGCAAATAATAAATCAGAATTACCTGTATAAATTTGAATACTTACAAGCTGACATAATGACACATACTTAGTTCTAAAGTTTATAAAAACATAAAATTTTTTACAAAAATCTAATGAAATCGTTCTTTGGACTTTAGACAATAATTCAGCTATTAATAAGCTACCTAATTTCTATGACGATACCTAATTTTATCGAAAATAATCTAATTTTAAAATTAAAAAATAACATTCTGTCATGTTCCGTATATTATCAGTACTAAAGGTCAAATACGTTTAGATTAAAATTAATAATAATATTTCTTACTGCACTTTTAATTTTTTACCATGTGTTGGTAACACTATGATTATTAGATTCACACCTCAAACCAGCAATTTTACATAAGCTCATTCTCCTTTAAATACCACTAATTTAAAGTTGAAAATAAATTTAATAAAATCATTTTAATTTTCAAATCAAATGACACGCCGCGACGCTGAATCTATTTTAATATAATTCTTGCACAATCAAGTCATAGAATATCAGATCAATAAGTAACATGGTATATTCGCAAGAGTTTTATTTATTCTGTATAGAATTGTCATATTTTCCACAACACCTCGCCTTATTATAATATCTCGTCTTGAAATGGAATCTAGAATATCAACTCTCTTGTTGCAGACCGGAAAAGTCGATTGCGATGGTGGTAAAAATATGGATAGTAATTACAATTAGTATTTGGTAACGCCTTTTATGCAAAACTAGCTTACCCGCGCGGCTTCGCATGCGTAAATTTTTAACTTTTAGTCATATTTTATCATTTGGTGTTATGTCGTCGTGGACTTTTTTATAGAACTTTTTGAGTTCTATAACTTTTCTACAGCGAGTATTTAAATATATCTTACCGCTAAGGCAGCGTTCGTAAAAAACGCATCGCTCGACCATTTTTTCGTCGACTTTATTTGTAAAATAGGTCACCACAAAAAGTCCTTTTATTTTAACGGGCACACATATAGCCTATGTCCACTCTGAAAGTCCATTCTGAATATTGGTGAAAGAATTTTTGAAATCGGATGAGTAGTTTCGGAGATTACCTCCTACATCCAAACTTACAAACTTTACCTCTTTATATATTAGTACAGATTATCAAAATATCTGCATCAATGGCCAATTCGTACATCTAGGACGTGAAAATCTCACAAAAGTAATCGTCAGGCGTATGCAATTAAGATGGGCAGCATTTGGGAAACCAAAATTAGTATTCAAATGTCTCAAGACAAAAAGTCTTCAATCAGAGCTTCTACCGCGTCTGGCCCACGAAGCGGAAACTTGACCACTTACAGGAGGTGGCTTCCACAAGTTCAAGGCAGCCCGGCTGGACATGGATTCTCTGAGCGTGCTTGCGAGTAAAAATAAAAACATTCGCAGTGGGGTCAAGGTCGAAGACGTAATTCGCCGAATAATAAAACTAAAGTGACTAAAATGAAATGAGCAAGAAAGGGCTAAAAAAAAATACTAAAAAGGCCGCATGGACTCAGAAACTTGGACACCTAGCTCTCTGTGCTGATGGCATAAGAAAAATAACAGGAAGAGAGGATAGAGAGGAATGGTGATCCTTAAGAAAGGTCTCCATACAACAGTGGATGGACGTGGGCTAAAGAAGAAGATCATAAACTTGAACCTCGTAAATTAAATAAACCTATTTATTTTTTAATTATTAACGTTACAAATGGCTATGAAGCTAATTATTGTAATTAAAAAAAATGCAAAAACATATCAATGTGTTATGACCCCACCGGGAAACGGAAATCGAACCCGGAACCCGGGGTACAGGAAGACAGTAGCAGTATGGGTATTTTAGCTGCCTACGAACAAGAACTAAATGTTGAGCGACGTATATCTTCCACAACACAAATAAGGATAATGAAATACTTCGGACACGTCACAAGACGTACTCAATCAATGGAGAGGGTGTTAGTACAAGGCAGAGTCGAGGGAACCCGTCGCCCTGAAGATCACCAATTAGGTTTAAAGGATCTGGAGAAGTCCTCAATAATGGCTCAGATGTCAAAATCCTGCAGATAACTACGACTGCTATGCCAAGAGCACAGCGAAGAAGAAGACGTACAAAATATACGGCATAAAATGTAACTTATCCTTGGAAAATACGAAGACCTAATTACCCCACTGTCTCCAAAACTTAGGGAAACAATTAGGGAATATGTACACGTGGATTTAATAATAGCTTAATGAACTGGATAGATTTGAATGATTGATTGTTCCCAGATACCTATAGTACCCTTATTTTTCTAACAACCACCTAAATATTTAAGGGTTGTAGGAGATTTCTGTCAAAACATCCGTCACCCGAGTGATTATTTTCCACGACTAATTATCGCAAAGGAGCGACACGCGATCCACCCGTTACAATCGATCCTAGCTGACAAGTATCGATGGTCGAGAATTGATATCCAGCTGACAGTTGTCAGAGTACGCGGTGTGGAATGTTACCCGCCCAAGAGGGAGTGCGCAGGAAAGTGCATGGTTGTCAGCTCGTGCGCAATTAGAGAACGCACTGTAATTGTGCGACATTTGAAAGTGCACTGGCAGAATGCACACGAAATTAGATCGCTCAGAGAAAGTCAGGTTTCCGTATTAGACATATTTTATCACGAATGGATGGGTCATTTCACAGACATGATTTTAATTGAATTAACATTTAAATTAAAAAGCGGCATCTGAATCTAATTACTAACTAACTATATTATGCAACAGTGACTGTTCTCCATTATTATCTTCTACTTTCTATTTTTAATTTCGACATGTTTTTATTTCTTACTCTACTTGTATTGTTGGTTTTCTATTTTTACTTATATGTATATATATATATCTATATGGCGAGGTGAGAATCTATTCTCAACAAGCTGAAATAAATACCTATTATTATTATTATTATATAAGTTAACTAAATTAACAGCGTGCCTGGTATGATAAGATTAATCAAATATTGGAAGATGGTCCTGTTAAAAGATTCAGAGAGTGCTTAAAGCGAAGCGTGAGAAGATAAAATGGCGTTTCAGAACAAAAGAATGCGGCGTTCTGTCCTCTCTGTGTTTAATTATAAGATGTAGTATTTAATAGCATCAATAGTAAGACTCGGTGGTCACTTTTCAAAACCTTGAGAAAAAGGTAACACCGGATGTAATATCATAGTAAATAAATTATGTTACAATTTTAAACCTTATCACACAGAATTAAAAAAGTAAGTGATAAAAATGCACTATTATCACCCGAATTATTATCCAAGCTCTTGATCAATGTTCCTCCTAAAGTTCTAAGAACCAACCCTCTTCTTTTTACTCTCCTTGTTTCTACTATCTATAGGCAAAGCTCATACTTGTGGCGAACTTGCAACAAATTTAATGCCCTCACAAAAAAGTATAATTTAGACTTATTTCAAAATAACCCTACTCATGTGCGACGCTCGCTTTCCGATCCATTTATCAAATAAAATATGTGTTATTATTTTCCACTAAATCAATTACATAATATATAGTTTCATCAATGTACTAAGTATATCATATACCACGCAAATACGATATTTTGTCAATACCAGTGAAAACCTTCAATTGGCTTTTTTATGTTTCATATTCTTTGTATTTACTTAATTATTGTTAGCTGTTGGTTTTAATATAAATAAAAAATATATAAATAAAGTACCTACAATGTGTAGGCATTATGAAAATTCAAAAATAGAAATTATCTTAGGTATATAAATTAGATTGTTAAAAAATATAAGTTGATTTAATTTGTTCTAAAAATATGTGAGTAATAAATAACTCGTGACACAATAATGACTTTTTTCAATGCACAATTTTAAACTAGACTCATTTGTTACCTTCGCCAAACATGAGACGAAAAAGTTACCAAATTCGAAAAGCCACAATCCTCGCAGTTAAAAATTAAAATAGCTCATTTCACATCCCGATAAATAGTGATGTGAATTCGACAAAAACCTACATAAAAAATATACAGAAAGACGAAAAAATTACAAAAATAAAACTCACCCAGAGCACTCATGTACTCATCGAAATTCTTGCTGGATTCCAACTTGTATTTCTTGCCAATGAACGACATTTTGAATTTTCTCGACTTTCGAAGAACTAACAAAAAAAAAATACTGCAATGATGCTCGAACAAAGACTGGGACTGAATAGTGACGATCGGGATAGGTCCTGGACTTATAAGCCGTCGGTGGCGGACGACGAAGGTGCGAAAGGTCGGATTCAGATAAGGAGACGAGAGTGCACCAGGTAATCCTGGTGATAAGGGGTATCGGTATGCTTTGGTTCAGAGGGCACAGACGACATGACTCATCCGTCACTGAGATAAGTATGTATGTGGCAGAGTGGAATAAATTCAAAGAATAAGAACGCTGGTGGTCGCGTAGCCCACACACTTACTTTATATACTTTTTACTCTAAATTACTTTACTTTATTTTTCTTTTATTCTTCTAATTACGTAACCATGAAATTAAATATTTAAATGGAGTCTCAATGAATGGAATGGCTACTTACCTCAGAACAGGTATTTTTATGTACCTAGCGAGGAAAGGCCTGCATACAAAAATTGTATATTGTATTTGTTGCTATCTTATTCATAAACTCTGCAAATATTCTTAACATTAATTATGTCTTGATGCAAGCTGTTATAAAAGTTATTGAGCTAATAAACGCCGATTTATCGGCAGTGGAACTGAAACTGAAACGCTTCAATCAACGTTTCGAAGAAAGCCACACTTCGCCAGAGTAGAGAAGGATTGTCACTATGCCTTTCTACAAAAACAAAGGACCGCGTGTGGAATGCGGAAACTATAAACAATAGAGCTCAGTTGGCAAAAAAATGTAAGAATTGTAAGAGAAAGTGGGGACGAAATGAAGAGTGTGAGATGTGCAAGGGACTTGTGTGTGTGTGTGTGTGTGAGGAGATGCGCGAATCAGATCTTCTCTCAGTGATAAATCACAAAGTCAGGAAATATGTATATATAAAAAAAATATTTTTATTTTGCTTGATTTATATCTCATCTCGGTGTTTTGGACACTGAGCCACTTTCTAATGTTACGCAGTTAATATGATTACTTTCTAAACGCATCTTTGCTATCTTCCCCTGTATAATATATGTTTAATCGACCACACTTCTCATTGCGGACAACTTATTCGAAGTATTCAATTATCATTCATCTGATAGTTGTTAGTTTTCTTGACCTGCAACTTAATGCCTCTTCAATGGTTGTGAATAAGCCTATTAAAGTTATTTCAAAACTAGCTTGAACAAAAACCAGTGAAATAAGAATTAATAAAACTGCCCCAATAAATATTAGATTTAAACGATGATCGATAACAACATTGATATAGTGTAATCAAATAAACTCCTCACTGTGCTGCTATCTTAATGCCGTATTAAGCTTGTGATATTATG
Source organism: Agrypnia vestita (assembly GCA_016648135.1). Lineage (NCBI taxonomy): Eukaryota > Metazoa > Arthropoda > Insecta > Trichoptera > Phryganeidae > Agrypnia > Agrypnia vestita. Next base: position 290,233 of record JADDOH010000713.1, on the reverse strand, counting down.
TAAAGATAAACATGGATTTTTAAAGCCCGGATTTATCATTTAACACGGACGATATTATCTTCCACTCCGCCAGTACATTTCCACTCGAATTTCGCCGATAAAATCGCCAAATTGTTGTTAACTATTACCTAACCTTGTATTATATCACTCCCTTTAGTTACATATTTAATTATATTAATATATAATGCTTGCTTATTTAGTGGTATATACAGGGTGTAACAGAGCTGGTCCACAATGCTCTAATTATGAGTCGAAAATGTTCAAGCAACCATGGACTAATTATTAAATTTATGTTAGTTCATGTCTTTATATTTTGGTTTTCCGTGACTGCAAGCATTAAAAATCATTGGTATCCATTTTGTCACAGTCAGTGTGGACACCCTACTTTAGTGTTTCTTTCTGACAAAATTATTCGTGAAGGCATTATTATCACCAGCATTTGCACAAATACCCAACTGCCGAAAACAGGCCATAATATCCAGGTAACACAACAGGTCCATCATCATGATGTCACATCAGCCCTGATGATGGACCCTGCAATGGGATCCGAAACGTCGGCCCGAAAGGTCGTAACAACACGGCATAATACCCCAGAAAACACAAACTTGAAGATTCTGAGGCCGTGAAAACCTAAGAACACTTCTATTTTCGTCATATCAAATAAGGGAATCAATCATAATATTAAATATTTATCAATGTTCAAAGTAATGACTAGAATGTCGTCCAAAATTTTCAACGTCTAAATGTGTCCGTCACAATCCAAAATGAAATCATTTATCTTCCGCAGGTGGTCTGTGGGTTAGATTACATACACCTTATGAAATAATTTAAAATTCGCTGAATATTGACGAAGGGCGTGTCCAGGGATTATAAAAATATTAACAAAAAAATACAGGTGTTAAATATTCTACATTGATTTGACGATAAGGACATCGCAAAGCCCCCGTGTATAGATAACCGCGACGTTATTAAAAATTATTATTTAATATATTTCGCAACCGCCTGTTTTTAACTGATCGCACATCGCGATACCGATAATAATTGTTGTCCACTTGACACATTTATTATTCCGGAATATTCGATCCGGTCCAGGGAGGGAGAGACGCCCGGGCGACTGTATTTTACCCGGGGTAGTTTAGGGTGCGATTTTTTGAACTTTTATTTTATTTTATTTATTCGGCATTTATATTAAAACAGACTCTATTTAAGGAGCCAAACGTCACAACATTTATAAAACTGGGAAGACTTCGGTGGCTGGGTCATGTGGAGAGAATGTCCGAGCATCAAGCACCAAAGTCCCTGCCGAACTCAAGGCCGACAGGGCGAAGGAGCTTAGGAAGGCCGAAATTAAGATGGATGGAGTGACAACGTGCTCAAAGACATCTCTGCCTTAGAGCTTCGAAACTGGAGAGAGCTGGCGCTAGACCGAGATGAGTGGAGGAAAATTATTGAGGAGGCCAAGACCCACCGAGGGTTGTATAGTGCCAAGAATGGTGATGATGATGATGAAAACAGACACAAGTTGACACAATGACATACGAGTATGTACGAATTATCAGAATCGAACGTATTAACTTGTGTCTTGACAAATTTCACATAGAAATTCGTGAAACGTTAAATATAGTTTTAAAAATTGTAAAAAAAAACTTGGATATTTTTTACGACACTATCAGACATTTCAAAATTAGCTTAATTAGCTTTTTCCTTGCCAGGTCCACCTCTTAAATCCTACATATGTGGGGTATAAAAGCAAAGGCAGCAATGTCCTAAAAATGTTTAATGTAATCATCGAGGATTACTAATTTATAGTGTACTGAATTCTAGATTTTATAGGAAACATACACAGCCTATAAATTTATAGGAAACATGATTTTGGAAGGAATAGATAGGTAATGTATTTAACCAATGATACAATAAACTGTAGATACGTTACAAGTGTGAAATCGTGACAAGTCAAAAAGAAGGTAATTGCCTTATTTGCATTCGTTACCGAACGGACTGAAACAAAACGCCGACTACGAAAACTACGCCGGAAAAAAGTTCCGGGGAAAAAGGAACAGAGTATCGTACACTATTGTAAGAATGAGTATGTTATTTTAGTCACCGTGACTTCAAATTACCTGATTTTTACGTGATTACTTGATTATGTGATTTGTTCTCCCTTTGAATGCGATATTTGCTACATGTGAAAGCCGGCTAGTATCGGAATAACGTGTCTATTTTATAATACGTCAATGTATTTAACTATATATGTGTGTATGTATGTTATAATTGTACAAATTATTAATCATCTAAGTTTTGAAATATGTCATTGTGTGGTGCATGTTATTGGTAGGTAAATAATTTTATTATAAATATATTTGTAAAATAAATCTACTCAAAATTTGGTTAAGATCTGTCAAATGGCATTGTATGCAGAACTTAAAAACACAACAGAAAAAAATCGAATAGATTTAGATTCTAGGACACGACAAAATATATAATTTTTTTAAATACCTAACGAACAATTGACTTGCCATCGCTCGCTAAAGCCGATATTTTACCGTATATTTCTTTTGATTACTTTTAATACTTCTCTTCTATTTTATATGTTCTTCTTCTATTTTACTATTTCTCTTTTGTTTTATATAATATTTTTAATGTGTGTATTTTCTTTTATATGGAATGTGTGGGATTGCACGAACCTCCCCACATTCTGGAATAAAGCTATATTTATTTATTTATTTATTTATTTATTTAAGCAAATATTAATTTACTGTAATTTACTTCATAAAACAAACACAACATTAAAGTAATTTTAAAATCGCTTCATTTAAAATTCTGTTTTATTTAATCAGTGATGTTATAATACGTCAACGTGTTTAATAGTGTTGTAAACAACCCAATAACTAGATTTTCAATTCAATACAACATTTTGAGTTATCAAATACTGGTGCTTTGATTTGAACCAACTTTCTCTGATAAATTTGTAGCGAATTCTAGCGACGTCTAAAGCGACAGCTGACTTAGGATAAAACAATTCGGTTTCTATAAATTATAAATTTCTATTTATAATTTTTGCAAGGTTTTTATAATTTTATTCGATTTCTAATTAAAGCTAACGTATTTTTCATAATCGATATAAATTGACTGTAATTATAGTTCAACTTTTTGCAAAAATTAAGCATATTGAAAAAAAATGCCAACCTTGATATTGCATATTTTCGTAACTATTGATTTTTGTGGTTGGTTGAGCATTTTTGACTCATTATCAAGGCAGGAATCCACCTTTAAAGTTTGTGCTACTAGCTTTGAGACCTGTATAATACTATACCTTTTTTAATACTTTGGTACCTAAGGATTAAAGTATTTTAATAATTTTTTATAGTACCTACTATTTTCTATTTTAAGCGATAGTATTCTATTTTAGCCTCTATTTTTACCGTTCTTCTAGAATAACTTTAAAAAATTTTTTTTGCGGCATTTTTAATTATGACTCGGTGGTAGGAATATAATATTCGTCAAAATATTTACCATTTTAGTTTATTTCATTTTCTTTCTTGTTTAAATCATTGGTAAACGAAGATATTTTGCTTTATAGCTTATATCATATCTGTATTTTTAATTTTACAATTTTTTATTTATTTATAATGTATTTTAAATAATATTATTGTTTCAAACACATACTAACTTATTACACAATTTTTAGATATAAATGTACCTACATTTTATGTCCGAGTATGTCATGACTCAAGTCATTAGCGACCTCAATTTGTTGTGTTATTCGATGTCCCTACTTTAGTACGAAAACGTGTAATTTATATTCCCAAGTACTCCATGAAATTATATGCACTTACTATCGTCAATAAATATAATGAATCGACATTACTATTTTCAATAGCTGATACGGGTTATTCATTAAAAGTAAATAAAAAAGTGAAAAAGTCCATAAAGCTAATTGACTGTTGAATACAATGTGTATAATATTGCATTTAGTGATGTGCACGCGCGACTAGAAATTGTGTTTTATTAAATGTTACGAATTCTTTTTGGTTATTTATGATTTCCGTTATTCTAGAGATGTCGTTGATTGAGTCAATTTCGCGCGCATTTTCTGTTTATTCTCTCTTCAATTTTACTGTCTCTTCAAATTATTTCATGAGACTAGCTGCAACCCGTCAAAAAAAAACCCGACATCTAACATGCCGGTCCCGAAAGAATAAGTATTTACTTACTTATAGGCGACACCCATGAAATAGTAACAAAGACTTTTATAAAAATATTTGAACATTTTTTTTTACATTTCTCCTACCGGCAGTTAATGGTACTATTTTAATTATTTTTCACACAACTAGACACCATTACTAGTCTTGCGCAAATATATATACCATAAATATATATATGGTATGCGCATTATAGTCATTATAGTTTTCTTTTATCTACATCGATTTCCCAAAAATTTCACCTAAGGAAAACACCACACTTCAATTAAAAAATTTGAAGTGTGTAGTTTGTAGTGTGCACTTTCAAATAAAATGTACTATTTAAGTATGTACTTTGAAATAACTTTGAAGTGTGTGTAGTTTGTAATGTGCATTACACTTCAAAAGGTGTGAAGTGTACACTTTAATGTAATGTAGCACTACATTGTAGTAGTTAGTACAGAGCGGACCCATCACTATTGCTTGACCACAATAACTTGGCGTGCGGCGACTTTGGAACTAAAACCCGCCCCGCCCGCACCCGGCGGTAACCCCTCGCCCTGTCATTCTTTGCTCGGGAGCTGTGACATCTTGAGTACCGATATACACTGAATTATTATGTCCAAAACAGTCCGGGATGGTGCAAGAACATGCGCCAATGAAGTATTAAAGTTTTGCGAAGCTGAAAAAGTAAATAATGGTCCGATATTACCGTTTGACAGTTTGACAGATAGAACGGCCGCCATTACGGCTTGGTTTCTTTAGTGCTGCCCGACCAAATTTCTGTTAAGGGCTCCGACATCGGTCACCGGACATTCTGTACATTATGTATTGGGTAATAAATTTACACCCTGGCAACTTCTGTTACACAACAGGGACGCCCTCCCTCGCACGCCAATTTATGGTGGTCGCATTCTATTACGGATACATTTATTCTCCCTAGATACGATATTTCGAAAAAAATAACCCATCCCCCCACATCCCTATATTCTTTAGATTGAACGTAAGATTTGAGTAACGCAAGCTTTGCGGTTACCTACCTGAATTTATAAAATTATATAATAAAATATTGACGCGGTATCTAAGGACTCAAAACAGACATGACGGTTATTTTAATCCTATGTAAACGCAATGGAATTAAATACGTTATCTCAACAAATGCAGTATACAGAGGTTAAAAACTCAATATTTTATATTATCGATATATTATTATTAGAGCCTAAATCAATTATTTGTTTAGACTCTGTAAACACTAATGTAAATAAGACGATTAACATTGACGTCAGTGGTAGTAAAAAAATACAGATAATTCTGAATAATTATTAAATGAGACAAAGAAAAACATCTTGAAATTAGACATTGGAACATGACATCTTAGCACCTGCGTGGTGATTCAAAGTACATCATTACTAGTCACCAGGGGCGAGCAGTGGGTATAAACTTAGGTTATGCTGTTACCGACTATATACCTATATTTAAAAAATATATACACGCATATACCTATAAGGGTATATACATTTTTTGAATTTTTTTTTAACTGTGTATAATGAACTGTGTTGAGTAGCTTCAATCCACAAAAATAACTGCACTATAAAAGAAGTAATGTAAACAAGATTTTCTAAATAAATAAATATTTTATACATAGTTAATACGGCAAAAATTTTCAATATATTTTGAAGACGATTTATATTTCATTAAATCGGGAATAATACTAATTTCAGATATACGTTTCTTTTCACAAAAATAAATCAAACATTTTATGATATCATCGATAGCAATGTCTTCGTAAATAATCATTACGGTATGACAGATGGTATTTACATTCACCATAGAAATGACAAATTGAATTCACACAAAAAGTTTTGGGCGGAATTTGTCAAAAATATCATTTCTGCAAATGACGTGCGCGTAGTTTTCACCTGGCATAGGACCTTACGAAGAAACACGCTATTCCATGAAAAATTTATTTGTCTATTACAAAAAACTCGTAGACATAGAGCTAAGTAAAAACACACGGTTCAGGACGAGTTTTTTCTCGACTTGACTAGATCTATGGAGCAAATTTGTTGGGCGCAATCAAGTGAAATAAATTATGAATTGACATGAAGTTAGGTACGGAAACGTCGGAAATAAAACTTCTAGCCGTAGAAAAAATTACGGTTAGAATTTTAAATCGGAAAAAACAGACACGTTAAACAGAAACGTCAGAAATAAAACTTCTAGCCGTAGGACGAATTACGGCTAGAATTTTAAATCAACTTTTTCTTAAGAGGCCCCAGTACACGATTTTCGTATTTGCTCTCGATTTTGCTAAATTTAACGTAAACTTATTAAATCATTTTGCAAAACCCATAGCTCAACAGGCTTTTAATCAATTTTATTATGATAGATCTACTTACTCTTTACGCGTTTCCTTAAAAAAATACGAACAAATATGTTGTTATAATATTAAAAAAATTATAACCCCGAAACGCTATTATCGTGTACTGGGGCCTCTTAAGATAAGGATTATTTAAATAATATTTGCTTCCCAAAATCTTTAATGCACAGCTTTTTTGCTCGTATGCGCTGCACGCCACTGCTATTCACTATTCAACTGCCGTTGCGTATGGCGTATTTTTTGAAATCATGACAAATAAAAGATGAAGATAAAATTGCGATGCTTAAACGAAAGAAACGTTGGAGAAAATGTGCTAACAGTTGATAGCGCCGTACTGAAAGTACCAGAGTCATCTCCCAGCTCGCTGGACCGCAAAGATTGCAGAAAGCAGCTGGATAGGGAGGTCAGAAAAGAATGTCAATCAGCCAATTGCAATGGTGATTAGGAGAGTCCATTAGCCATCATTGTGCTGAAGATGATCCTATGTACCTACCATCCGCGATTTAACTTATAGGTGGCCGTATTCGGAAATAAGCAATTTTGAAGTTTTATGCTTGACAGGTTTGAAATTAATGAATTCAATCAATTAGAAAGCCCAATATTAAGCCCGTAATTTTTTTTTAAATAGAGACGCGAACACGGAATACGTGTCACATCAATATTCTTACTATTTTCAAATTGAGCTAAACGCTTGTGCTATGCAAATAGGACTAACCCAACCTAACCACAAGACCAACAAGCTACTCGAATTATAAATAAATTAACGCTTAATTACGTTTTAGAGCTTTCTGATTGATTGACACAAATTTATTAATTTCAAACCTGTCAAACTTAAAATTGGCGGCATTACAATGTTATACAATAACTGTCAGGATGCAGAAATAGCAACATTGCTTATTTCAGAATACGAAGTAGGAGCCAGACATACGTTATAGTATCAAACTTGAAATATTTTCTCTACATGTACACTATAATGGGTAAGAAGGCTTGGATACTATGACATTTGAGTTCAGGGAATTCTGGCAGATATGAGACAATACAGGTACAAAAAAATGTGTAATTAAAACGTTAAAATATAAGATATCAGGTAATATTGTTAAATGCTGGCCCGAATAAAATATTTAAAACTCTTATTTTGTTACTATACTGTAAATTACATGATTATTTGTAGAGCTTCAAAGCGCCTGGCATAAGACATGGCCAGCGAAAAGCATCTGGCAATCATTGATAAACATGTAAAAAAAACTAACCCATAAACACCAAGTTTTTATTATACTCCCTTTCTCATTTCTAGTTGAAACAGGTTTCGCGCCTTCTCCACGCGTCGGGCTCCTTTCTCATTTGTATGGTTTTCAATTTGAAAAAACCGTTAAAATTTCGAAAAATCCAAAATTATACTATAATAATTATGTTTTTTAAACGAAAATTTGTAAGATCATTTTTATCGTCGCCACGAGTCTGCCTGCAAAGTTTCAGCTCGATTGGATCATGGGAAAAGGGTTAAAAATCGATCCAAAGTTTTTTCGGCAGAAAAGCAGACACTACGAGTAAAAGAAAGTGAGTAAAAATCAGGTTTGTTATTTTAACATTTTACTTGCACATTTTTGTACCTGTATTACCTGTCATCTCTGCCAAAATCCCCAGAACTCAAATGTCATAATATCCAAGCCTTGTTGCATACAATAGTGTAAAAATATTTCAGGTTTAATACTATAACGTATTGAACGTAACGGTTTGAAACTACAGCAGTAATTTAATATCTCATATTGTGTGTGTGTGTGCATTACAAAGTAAACTAAAACGTATTTTAAAAGTTTTTAAAATATTTTGTTTCAGGCCGCATGTCTGTTTATGTAGGATTTGTATTTTTGTATTGTTGAATGTGTGGCTATTTTCTATAACATGGTTAGCATATTCCGAAAAAAAATAGTGGAAAAAAAAAACAATGTTTGTGTTTTATTCATAATTATTAAAAACGGATTCCCACAAAGTAAACGCCAACTCACTCAATCACTTGTGTGATTTCCTTCAAATAACCTACTTATGCTGATGTTAATGCTGAGTTACGTTTTAGTTGTCTATATTATTTGCGTGCATCTTTTAATAAGATGAAAAGTCTACTCTGTAATGACGACTTACTTGAAGCTCAGACAGAGGTTGATCAAATGCTATGTATGGTCAGTTCTGAAGTGTGGACGCTGAAGGTGACTACTCTAAATCGCCTAGAGGCGTTCGAAATGTGGATACATCGTAAAATTTTAAGGATATCTTGGACTGACATGACTAGTTGAAGTTTTACGTAGAGCAAATACAAACAGACAGTTACTCAACACAGTAAAGCTCCGTAAAATTTCATACTTTGGTCATATAATGAGAGGCGAAAAGTACTCCATCCTTCAGCTCGTCATGAAGGGGAAGATTGAGGGTCGCAGAGGGGTCGGAAGGAGGCGGCATTCCTGGCTTGGAAACATCCGAGAGTGGACCGGGATAAGAAGCGTGGAAGAGCTGTTCCGCACTGCCCTGGACAGGAAACTTTCTCCCAGATGATCGCCGACGTCGGGGGGACCCGACAGGGCACACGAAGAGAAGAGACATATTACTTGCGGTAAATGTTGATATATTGAGGAGCCATGTTGTGAGGCACAACTTACGTTCAATCCTCTCTGGACGTTTAAACCGGCGAAGGTTTTGAAGACGCGCGCTGGTGTTAGAGAGATACTGAAAGCGAATTAGAGCAAAATCGAGACGAGACGATAACATGTAGATTTAAATGGGTCGCACAGTTATGTCATTCACGGGCGCCGGCGGAGTGAGGTGAACATTGGACGGACGACATTCAGAGCGACGGTGCGGCCTGCCAAGTTCTGAAACGGTCGAGCGGTCCGCTGCACGCCGATGGGCGGACCAGCACCGAACACCAGAACTGTGTCGCCGATCAACCAAGGCGAATCCCGTTTCTGCGCAGATATGACTTTTAAATGACTTATTTCATATTAAAAAAGAAACACATAAAAACCAAGTTTTTATTATACTCCCTTTCTTTGTAAAATATTTCTATTCATCTTGACAATGTAATGTAAAAAAAAGTAACCCATAAAAACCAATTTTTTATTATACTCCCTTTCTTTGTAAAATATAACAACAATTAAAGACGAATTAAAACATGTAACATAACACTAAACTTGCAATAATTTCATATATTTCTAAAATGTCGGATGTTTTGAGCTTTGATAAGACACTTGATGCTTTGAAGATTAAATTCTAAAAACATTTGTCAGTCAATTTAGATTTTCGACATTCGTAGTGAAGTACCTATTATGTACACCGACGGAGTAATTCAAATTTAGAAAATATTCCGCGACGTTATCGGGCCGCTATGCTAGTAATCAAACTTTTCTAATGATTCCAATTTGAAAAAAACAATAAAATTTCAAAAAATCCGAAATTATAGTATAATTATTTTTTTTTTAACGAAAATTTGATAGATCTTCTTGATCGTCGCCACGAGTCTACTTGCCAAGTTTCAACTCGATCGGATCACGGGAAAAGGGTTAAAAATTGATCCAAAGTTTTTTCACCCGGCAAACCGGCAAGCAAGCAGACGCCACAAGTTAATAATGTAAAGGGAGTAAAAATAACTTTTTTTATATGTACATGCTATTATACAGGGAGTACCAGAGCTAGCAGCAGAAACTTGGCCGGTAGATTCCTGACTATGTTACGAGTCTAAATTGTTCAAGCAACCATGACCTAATTAATATCAATAGTTATGGAGATATGCAATATCAAAGTTTGCATTTTTTTTTCAATATTTCTGACTTATTTTTTGAAAAAAGTTGAACTTTCATTACAGTAACTTATGTCGATTACGAAAAAATCATTTGCTTCAATACAACTTAAATAAAATGATAAAAACTTTGTAAAAAATAACTTTTTAAAATTTTTGCAAGGTTTTTATCATTTTATTTGACTTGAATTAAAGCGAATGAATTTTTCATAATCGACATAAGTTACTGTAATGATAGTTCAATTTTTTGCAAAAAATAAGTAAGAAATATTGAAAAAAAAAAACTTTGATATTGCATATCTCCATAACTATTGATATTAGGCCATGGTTGTTTGAACATTTTAGACTCATAACATAGTCAGGAATCTACCTGCCAAGTTTCTGCTGCTAGCTCTGGTACACCCTGCATTGGTATATATTTCGGTCGCGAATCAGCGTCATCTAGCGTAGCGTTTTGGTAAATTTAGTGACGGGCGTTAATGCATAACAGTAACGTTAATGACGGACATTGTTACGTAGAAAAATGTTCTCAGGTTTTCACGGCCGTTCAGAATCTTGTGTGTAGTTTTCTGGGATATTCTGTCGTGTATGTGTGACCTCTCTGGCCAAAGAGGTCACGTATACGCGGCAATATATCCCAGAAAACTACACAAAGATTGTTGCGTAGAATTATGTATTTTTATAAATCCTTAAGTAACAATGTCCGCTACCAGATGGCGCAAATAGCGATGATGTGTAAAATAACGAGGAATAAAAAGGAAAAAAGAGTAAATGTCTATATAACAATGTACGTCACTAACGCTATCGGATGTCGCAAGTAACGATGAGGTATAAAATAAAAATGAAGAATAAAATTTTTAAAAAGCACAACTCTACGTGACAATGTCCTTCACAAACACGCTGTCACACACCGATTGTCAATCCTTGCGTGGCGCCGAGCTACTATCATTTCCTTTCACACACAGTCGAAATACTTCCGATTCTTGCGGCCAGCGCCGAATGGGATTTGTCCAACGTATTTATTTACTCGATCCAATCAGGACCCGCGTTGAGGTGCGAGATTGGTATTTTGTTATTTCGCCCCACAAGCAGATCAATCGGTCGACGCATGCGCAAAAGCGCAAACATATAAAACGCAGGGGCGTGACCAAATCTTATTCGAGGATCAAAAAGAATTTTTTAAAAATTGAATTTATTATTTGTTTGTATCTACTTACAATTTATTAATTACACCTACACGTTTCGGAAAAATCTTTCCATCGTGAGGGTGTTTTATAAATGTCTAAATATCAAAATGGATAATGTCTCTTGTTTTTCTAAATTATTTTTTAATATTACTGCTGAAATTCTTGATTACACACAATTATTGGAAAAATTTCTAGATTTGCGCTTATAATTAAATGTAATTGATTATTAATAATATTTTGTTTACTAATTTCTAATGATTCAAAATTATTTAATTTCAGACCAAAATTATTTAAGTGTAAAATAGAAAGCCCTGAATTATTATCAAAACCGTGAATAAATAACCTAATAAATGATTTGCAAATTCAAAAAAAACATGATTATTCAGACATCTCAAATGCTCTTTTACTCTTACATTGAAATTTCGAATAAAATAAAATTAAATTAAATTAAATGAAATTTTAAAAAGAGGATTTTTTGTTTTAATTTTATTTTAAATGAACACTGGGTACAAAATACATAAAAAAAACACTTAATTAAGATAAATTATAGACGTCTCACAGAGGCGAAGCTGTGTATATTGCAATGTATGTATTGAAGTCTTGTATTCATTTTTAATTAAATCATATTTTATTTACAAAGTGAGAATCAAAATATTCAGTTCTGTATAACATAATTTAATCACGTTTTCATTTCTGACTCAATTTTGAATATAAAATATTTTAACGCCGCCTTCAGAAATTTAAATTTTGAATCTGCTTACCTCCATTACTGTTGATAATAGAACATCGATACCTGAACATTTTGGACTCATAATTTAGGCCAGTAAAGTATTATGAACCAGCTCTGTTACACAAACCTTTATTTATTTATTTATCTTAATAATTTAGTTCCACACATAATGTTGTGTGGGCTAATATATCATTTCACTGAGACATATTGCATTCCATCTAATCATTTAAAAGTTTTTATAATATAATTTTTGCACTTCAGTTTAAACCTCCTTATATTCTCCATGTTTTGAATTTCCTTTGGCAGGCTATCGAAGATTTTTATACCTTTATACATCATACAATTTTGTGAGGTGTTTTTCCTTTTCTTTGGTAGTCTTATGTTGTCGCTTCCTCTTGTATTGTAGGAATGCAAATCTTCATTCAGCTTCATCCTGTCATCAAAGTATTTGGGTACTAATCCATGTTTAATTTTAAATATTTGGACCATTACATTATATTTTATTTATCTCACACATTTTCTCTTCATTCATGGGTCATAATTTAAAAAAAAAGTTATACATAAGTGCTATTATAATATAAAATAGTTTTCTTGTTATTTCCTAAATTACAAGGATATTTTTTGACACGTTTATAAAATAGTTTTAATGAGAATATTACTGTCAGAATTTTGACACAAAAAAATGTCACACGGTACTTTGTAGTTCCAAATTTACAATACGCATGTAGATGAAATGGATAGAAATCTGACATTTTACTAAGTCACTACAGCTTATTTGGTTAAAGCTGTCTACCGGCAATAGAAAGTTCCAAGTTCGACGCTGACTATTGGGCGTAGTCTGAACTAAGCAATATTGCTATTTTTGCATCTTAACAGTTATTGTATAACATTGTAATGCCGCCAATTTTGACGTTTAAGTTTGACAGGCTTGAAATTAATGAATTCAACTCATTAGAAAGCTAATTTAGAATGGACTTTCAGGGTGGACATAGGCTAAGATAAAAGGGTTGTTCGTAGTGACCCATTTTACAACTAAAGTCGACGAAAAAATGGTCAAGCGATGCGATGCTTTTTTTTACGAACGCTGCCTAAACCGTAAGAAATATTTAAATACTTTCTATAGAGAATTTATAGAACTCAAAAAGTTCTATAAAAAATTCCGGCGACGTTTATCTACACAGTTATTTGGGAATTATTAATAACCTCGCTGGAATATATTCCTGCTTTGATCATGAGTCGAAAATGTTCAAGCAACCATGACCTAATATCAATAGTTATGGAGATATGCGACATGAATGAATGCAATTTTTTTCAATATTTCTGACTTTTTTTTTTGTAAAACGTTGGACTATCATTACAGTAACTTATATCGAATACAAAAAATTCATTCGTCTCAATACAAGTTAAATAAAATGATAAAAACCCAGCAGAAATTCCATTTTCCAAGGTTTTTATTATTTTATTTGACTTGTATTAAAGGGAATGACTTTTTCATATCATTTACAAAAAATGAGTCTGAAATATTGAAAAAAAAAATGCAAACTTTGATGTCGCATATCTCCATAACTATTGATATTAGGCCGTGGTTCGTCGATCGTTTTCCTGTCATAATCAAGGCAGGAATATAGTTCTACGAGGTAATTAATGTTTTCAAAATAACCCTGTACATGTTAAGGTTAATACGAAAGTTGATAAAATATGACTAAAAGGTACTAAAAATTTACGCGTGCGAAGCCGCGCGGGTAACCTAATTATTCACAGTTGCGAATAACTTAACGTTTGTTTACGTTTTAGACCTTTCTGAATGATAGAATTCATCAATTTCAAACCTGTAAAACAAAGAACGTCAAAATTGGCGGCATTGCAATGTTATACGTAACTATCTAGATATAGAAATAGCAATAATGCTTAGTTCAGAATGTGGCCGTATGTTTTTTTTCGAATGATTTTTCTATATACATATTTAAAAGTGAATATGCTGTCTAGAACAGTGTAAATTTGGTTCTGTATATTGTAAACCTCTGTCTATTGGATAAACGAGTTATTTTATATTTAGTTTATTTATATATATTATAGTTTATATTTATATATATCTATTATATATATATATTATAGTTATTTAAAAATATATATTTAAGTTATTGACTACAAATAACGATAACAGAAGTTACTGTCAATCATACCGATAACAAATAAATATACTGTATAATTTTTATCGTAAAAAGATCATAAACTACTTAGCAACACTGTCAAGTGTGAAAAATTGATATGATTAGGTCTTTTGAAAGATAGGTACACTTGTACGTGTGTACACAACTAACGCACCACGTGTCGTAGGGATAGGCAGAGAGAGTGGAAAAACGTTTTGTTTATTATGATAATTTAAAGATGTCTGCAGAGACGAAGCTATTATTTATATGGGAAGTTGGAAAGTGGGAAACCTTTAGGTGTTTATAGGGCTTACGACCTATCATACGGCCGGCTTTAGTGATCACGATTTCACCTATGATTGGCCTGCACGTGTATCGAATTTTCGGAAGTTGTACGCAGGGTTATTTGGAAAACATTAATAACCTCGCAGAAATGTATTCCTGCTTTGATTATGAGTCGAAAATGTTCAACCATGATCTAATATCAATAGTTATGAAGATGTGCGACATCAAAGTTTGGATTTTTTTTTCAATATTTCTGACTTTTTGTAAAACGTTAGACTATCACAATAAAAAATTTAAAAAGTAACTTCAAAAATGCGCGGATGGAAACTCGAGAACTGTTTGGATTTATTGGTTTACTTGAATTTCCTGTTTCAGTTTGCAAAGTTTCCATTTTGAAGAAGAGTTTCTCTATTCTATGACAAGAGCATGCCAGTGTAGTGCCACCACTATAACTTGGCGAGCGAGGGAGGGCGTCCCTGTAGCCTAACAGAAGTTGCCAGGGTGTAAATTTATTACACAATGCATAATGGACAGAATGTCCGGTGACCAGTGTCGTAGCCTTTAACAGAAATTTGGTCGGGCAGCACTAAAGAAACCAAGCCGTTATGTGCGGCCGTTCCATCTGTCAAACTGTCAGACGGTAATATCGTTTTGTTTGTGTTTTCGGCTTTGCAAAACTTTAATACTTCATTGGCAATGGTTCTTGCACCACCCCGGACTGTTTTGGACATAATAATTCAGTGTATATTTGTACTCAAGATGTCACAGCTCCCGAGATTGTACTGAATGACAGGGCGAAGGGTTACCGCCGGGTGCGGGCGGGGCGGGTTTCAGTTCCAAAGTCGCCGCACGCCAAGTTATTGTGGTCAAGCAATAGTGTCATGCTCTTGTCATAGAGTAGAGAGGAACTCTAGTTTAAAATTGAAACTTTGCGCACTGAAATAGAAAATTCATGTGAACCAAGAAATCAAAACAGTTCCTGGATTTAATCAAACTCACATGCTTATTACTGGCATGCTCTTGTCATAGAATAGAAACGCTCATGTTCGAAATGGAAACTTTGCAAGCTGAAACAGGAAATTCAAGTGAACCAATAAATCAAAACAGTTCCCGAGTTTCCATGCGCACATTTTTGATTTTAGTTTTTATAATTTTTATTGTAAGATTTGAATCATTCATGTCTTATAATAAGATTTCATAAACATTATTTCTTGCTAGATTATTTTCATACAGCGGTGACCGAGTATTAAACGGATATTCGTGATTCCTAAATAAGTCACGAAAAGTAATGTCATCTCCCCAACGCGCCATATTTGTTTCATCTGTCGCGGACTGAGAAGATCGCATCGATAATAATCGATACCACAGAGGATCGATACTAGCCGCGAATGAAATTAGCAAGCTCATAAGCAAGCCTGTTCACACATGCTCAAAAGATACCCCTTCTCATGGTGAATAACATTAGCGTGCTCATTACTAGCGATGTGCGTACACACATGCCACTAATAAGCAAGGGCTAAAGGAGGTCAATACTGCGCATGCTCACGTGCCACTAATAAGCATGTGTATCAGTACCTTTAGAGCATGTTAGTTTTGAGCGTGCTAATGAGCATGCTCAAAATAAGCATGTGTTTCTGTGTACCTTTAATAAGGGCCTCGTGTCGGGTCGCGGGTAGTATCTGCCGTTCGCTGTCCCTGCGCCTATGAGAATATTGTGCGGTTGAGCGAGGGCGTGTGTGCGTGCACTATTCGATTACAACCGCAGCCCGATATTGAAATATTGAAATTCTATCCCCGTATTGAAAGTCCGACTGCGGCTTGACGACCGGCCGAGCCATTCTGATCCCTAGCGACCGGCGACCTCGGTACAGCGACAGGGAAGGAAATCGATCCTCGTTCTTTTTTACAGATAATGTGTTCTCGAAAAGCCGCGGCAAACATTTTAATAGATGACAAATGAATAATATGAAAAAAATATTGGCCCTAGTAAATCATGTTATTTCCATGCTTACGACCAACACAATCGATTGAGAAGATCGACTATTATATCGTCGTCCTTTTCTATAATAACTTTTCACTGCAACGATGAATTTACTTTACTCGATATTAGTTGAATTGTTAGCCTCGTCTTGAAAGAGCACGAACAAATCACGGAATACCTCGAATTTTAGACTTGTAAACTGAATGTCCAGCCTTAAAATAACGGTTTTGACCAACTGGAAATCTCTCAGGTAGTCCAAATATTTGGGATTCATATAAGCAAAATCAGAGTATATTTTTTGATGATATTTGTTTATATAAACAGTGTTTTTGCTGCAATGCAGCTTGCGGTTTTCAGCACAAGATGGCGCCCTTGCTACACGATTTCAAGAAAGAACATTTTTTCTGATAGGCTTGTTACCCGCCGTGAAAAGTTACCCTAGTAGTTTATATGTGCCCTTAAAGCCTTAAGCCCTGTTTGTAGTCCAAAATTGAACTCCGATGAGAAAAAGAAGAGAGAAGGGGATATATTGTCCCAAGTTTATTATTAGGACATGTTAGTGTTATACGATTTATACCTATTAGCCTAAACAATTCCTCACCTTCCGATTGGGGCGAACGACCGAAGCGATTCTCGGTAGAGTCCTGTCCGAATAGTTATGTGACAATGAGCCTACTGCACACACAAGTGTGTCCACGCGACATTTCAACAAGATCAAAACTGTAATAAAAAATTGAAACCCAATTATAACAGGGTAAAAAAACTAACCCATAAAAACCAAGTTTTTATTATACTCCCTTTCTTATTTACTAGTGGAAACAGGTTTGGGCTCGAGTCGGGCGACGCTACGAAAGCGAGTAATAATAAAATTCGAAAAATCCAAAACTATACTAGTTATTAAAAAATTTTAAACTAAAATTTGTAAGATCATTTTTATCGCCGCCACGAGTCTGTCTGCAAAGTTTCAGCTCGATTGGATTATGGGAAAAGGGTTAAAAATCGATCCAAAGTTTTTTCGACGGACAAACAAGCAAGCAAGCATTTCGCTAAGAGTTGAAAGAAAGGGAGTAAAAATGAAAAAAATCTCGCATTGATCGCAAGAATCAGATATTCCCGTTGTATTCTGCTATTTCATATTACATTATTTTTTCTCTTGGACTAATATTAATATAATATTAACTAATTCCAGTAATATTAATTTAATTTTAACTAACAAGCGGGCGAATGAACGTGGAAGAGATAACAGATTGTTAGTTAACTTTGTAAAAACCACTACCAGATTTTAGGTCTACCGGTTTCGAGACGTACCCGTCTCTTCGTCATTACACACCTCAACCATAGTATTGTTACACTTCCACCAATAATTGATCACATGCGTGTTAGTCTTGTCAGGGATAAACATGCACTGATTAGCCTAATGAACCATCAGGGATCTACCCCATCTTTTGTGAACATTAAATTGAACAAAGGGCGATATGGAAAATTAATTTGGTTGTTAATTAGGGGTGCTCTATTATTTACCGCCATTTTCTATGAGGTGGTTGGCAAATTCAGAAAAATCGTTGTTATTAAGACTTGGAAGACTTTGGAAGAGATAATTATGAAGTGAATTTTTCGTAATCCATAATCCGATAAGAACTGTAGGAGTTATGGCTTCCACAAAATCTGTTTTTTTCGTGTGCCTTTTAATAGGGAATGTTTACGAACATTACTGAGGTCCAAAAAATTAACCCCAGAGGCGACTAATAGGAAAAAATCCAAGATCAAAAATCTGTAGATCTGTTGTGATCAAAGTCTAAACGTGGTGAAGAGTTGAGCGTCGAATTAATTAATTAATGAGTAGCTGTGGCATCTCATCTTCTTCCCCTTATTCTATTCGGGTCGGGGACCCGCTGCATCGACAAGGCGCCTCCATTCGTCCCTGTCCTGCGCTGGTTGCGCGGCCTCCGTCCATCGTATTCCCAACCTCCTCGCACAGTTTCTGGAGTTGCCTCGCCCAGCTGTGTCTGGGGCGGCCCACTGAATCGCATTCAGTATTTTCATCAGACATTCTTAGTACGTGCCCAAGCCACCTCAGTTGCGATTTTTCTATGAAGAGCAGCAATGGTTGCAAGAGGCCGCTTGGACTCTAGAGCGTGTTCGTTCGTTTAGCACCCACATCTGAAAACCGTACGTAAGCATCGGGCGATATACCGTTTTGAATGTTTTGTCTCGCTACTAAGCTCAGCTTTCCTTATCACCGAGCAGTGGAGAGGACGCAACACACCGCTTGCCGTACCTATTCTTCCATCTATGTCTCCATCTTGCCGTCCATCGCTGGAGACTTTGACTCCGAGGTATTTGAATCTGTCAACCTTCAAGTTTGTGTTTACTGGGGTATTATGCCGTGTTGTTACGACCTTTCGGGCCGACGTTTCGGATCCCATTGCAGGGTCCATCATCAGGGCTGATGTGTTGTGTTTATGATTCATCTGTTGTCTGATCATTATCTCTGCGGAGTCTGCGACGAGAATGACTTTGAAGCGCCGGATACCAAGATGTTTTTAATTTGAGACCATCATCTCTATTAATATTTATCGGGTGCTTGTAGATTTCTAGTGCTTCCTTGATAAGACGCGTATGGTGACTCTTAGGCTTTCCAAGGATTTTCGGTTCGAATGCAAATTGATGGCCGGTATCCAGAAAATGCTCAGCCAGTGCTGATTTTTCTGCATGACCGAGTTTGCATGCCCGTTTGTGCTCGTTGACTCTTTTGGAAATTGTACGCGCCGTTTGTCCCACGTATACTATATCGCAGTCTTGACAATCGAGTCTATACACACCGTCTGTTTCTAAGCGATCTCGATCCTTTGCTGATCTCAACAAATCCTTAATTTTTGAGTTGGTACCAAAAACTCTTTTCTTTTCTGTCAACCTGTTTCAGCTGTGTCCCATTAGCGAGTATGTTGCACTGAGGTTGGCCCCTTCCTACAGCCATCACCTCTGTTTTCGAGGTACTAATCTTCATTCCCGCCGCTTTTGCAGCTGAGGCAAAAAAAATAAATCGAAAACCGCTTTGAAAATTTTATCGTTCCTTCCCGTCCGTCACAGCGCAGTCACTTGATAAATACAATTAAGTGAAAAATGATTCGAACTTTACATGTTTTTGTGAAGACTTTTTAACCAATATTTCACGGTCAACCCGAAGACGCGAAGCCGCGCTGGATTGAAAAGTTAGCTCAAAAAGTGGCATTGCATCTACTACGTGACCAAATTCGTGGCAAATTTGGTAAAAAAAAAAACACTGCAAGCTCTAAAAAACCCTGGATCGAGGTCGTCCGCAATCGACAGGTGGCGTCCGAAAATATTTCTGATGAGTAAAACTTGAGTCTTGGGTTAAATGGCTCTTGTATACCCGAAGAATGCAAAATTTAGCAAATTTTGGCCATTTACTTTGATCACATCATATCGCGAGAAGAAAAAGACGGAATCAACAAGCTAGACGTTTTGAATAAAGGTCTGTACCGAAAGCTTTCTTCAGGAATGTACCAATAAAAAACACAAACAGAGAAATAAAACATCAGAAAGTTGCGGCCAACAACGTGTCATTATTCCAAAGAAAAAAAATGCGATCAAGAAATATATCAATATTCACATAACTAACTAAATATCGCGCCGTTTACCCGTAGGGGTAGGCAGAGAGGATAGAGCGCCACACTCTTCTGTCCTGACATACAACTCTCGCCTCATCCACATTCATACACCTTCGCATGCAAGCTCGCCGGCTATTGAGGCTTCTAACGGGAGCGTCTTGCAGTATCTGGTTAATCTGGTCAAGCCACGTTTTCCGCGGTCGCCACTATTCACAAGACTTTTGAAACTTAACTAAACTGTATGAAAATACTTTTGATATTTATCAGAGGCACAACAACCTTAATATAGCCACATCAATATATCCTCGCTCTGTCTTTGCCGGCAAAATGCATCCTGGGCCATCACAATCACCGCAACATTTGGTTTTGCTTCCTTCGCTCAAGATATAACATATGTCTCATGAGGACACTAGAGACGAAGCTAATTACAGGGATTACGGAACGTTATTGGCTAACTCAAGTGATTTGAATCTATGCTTCGAACGCGACTAGCCCACCTCAGCCGTGTTATCTTGGCGTCTCGGATTGGCTTCATCAAATTGGCCACAAATATCCTTCTTAGCCTTAGGCTCGGTGGCCAGTGATGAATTTTCATCTTCCATGCATTCAGATCCATAAGTGGCCTCAGGAGTGTCACTAATACGATAATGACTAATATCATTTGTTGCATGCGAGGCGAAGAAACCAATTTGTTCAATCAGCGGATGGCGTGCAGCAGGAGCACTGGAACAGACAGTATAACTCAAAATAGTCGCCTATAATTGATGGGACGTTGAAAGGTATTTAAAAAAATTAGTTTGTTGTGCAGAACTGAACGGAGCACTAGCTTCGCAGGTCGCGACAGGGGTAACTTAACGGATTTACATTTGGCACATTTATCAATGAAGAAAGCAATTTAC
The DNA here is from genome assembly GCA_016648135.1 of Agrypnia vestita. NCBI lineage: Eukaryota > Metazoa > Arthropoda > Insecta > Trichoptera > Phryganeidae > Agrypnia > Agrypnia vestita. Next base: position 269,021 of record JADDOH010000713.1, on the reverse strand, counting down.
ACGTTGCTACTGAGAACTTTCTTCTTCTTCTTCATCAGCCTTGGTCTCTCCACTGCTGGATATAGGCCTCTTCCATTCCCTTCTATCCTGTTTGCTAATTGTAGCCATTTCTTTCCCCGCACAGCGGCTGTTTCATCGCTCCATCTCTTTTGAGGTCTTCCGTTGCCTCTTTTATTCTCCCTAGGTCTGAATTTCAGACCTCTGGGAGGCCGTCTTTTAGCATCCTGCCTTGCAACACGTCCTACCCATTGCCATTTTAGCTTCGCTACATGATCCATGACATCCACTACTCTAGTTCTGCGCCTAATTTCGTCATTTCTAATCTCTTAGGCTTACTCCAAGCATGGATCTCTCCATGGATCGTTGCGTGCATTTGAGCTTTTCTACACTTTTCTTTGTAAGGGGCCATAGTCTCCACTCCATACTTCACTTTTGGAGTGAACGGGTGTGCTTGCCATCAATTCAAAACAGAACTCGAAATACAAGGCGAAAAATCCCTTTGAAAATGGCCAGTGCTATCTGTCCGAAACGTTGGGTACAATATAACAGTCTTTCTCAAGACTACAATATATATGATGGTATATTGTATATTGTAGTATATTGAAACTAGGAGGAATAGGAGCAGGAGGCAGTGGATCGGAAGAAGCGAAGAGGCATCGTCCAAGAAGCTAGAGCTCTGCAAGAGTTTAGATCATTATAAGTAAGCAATAGGAGTAATGATTGTATCAGCTTTGTCCTATACACAGTTGTATTATCAGCAAAAATGTCAGCCGCCTCTGCATGTTCATTCCCTAATGAGCGTAATCTGGGAATTACAGAGTTTGCTAATGCATTAGTTCTGACATTTCCACTATAATAGAATAATGCAGTGTCTTGATGACCTCGATGAGGCATACAAGTCGATCAGACTCGCAATCTGGGGGCAATCAATCATGCTATTTACGATCCTATAAAGAAATATTAGGTATGTCACAGTACGTGTCTCACAGACAAGTTTAATGGTTGTAAATAACTAAGGAGATATTCATAATTGATATCTTCCAAACGTATATTTAATTTGTAATTAATAAATAATAATAAGTAATTAATGTTGCCAGATAAGAAAACATTCCTAGATCTCCGTTCCCCGGTTGGAACCAGACCACGCTCGGAGTTACGTGTGACAATAAATGAACACAAGTGCATTCCATAAATAACTCTTCGGCGGAATTGTCGGTTCAAAGTGTACTCGCTGTCGTTCATTGAAATGTCGATTCGGTGAATCGCAGCCATTTGTGATTCGTTTCCAGAGAACTCACCGGCCACAGCGACATGTGTGTCGGCTCAGTGTTGCAAGAGCAAAAAAACACTGGATTACACCTTAACCCGCGACCATTAGGCCGGCCGCACTTTGGATACGAATTATTACGTACGACTATTTTCGTACGTATTGGGGCGCGCACATTGATTGCGTCTTGCGTTGTCACGATCAGTTTTACTTTGCCTATTTCTCCAATGACGTATGTGCCAAATGAATAATCTGTATCTACTGGAAAACTCTATTATAGCAGACTTAAATAATGACAAATTTCATGACCATCTATCTAATACATTCACAAATGCTGGGAACAATCGAAGTGCAACAAGAGCTCATAACATCGGAGAAATATGACTCCAATGACGTTTGTGCCAAATGAATAATCTGTATCATCTGGAAAACTCTATTACGGCATACTCAAATAATGACAAATTTCATGACCATCTATCTATCTAATAGATTCACAAATGCTGGAGAGAATCGAAGTGCAACGGGAGCTCATAACATCGGAGAAATATGACTCCAATGACGTTTGTGCCAAATGAATAATCTGTATCTACTGGAAAACTCTATTATGGCAGACATAAATAATGACAAATTTCATGACCATCTATCTAATACATTCACAAATGCTGGGAACAATCGAAGTGCAACGAGAGCTCATAACATCGGAGAAATATGACTCCAATGACGTTTGTGCCAAATGAATAATCTGTATCTTCTGGAAAACTCTATTATGGCATACTCAAATAATGACAAATTTCATGACCATCTATCTAATAAATTCACAAATGCTGGGAACAATCGAAGTGCAACGAGAGCTCATAACATCGGAGAAATATGACTCCAATGACGTTTGTGCCAAATGAATAATCTGTATCTACTGGAAAACTCTATTATGGCAGACATAAATAATGACAAATTTCATGACCATCTATCTAATACATTCACAAATGCTGGGAACAATCGAAGTGCAACGAGAGCTCATAACATCGGAGAAATATGACTCCAATGACGTTTGTGCCAAATGAATAATCTGTATCTTCTGGAAAACTCTATTACGGCATACTCAAATAATGACAAATTTCATGACCATCTATCTAATAGATTCACAAATGCTGGGAACAATCGAAGTGCAACGAGAGCTCATAACATCGGAGAAATATGACTCCAATGACGTTTGTGCCAAATGAATAATCTGTATCTTCTGGAAAACTCTATTATGGCATACTCAAATAATGACAAATTTCATGACCATCTATCTAATAAATTCACAAATGCTGGGGAGAATCAAAGTGCAACGAGAGCTCATAACATCGGAGAAATACGACTCCAATGACGTTTGTGCCAAATGAATAATCTGTATCTACTGGAAAACTCTATTATGGCAGACTCAAATAATGACAAATTTCATGACCATCTATCTAATAGATTCACAAATAATGCTGGGGAGAATCGAAGTGCAACGAGAGCTCATAACATTGGAGAAATTTAAAGTTTTTTTGTTCGGAGTGCATAATTATACTTCACCTTCATTAAACCAAATTATTTAACTTACAGGTATTTTTAGTTTTTAGTTCTAGAGATTCTCCGCCATGATCTGCGCTGATGGTCACGCAGTTGAATCGCTTTGGTCCCACAAACATTTGAGGTCATGTATCAAATTGACAAAATTTTCAATATCCATCGTACGAAATCGCAAAACAACTTTCCGAACAAATCCGGATCGTGTCGGACGTCGCATCTATACGTGCGTACACGCACTACTAAATCGTGTGCAGTGTGCGATGTTCAACACTACTTGGAAGGTCAGGAATGTACTTGCGTATTCGTACGTATACGTACTACTCAATTTCTTACGAAAACGCATTCAGTGTGCGGCCGGCGTTATGTTTAATAACAGTATTATTATGCAGGCTGTCTGCATCAGGTAAAAAATATTAGTATTTATTATATGCATTTTGCGCCCGAACACCTGCTCGGAAGTCTGGTACTTGGGAAGGAAACGGAAGTCAATTGGTGAGGAAACAGAGAGTAAATTATGCGTGCTATAGTCTCGTGCGTTCTCTAAACCTTTGGTGGACAATATCTGTAGTCAGTTCGCTGATGACAAGAAGTATTACCGCATAAATGACTTAATAACTGTACAATTACAACACGAAAATCTTCCAAAGAGAATCCCATAAATATACAAGTTCTGGATGACAAGGCAATGAATTCAAACTGGAGAAACATAACTTTCTAATGACGTTTCAATAGCGACCCTTGTAGCTTATTGCGGGTTCTATTCCCGCGTACTGCAATAAATCTATGCGATTTACACAAGCTTGGGTGTTTTTGACATGTGACGACTTTAGTAATTGGGCCTTTCGGTCTGTAGAAGAGTTAAAAAATACAAAAGATAAATACATGCAAATAAAATTAATAATTCACAATAATTAAAATACCAAAGTAGTCATTATTCCAATTATAATAATTTCGTTTGTTCGTTCGTCTATCTGTCCGTCCGTCTATTTGTCTGTCCCCGTAACTTTAAGAAAAAAATTTCCTATAATTATTTTCCCCAAAAATTCTTTTTTATGATAAATTTTTTCCAAATTTTTTTTTCCGATAATTTTTTTCCCAAAAATTTTTTTTAACGATTTTTTAAATAAAATAAATACGTACTTATTCCTTAGGAACCTAAATGTAAAAGTACCGTCATTCTTGACGGGTTACAGCTAGTTCATAATAAAAAACATGAAAAAACGAGTCAAATTATGTACGACTCAAAAATGGGTAAATCAATAAATGTACTGTAACGAGACTGTACAAACAGGAGGAATTACACGCTTTACACGGAAGGCTTTAGAATAAACTACTAGATTCGCGAAACGTCTGGAAACCCGAAAATGTATATAAGTGTAATGGCGCCCATAGAAACCAGCGGCGAGTGACCAGCGACGATAAATTGAGAGAGTACCTACCGAGCGTTCAATAGTTAATAAGTGCGACTGCAGACGGCGAATATAAAGCATTCCGCAGACGAGCGATTAGTGCGAAATATATATCGAATTAATGAATAGTGCTCCAATTTAATTCGTGTCCACTTTGGTGATAACCAAAAACATGAATTAATTTCTCACCCAACGCCACAATCCTGTGATAGTACATACGTTTTATAAATAAAATAGCGCTATTTTATGCTTTATGATGTATTAAATATGATTGTTTCTCATGAGGGAATGTTTGGTGATGAGAGACGAGATACCTATGCGAATATTACCGTGTCTATAATAAAAGTGTACACCACAGGGAAGTCAAGAATACGTATAAATTTTAACACTATTACATGTATTCGTAACAAGCTTGGAGTATTCGTTAAGGTTGAGTTGCTTTTAAAATACAACGCAAACTTATCCGACGAATTTACAAAGGCATTATTGTTTCGGGTACAAAGACTCGATACAGAGGTTTGAGCAAAAAGGTGATCACGCCGTACAGCAAAAAAAGCGAAAGATTCCACCGGTGATAACGTACACGAAGAGCGGCGAAAAAATGGTCCGCGCTGTGCTGAACATCGGCGGCGCGGCATGGCAGCGCGCCGATGACAATTGTTAACATAGTCATTGTCACGACAAGCAAATGCACGGTAACCCCTACAGGCTGACCAGGAAATGCATAGAAGCCTTTTTGTAAAGGTACTGATAAACATGCTTATTTTTGAGCATGCTCAAAAATACCATGCTTAAAGCTGACAATCAAACACACATGCTTATTACTGGCGTGCTTCTGTCATATAATAGAGACGCTCTTGTTCAAAATGGAAACTTTGCAAACTGAAACAGGAAATTCAAGTGAACCAATAAATCAAAACATTTCCCGAATTTCAATCCGCACATTTTTGATTTTAGTTTTTATAATTTTTAATGTAGGATTTAAATCATTCATGACTTTTAATAAAGTTTCATAAACATAATTACTCGCTATATAATTTTTACATAGCGGTGACCGAGTATCCCACAGACATTCGTGATTCCTATAATAAGTCAAGAAGAATAATGATTTGTCATCTCCCCAACGCGCCATATTTGATTCATCTGTCGCGGACTGAGAAGATCGCATCGATAATCGATACTATCCGCGAATGACATTAGCATGCTCATAAGCAAGCCTGTTCACACATGCTCAAAGTACAGAACAATTGAAGAGCAAATTGAATGAATATCTCTATGAACCGAACTTGACACCATTACCTTCAAAGTCAAAGACGTTCACTCTACTACTCCATCCTAGATATATAATATAATATAAAATAATAAAATGCAAGTAATTAAATGTAAATTCATAGATCCTTGTCCGAGCACAAGAGCAATGCTCTTAAATGGAGAGGAACTATGAATAACATAATTGTGTAATAAATATTATATCGTACAATAAAACCATGCAAAAAAAAAAAGGTTTGTCAACTATCATCCCGCGACAATCACGAGGGAGTGAGTGATTCGTTCCGATCGGCGTGCGCCCTGATCAATCCATTTTGAACAACCTTGTACCTGCGTACGAATCGTGCAGCAGTCATTAGCCGCAAAGTGCTATCGCGTAATGACATACTTCCGTTTCCAAAATTACCGAAACAAAATGGCGCCAACTTAAAAACGAGTCATGAAACTGATTGCGTACACAGTAAAAGAGAAAAATTTAGCCCGGTGATAAGACTAAACGCAAAAATAACTAGGTCGGTAAAGAATGCAAAAAAAAAAACATTATTTTTTTAATCCTGCTGCATATTATGCATTCAATATAGTTTTGCATCGACTCCAAATTTGAATCTAATTACAGGTATTTCTAATAGCATTGGTCGATAAAGAATATATCGCCTGTAACTTGAACGTGAACGCGCCAGGCGCCCTGGCAGCATTGACGGAGTGATTATACTGACTTGGTACTTTTAAATCTGTGAGTGTGTATCAGTTGTCTGGAATACTCATTATTCTACGTACAGCGAGCGACTTGAAAATATCCAACACAAATTTCTCAATATTTTAAATTTCCGTTCCCGTTTAGAATCCAACTCATACACAGAAAGCGAGCGTTATCATAAAATCCCTCCTCTATCACGCAAGATCTGTATTATCTTTATAAAATCTTGAATAACCTGGTTCACTCGCCCTATTTATTACAGCAAATAGGTTTAAGCTGTCCTACATACTCAACGCGTTCAAATAATTTATTTTACTCAAACTTTGGCAGGACTAACTATTTAAAAAACTGTTTTGTAACTCTTTCCACTTCAAAATAAAATCTGTTAAATTCTACAAATAACCTAAACATTTTTATCGATAATTTGCTTCTATTTAAAATAAAACTTGGAAATCTCATTTATAATTATTGAAATAAATGTAATACTTTCCTCCCTTTTTATGCATTATCATAATTAAACATTCATCACATTTTCTCATAGTTTTACCAGCTTCGAGGAAACTTCACTGGCCATACTAAAAAATTTTTTTTCTCGATATTATATAAATTTTTATTACATTGCATTGTATGTTTCCCAAAAAAAAAATAACTACCAGAATTAAAAACTATTGAAGCAGTATATAAGTATCTGCCAACACTAAATCTATTTTCGTTAAGCATTATAATTTTCCTCAAAAATTGTGCACGCTGAAAGATTTTGTATTCAGCGCTCCAAAATATATATTCAATATGTATACACATTATATAAGGAGAACAGTGGTCGTCCGCGAAAGACCTGGTGTGATAAGATAGACCAAATTTTCAACGGCCTTGTTGAGATCTCCAACAACGGAAGAGCATACATGAAAAGACGTATGAAATGGTGCACCAAGCAAGGGTAATATTCTAGAATAAGAGTTTGGCGTTTTATACTATCTGCCTATCCCTGTGAGAAAACATCAAGATAGATATTAAGTTAAATTATAATATTTTTTCTAAAAAAATATATTTTTCCATAGCAACCGGTCAAAAACTGTATGCTGGTATATTTGGACTAGATTCGCACTTAGCAATTCAAAATATATGAATTGATGATATTTTTATCAACAGGAAGATCTGATATATGTAATCAATCTATAGGCTATATAATTTTATACATTGAAACATACATACTTTGTATTGCATGTACAGAATATAGTTTCTACGAGCATTCTCATAACAAACCGGATAATATAGAAATACAGTGTAGCAGACAGGACAACTAATTATGTAAACATTTCTGTCAAAAATTGTTTTGATGAAAACCAGGGATGCATCCGATATCGATACCAAAACCGATATATCGGCGATATCGTGGATTTTCCGATATATCGGAATCGGCGATATTAATTTGCCGATACACCGATACAATTTTGAATTTCGCACTATAGACAATCCATGTGTAAACGCGCCATCTTCGCGCTTAATTCGTTTATGTTTAAACGCGGCACAATTTATCTACGCTCGCGGAATCCCCGCGTTTCATAATTTCATTCCGGACACAAACACGTGTCGCATCAAAATTCTTATTATTCTCAAACTAAGCCAAAGGCGGACTAAATTGCTGGTGTCCTGGAATGGGGCTCGAACCAACGGCCACCAGATCACGCGTTATGACCACCACACCAACAGGCTACTCATATAATAATCTGAAAGTAATGTTCTGTTAAATTACAATTTTAAAAATTTCATTATAAAGTAAACATTCTAAAAAAATATAGAAGTAATTTCATCTGTTTCTAATCTAAACCCACAACATTATAGACCTTTTGAAATCTTCACTGTCCGCATCGGTATCGGTATCTTCGATACATTTTTATAAATATCGTATCGGCAAAAGTGCGTATCGACGCATCCCTACAAATAACCACATACGTGTAAAGTCAATTCACTGATAATTATTAAAACAGGTAACCTATTCAACTTTTAATCGCAATATAAAACGAAATCAAAAGACATTTACAGGACAAACAGAGTACGCGCTTGTGTTTAGATAAGACGTTAAAAATTCCTACTGGTAATATTTGCTGGGTCGTCGCCAACCAACCGATATAACCGCGTGCATTGGCGTAGCAAGAAGGCACTTCGAAAAGGTGATATATGAATTAAACCGGTTTGCAAAAAAACAAAACAAATAACCGGGCTGACTACATCTAGGTAGGATATTTACCGCGTTTAGTTCGCAGTGAAGTCATTTATCACGGGAATTATTCGAAAAATGTAATATGTACGAGATTTTAGTCGATGTTTAGTGGGCGTGTCTTCCCCACCAAGCGAATAATTCATTAAAAAAGTAACCCATAAAAACCAAGTTTCTACAATACTCCATTTCGCTTTGAATCAGGTTTCTGTGTCTTTTTTTTAGGTCTTAATTTTTAGGTTTAAATCTAGGTTTCTATGTCTATACACGCGTCGGGATAATTACTAATATAGAAAGAATCCAATTTGAAAAAAACATTAAAATTTCGAAAAATCCAAAATTATACTATAATTATTATTTTTTAAATAAATTTTGATAGATCATTTTCATCGTCGCCACGAGTCCACTTGCAAAGTTTCAGCTCGATTGGATCACGGGAAAAGGGTTGAAAGTCGATCCAAAGTTTTTTCGTCAATCAAGTAAACAGACGCTACGAGTTAAAAGAAAGGGAGTAAAAAAAAAAAATTATTCAAATAAATTCAGACGTTATAAAATGCACGCACGTGAATTTGCAAGGCAAACTTCAAAATGTATAATTTTCTGATTAGCAAAAAAATTTATAAGTGTTTCGTAGCTAGTAGGAGAAACATCTTCTTCATTCAATTTTGAATAGAAAATATTTTTTATACTTTAAAATGTCACAGTTAAAGAGACAGGCGACATCAAAGTTTGGATTTTTTTCCAATATTTCTGACCTATCTTCTCTACAAGTAACTTAAATCGAACATTAAAAATTCGTTCACTTTGATACAATTCAAATAAAACAATTTAAACCTTGCAGAAATTTGAAAAATATTGCTGTAAGGTTTTTGTCACTTTGTTTTACTTTTAGAAGATAACGTTTTACAGAAAATACGTCAGAAATATTGAAAAAAAAATTCAATATTTATATATAAATGAAAATTTTTGATACTAGCTATTAGACACCTGTATTTACAAAAAAATGGACTTAAATATATTTTATGGTCTCGTGCGCAGTTCACAACAATAATTTTAAATAAATTTTAATAAAGTGTCAAAAAAAATTTCATAAAGAAAAATGTAGGATTAGAAGAATGAAATAATCTATTATACATATTATTTAAAAAGCACTCTATTTCATTAGCAGCATCCACACTTTCATCCTGTTTTACAACAACATGATCGCATTTAGAAATGGGTCACGGTAATTCTTTATTTTAGAATCACAAGACTATAATCCTAGAGCAGAAATCTACGAATCCAAAATGAACTCTAAACTGATTAAGTTAGACTTAGTGATTTTTTGAAATCGGCCACCCATCAAACATAATAACTTCGTTGTCTGTCCGTCCGTCTGTCTGTCTGTGTAATAATAATCATCTAAAAAAACGAAATTAAACAGTCGGAGATGGAGCTCGAACCCCGGGCCAGCAAACGCGAAGGCGGCAACGATAGCGATGTTGCTGTCGCCGAGCCTGCACTAGCTGTCAAAAATACAGCATATATGTATAACTGCCTGCAAGGTAAATATAAAAAAAATGTTCAAATATTTTGATAAAAGTCGTTATTACTATTTCGTGGGTGTCGGCTATAAATAAATAAATACTTATTCTTCAGGAACCGGCATGCAAAATACCGTCATTTTTGGCGGGTTACGGCTAGTTTGTAATAACAATACCAAATTAGTCCTTACGTAATTATTGAAATTCGACATCACGACAAAACTCAAGCATCTGCCCCTAAAGTGAAATAACCCATTGATGGTCATGTTTCTCAAGCGTCTGGTTTGTGGGGTGAACATTACAAGGGTTATAATCCCCTCTAATTCCATATTAAGCTACATGTAGGGGTGACAGGGCACAGCGGGGTTTACCAGCGCTTAATTTGGCAAAATATCGTTATACAACTTTCTTTTGGGTTTAAGTTCGGTCATCCAATATGCTACGCGTAATCCGGCATAACATAAATCTAAAAAATAAAGTATTTCAACATACGGTACTTTTAATACTGCCAAATACAATATTATCCTCATTAAAAGTATTTTACTTTTATTTTTAATTACGAAATTACGGACGGACAGATAAGGAAATTATTATGTTTAATAGACTAAGATTGTCAAAAAGTCCATTAATGACGCTGATAGATAGTCCTGGAACAGTCTGGAGACGTACAGTGCACGCGGAGGTGGTGTTAGTGAAAATACAACCGTAATATCTACACACGATTGCTTTACCACCACTATTTTTTAGCAACGGGTGCTACTATAGACGGACCACTATAACTTGGCGTGCAAGGGAGGGCTTCCCTGTCGCCTAACAGAAGTTGCCAGGGTGTAAATTTATTACATAATGTACAGAATGTCCGGTGACCGGTGTCGCGCTAAATACAGAAATTTGGTCGGGCAGCACTAAAGAAACCATGCAGTAATGGCGGCCATTCTATCTGTCTAACTGTCAGACGGTAATATTGGTCCATTATTCGCTTCTTCAGCTTCGCAAAACTTTAATACTTCATTGGCAATGGTTCTCGCACCATCCCGGACTGTTTAGGATGTTTTGGACACAATAATTCAGTGTATGTTGGTAATTATTGGTAAATTGTACTGAATGACAGGGCGAGGGGTTACCGCCGGGTGCGGGCGGGGCGGGTTTTAGTTCCAAAGTCGCCGCACGCCCAAGTTACGTTGGGCAAGCAATATACTACTATACGCCACCTTCCTATCTAAATTCACTACTAAAATTATGTTATTAATGCGGTCATCTTAAACTTGGAATTGCGACAAAAGAATTGTTATAAACAATAAACATTTTTTTAACTTTAGGGTATTTTTAACGATTTAGGTAAATTGACAATTTCAAATATTGATGTAACGAAAACTATTATCTATCACGAAAATATATACACTGCAAATTGTTGAATAAACTATGCTAATACTTCGATCTTTGACATTAATTTCGTCGGTAAAAAAAGTCAAACGCCGAGTGAAGACCGTTCGATGCCAAAAATACATCAAAATTATAAATCTTTCATATCTGCGAAGTCATTTCTTAGTGAAATCTTTTATATTGAAGCAATTTATTATCATTGAATGTTTTAATTCAAACTGACGATTAATTACTTTGACACGACACTTATTCATCATTGCAGTCTAGTGGTATAATAAGTAAGCGTCTATTTATCTTCTACCATCAAGATTGGTGATTCTGACGTATCATCTTAAGGGTTTTCTAGATGTATGGATTCTAATGCTTCTAGAAATGGGCTGCAGTTAGTTCTCTACAAATTAATTAAAAAAATATAGCGTCCATCATTACGATACTTGAATTGGAAAACTTGCCCGGGCAAGATTTCCATTTCAATATCCCATGCGTAATGAAAAGTCGGGATATTGCGGGTCTTCGCTTAAGGTATTATCTAGTTAAATAATAATGCGTCTAATAGTGTAATAGTGAATAATAGTAGTAATAATAGTGAATAGATGTACTATAGGTCGACCACAATCAAAAGACAATTCCTAGCTTTGTCCGGTAAGAAAAAAGCGGGGGAAAGTTGCGTGGAGAGCCCGTATCTAGGACACGCGATGAGACATCCAGAGAAATACGAGATCTTGCGTCTCGTAATGCAGGGAAAGATTGCCGGAAGTCGGGGCCCCGGAAGAAGGAGGACTTCATGGCTGAAAAACTTGGGACAGTGGTTTGGCCAGTCTACTGTGGAGCTGTTCCGGGCCGCAGTACACAAAGTCCGCATAGCCAACGTCCGGTAAACGGACAGGGCACCAGAAGAAGAAGAAGAAGCCCGTATTACAATCCTCGATATGATATTTCAAATAAACATATATTTTATAACTTCTTCTTCAAATATAGCAAATTTATTTTGTGGTAACATAATTATAATTGATATAAATTAACTTTGTTAAAATCACTTATTTATTGAAAAAAAAAAATTCAACATGTTTCGAAGCCAATGGCTTCTTCGTCAGGATAACAAAAATAATATTTAATTTAAATTGAATTTTAAAAATAATCAGGTCATTTTTGCAAATAATTATCTTTTAAATTTATTTTCATGTTAAGTAGGTACTTTATATTATCATTTTCCATATATAACTTTTTAATATTTTGATCTATACTTCGATTTTTAAATATTATTTTTGTTATCCTGACGAAGAAGCCATTGGCTTCGAAACATGTTGAATTTTTTTTTCAATAAATAAGTGATTTTAACAAAGTTAATTTATATCAAATATATTTTTTAGTTTAATAAAGGTTACTTACTTACTATAAAAACTTATTTTGTGATCATTTTTTGCATCGTAACAACACACATATTTTTTGCGCACATTCTTTTGAATGCGGTCTAGCTATAAAGGTTGTTATATAACATCAATCAAATTTTTGGAAAACGTCTGATTTTATCTTGGTCGAAAGATCGCGTCTCAAGTGGCGTGATACACTTCACACACGTGGATTCTGTGATCAATTAGACATTGTGGAATGATAAGATTTTGTAAACAAATAAATCAGATTAATCGTATCTGAGAGCGACGAGTAGGCCACGTCCTCTAGCAGCAGATAGCGTTCAACGTGAATCGCGATAAAAATTAGAAAAATGTTACAATTTATTAAGCAAATATGTGTGGAACACTTGACAATTCCGTCGGAGGGCGACGAACCGGCAATTGGATAAGATTAGGAAATCGTGATCAATGAATTGACAAAAATTTACAATCTTAAATGCTATAGTAAATTAAGTTTTTATATAACCACTGTATTTATGTATACAAGGTCGGCCGCACTTTGGATACGAATTATTACGTACTATTATTTTCGTACGTATTGAGCGCGCACATTGATTGCGTCTTGCGTTGGCTACGATCAGCTACTTTTCGCATTTCTCCAATAACGTTTGTGCCAAATGAATAATCTGTATCTTCTGGAAAACTCTATTATGGCAGACTTAAATAATGACAAATTTCATGACTATCTTTCTAATAGATTCACAAATGCTGGGGAGAATCGAAGCGCAACGAGAGCGAACATCGGAGAAATGTTTAAAAGTTTTTTGTTCGAAATACATAATAATACCTCACCTTCATTGAACCAAATTATTTATCTTACAGGTATTTTTAGTTCTTTAGAGATTCTCCGCCATGATCTGCGCTGATGGTCACGCAGTTGAATCACTTTGGTCCCACAAACATTTGTGGTCACGTATCAAATTGACAATTTTTTCAATATCCATCGTACGAAATCGCAAATATTTCCGAACAAATCCGGATCGTGTCGGACGTCGCATCTGTACGTGCGTACACGCGCTACTAAATCGTGTACAGTGTGCGATGTTCAATACTACTTGGAAGGTCAGGAATGTACTTGCGTATTCGTACGTATACGTACCTACTACTCATTTTCGTACGAAAACGCATCTAGTGTGCGGCCGGCGTTAGGCATATAACTTATCTTTGTACTTACTGCTTTGAGGAAATCAAGTCGCTGCGCTGCCTTGAAAACACGAGTGGCTAATATCAATGTATCTAATCAATATAGTTCTCACTTCAAAATGTAATAATACGTTTATTTTATAAAATTGTAGGTACAAGCAAGTCATCACGTATGCATCAACAAGGCGCACTCAAAGAGTAAGCGGACAGATAACAATACCTGTAGAATGAAATACGCCATCCATTTCTAATGTAATTGTAATTCATCTTTAATTTTTTTTCTTGTGTTTGTAACTTGGTCATCTCACGCATGCGCCCCTGACACAGCATCCGAGTTCAACTTATATATGAGTAATTAATATAAATTAACTTTGTTTAAACCACTTATTTATTGAAAAAAATCAACATGTTTCAAAGCCAATGTCTTCTTCATCAGGAAAAAAATTTCATTCTTCATTTTTCCTGATGAAGAAGCCATTGGCTTTGAAACATGTTGATTTTTTTCAATAAATAAGTGGTTTAAACAAAGTTAATTTATATTAATTATAATTATGTTACCACAAAATAAATTTGCTACATTTGAAGAAGACGTTATATATGAGTAGTTAAATATCAAAACCTGAACTGCCATGAACTGTGTTTTTTTGGAAATCAAAGAAAACTGTTTTAGATCATGTTTATAACTTGAATAAGATGAAATAAAAAGTAATGGAATAAGGTATAATGACACATAACATGACGTAAATGAAATTTGTATAATATTACATGAGTTATTTCAAAATTTATAATGGACTTAAGTACACTTTGAAACCAGACAATGGATTTAGGTTGATTATGAAGTTCAAGGTAATAAATATATTCATTGCATTATCAGGGATGTAGTGAAATATAGGTTATTATTACGATCGTTGGACATATTTAACTGTAAATGGTTACGGATATTTTATACGAACCGTATGTTCTTCCGAGTAACAATTTGAATACGTCTTCAACGAAACGTCGAGAATCATTTCTCGGAAAAACATACGGTTCGTGTAAAATATCCGTAACCATTTACAGTTAAATAAGTTCTAATTAATTTAAGAATGTAAAATATCATTAAATGTTTTTGAAATTTTTATTAAAAAATGAAGATATTTATATTTTAATCTAGTGAATTTGAATATAGGTATATTTTGAAACTTAAGCTGATTTTTAACAAGCAATAACTTTAATTGATTTTACTTGTTATGACAAATAACTAATAAGTACCTAAAATGTAGGAATGAGCTTAAAGAATACATTGACCTTCAAATCTAAAAAAAAATTGCGTTTCAAAGACTCGTCTGTCTGAATAGCCTCTCATTAATCACTTCTAATTCTGCATCTTACGCTCATTTGGTCCGTATATTATATTTATTTCTTATAAGAATCCTATAAGTTTAAGATTAAGACGTGCTTATCGAGATACCCGCCTACGGCGCCTACCGACCAGATAGTAAATCAGGGTATCGAACTTGGTTTAAATTGTTTTAAATAACGCATAGTTTTCCCCTACACACTTTTCAGTTTGTTTTCAAGTTTCTCATAAATAAGAAGCGGCAAAAATTAATATAATCCAATTGGGAAAGTTATACAGAGCACTGTTTTATCTTATTCCCGGCCACTTTAAAACAAACGGGAATCAAGCAAGGAACAAGAATAAATAATTATCGGTGGTGGGTAGGTACCTACTCTTTCACACTAAAATCGAGCTCTCGAGTTTCAAAAATGTCAACATTTTGCGCGGCGAAATTTGAATGCATTAATTTACTATCTACCATTCTATTTTTAAATGCGGGCAGCGGAAGGCAGGTTGCACATAATTACTTCACCATAGAGATGAACCGGATGTGGGGTCCTGATTGCGAGCGTAATTCTATAACCGAAAAAATAGCCGCTATAACGATGTAATTCCTACCTGCCAATTCTCTCAGACGTAACTAAATATTCAAACTACCCACAAGAAAAACTACGAATATGCAACAATATAAAAAAATTATTTAGGTATTATCTCACTTTTCAACTATGTAGACCATGCTACAACCCGATCTAGATCGACTCATATTAGTCCATTCTTCGCTCTTAAAAACGAGGTGTTGAAAGTAACAGAACATTTGCGAAATACCTCACACAACCAGATATTTTTCAACAATCGACACACGAGAAGATGTATGAAATTAAACGAAGCAAGAGCGTCATGCGGTAGGTAAAACGTGTATTTAGGGTTTAGAAATACCCTATGAAATGGCTTGGTCACAAGTTAGTCTAGATTTAAAATGACACGGCACGCCAATGATCTTGTCAAATTTGTATCATATTTCAACAAACTTAATATGAATGAGAAAATATAATTACAGTAATCATTCATTGCGGTATTTTAAAAGGATTATTGCGGCAGATTTTAAAATAAATGTGGTCCAGAAATAATGCTGAATGTATTCACAAAATTCGCTAGCAGATTTTAATGTAATCTTCGCACAAGACATGTGCTCGCACGGTACGTCATGCACGAAAGTTGGTACGTGGTCAGTAGAACGACTTACCTAACGCCTTCATGAATTCATCGAAGTTCTCGGAGGTGTTGAGCTTGTATTTCTTGTTCAGGAAGGCGTCCATCTTCTCGTGATGAATAAAATGCGCGATTAAAGGTTGATGGCGTTCGACGGCTGTCGAAATAACCCGACGATTCCGCGTAGTATTCGAGGATAGACTGAAAGCCGGTCGACACGGATCGAAACGCGACGAGATGGGCAAACGTCAGACGAGGATGCCGGCAAATAAACGACTGGAGTGAAGGTAGCCGCGGGCGCCCGCAGCACCGGAGCGGGGGGCTAGCGTGATCGCATTGTATTGTGATCAGTGGCCCCATACACGATGAGAAATTTTATTGTGTACCTCGCACGTTGCGCGGACCGACGCTCTGCTAATTCATTTCTAATAATACGCTTTAAACACGCTACATGCTGTATTGTGCATTGGATACTATTGAATGTGATTATTAAGGGGTGTAAAGCAAATGTAGCAATACGCCACTGAGATAAATTCAAAAACCTGTTACTACTGTCATGAAAAATTCTCTGGAATTTATGAAAGCTAATATACCTACATCTTATTAGATATCATAGATTCCATATACAGGGTTATTTGTAAAACATTAATAACCTCGCAGGACCATATTCCTGCCTTGATTATGAGTCGAAAACGTTCAAGCTATTATGACCTAATATCAATAGTTAAGGAGATATACGACATCAAAGTTTGCATTTTTTTTTCAATATTTCTAACTTATTTTTTGTAAAACGTTGGACTATCATTACAGTAACTTATATCGAAAATGAAAAATTCAAGGCAGGAATATAGTCCTGTGAGGTTATTAATGTTTTACAAATAACCCTGTATAATAGATATAAAAACAAGTTTTTAAAAACGAACTGCCACCTCCTTCTCCTTTTATATACGTATAATAATATTTTTTTAATATCTTTTAATATTAATATACAGGGTGTAACAGAGCTAGTCCACAATACTTTACAGGTGGAATTTTGCCTTGATTGTGAGCCGAAAATTTTCAAGCAACCGTGACCTAATGTAATATAAGTAGTTAGGGAGATTGCAACATCAAAGTTTGCATTTTTTTTCAATATTTATGACTTATTTTTTGTATTGTTAGAATATCATTACAGTAACTTATATCGGATACGATAAACTCATTCCCTTTAATACAAGTCAAATATAAAACAATAAAAACCTTCAAATATCAATTGGTATTTTCAGAATATTTTTGAGTTTGTTCAAATCTTTCAGAACAGTGCTGGATTTTTGTCACAGAGACATTATTAATCAATTAATGTATATTATAGATATCCCACAGAGATGAAACTGTATTTCTTATGGGAAAGTAGGTATAGAAGTCAAGTCGCCATGGCGAATGTAAAGTGATCACTTAAGCCAACCATTAAGATAGGTCATAAGTCCTATGTACACCCAAATGACTTCTATACCTACTTTCCCATAAGAAATACAGTTTCATCTCTGTGAGATATCTATTATATGCATTAATTAATTGGTATTTTTTCTAATGTTATTTGACTCGTATTAAAGCGAATGAATTTTGAATATTCTTTATAAGTTACACTTATGGTAGTCCAATAATAAGTCTTCTGACTGACATTAAAAAAAAAAAATTCTAAATTAGATCTCTTTTCTATTACTATTGATATTAGGACATCGATGCTTGATCATTTTCTACTCGTAATTTAGGCAGAAAGTAAAGTATAGAAGACTATTCCTGTTACCACCCTGTATATAAATGCAGTCAAAAATAAATAAAAAAATTCATTAGTTTTTTATTCTAGGATAGTAAGTTACGCACTTAGTAATGGTAGCACGGTTGTGGATATAATAGGTAATGGCATGTTAGCATGATCATTTCACAGAATAGTTTAAAAGCGAAAACGTGTTACACTTGAGCATTGTTTAATAAATGATAATATACCATTTTAAAAATGAGTTAGTGATAAGAAATTATATGACCCATATAATATAAAGATAATCGTAATCTAGTTATCGAGAATATGATTCAGGTATAGGTCTTTTCATATCTATAAGCTTGCAATTGAGTTAGTGTGGGTACAGTGCGTAATACGCGCGTTGTTTCGTTGTGTTAAGTTTGCGGATACGAGAGGGGCGTATCCGTAAACTTAACACAACGAAACAATGCAATATACAAGATTATTTGGAAAACATTAATAACCTCGCAGGTCTATATTCCTGCCTTGATTACGAGTCGAAAATGTTCAAGCTATTATGACCTAATATCAATAGTTACGGAGATATTCGACATCAAAGTTTGCATTTTTTTTTCAATATTTCTGACTTATTTTTTGTAAAACGTTAGACTATCATTACAGTAACTCATATCGATCACAAAAAATTCATTCGTTTCAATACAAGTTAAATAAAATGATAAAAACCCTGAAAAAATTCCAATTGGAATTCGAAGGTTTTTATTTTTTTATTTGACTTGTATTAAAGGGAATGAATTTTTCATATTCGATATAAGTTACTGTAATGATATTCCAACGTTGTACAAAAAATAAGTCAGAAATATTGAAAAAAAATGCAAATTTTGATGTCGCATATCTCCTTAACTATTGATATTGGGTCATGATAGCTCGAACATTTCCGACTCGTAATCAAAGCAGGAATATAGTCCTGCGAGGTTATTGATGTTTTACAAATAACCCTGTATATGCAATCTATATAGTTTGTGTCTGATTGATAAAAAGTTTAATTTGTTTACAAGTGTTTCGTTCGAATCTTAGCACAGCGAAATATATAAGGTATATTATTGCATTTCCTCCCTTGAACCTATAAATTTTTAAATGTTCTATTTTTCTGCGTTTATTAATTTTGAACAGAGTTTAGTTTATGACATATTTTATAAGCGGAGTCTCTCATAAATAATTCATATTCTCTACGGAAAGAGACAATTCTTGAACAAAAATGAGTAAAATACTTATTCTTATTACCTTATCTAACATTTCTGTAAAGTGACAGACGACAGGTCAACATTTTTCAGTGTCTATCTGCATTTAGTAAATCATATAAATATAACATAATGGACATTGAAATGACCTCCATAAACATGTACACATTGTCAATGTGGTAAAGTGATATCTCACTTTCTAATATATTTTTAAATCACGAATATATAGACTATTTTAATCTTTCACATATTCTTTTTTTATTTTACCTACAATCATTTTTATTCCTAATATAAACACGCCGCGTGTCGTGGCTGCGGGAGGCAGATGAAAACATTGGAAATTATTTAGCGATTTATAAACTAATGATTAATTAAATATTAAATGGACAAGGTCACTTAACACGAATTAAACTATTCACTTTTCTTTAAATCACACTATTTCGTAATATATCACTCGTTTTTATGAACACTTTATTATCGCTGGGTAACATTCTATTTATCGCTTGTAGAACATTCAATTTTCGCACGTATCGCGCACTTACTTATTTCGTCACATTTCGCTCGATATCTGTCGCTTTGCAATTCACGACTGGGCACACCTGACCGTCGTCCGCGACTCGCTTCGCCATGAACGATCTGTCAAAACAAGACTCTACGGCGGCCTAGATCCGCGCTATATATACCCAAACGCTTGGATTACAGAACCTACTAGATTATTCTAGTGTTTAGGGAAAGGTTCCCATTGCTTCTAGTCTGTTCCAGGTGTTTGTAGACGCTTCCCGAATGCTATAGATAACCCTAGATTTCTGTAGACAATTTTCGATGTTTCCATAGTGTTGTTCCAAGTGACATATTACCAGGGATTCGGACAGTGGGTAAATTCTTTTTAGAATCTCGTTACAATAAATTTTTTATTCTAATGTAAGCATTACATATTTTAAAAAGTTATTTTATTTTTTCATCCCTAATGTCTCTGGTGATTTACTGTACAAGTCCATTCCACTGTGCACGATTGAATGTAGCGATCTTGCTTTCTTTCTTAAGCCATGTATTCACTAGGGGACAAATTGTCCCTCAACAGCATGCGTGGCATAGAGTCTACGTGACGTTGCAACGTCGTCCACTATTCCGCGACCTCGCGCACAACATAGCGCGGCATTTCTACGTGCCGTGGCAACGTTGCCATGCGCACGGTACCCGAGCGTACTCACTGCAACATTCTGCGGAGCGTCAGTACCACGTGGTATGTTTACAAGTGAATACGCATGCGCTGTATCTGTCAAGATGACAATGCGGGAAAACGAAATCGTTCTCGAACTCATCGAGCTGTATCGATCGAAGATCGCATAGAATGTCCGTCCTTCTTTCTCTTTGCAGTTAATAATTTCGCATTCTCCTCTTTTTTCTCCTCTTACTTTTCGATAAACTCATTAACATAAACAGATACGCGGCTATCAGCATAACCTCATAGGGCGATATATTTCCGTGACGTCTGGAAAACAATAATTATTTGCAAAAAGGACCTTGTTTTTAATAATATTCAATTTACTACAGTAAAACCTCGTTAATTTGAAATTGCGACCCAAAACAACATATCGAATTGCGCGGAACCCCGTTTTCGCCAAATGTGATACCGCAGCTGTCATCCATAACCTCATCGGATGACATTTCCGCGACAAGATATGCGAGTCCCGGTGTGTGCACGTCAAATGACCGCGTCATTGTCCCCGAAACATGAGTGTAGATGTTGATGCGACATGTCGAGCGGAATGTTTCGCGATTTGTCCCCTAGTGAATACATGGCTTTAAAGATAATTTTATTTTATGTTTTCTTGTTATGGAGTGGCCATGTTCCTCATGCTGTTTTTTATTTTTCTTAAAAATTCATATTCATCGAGAATTCAATACAATTAATAGTGCATTAATAATTTTACACCAATAAAGTTCGATTATACGATTAATGAAGAAAATATTTCACGCGTTGCTGAGATCGAGGATCTCGGTATTGTCTTTGATGCCAGACTGACTTTCTCAAGCCACATAAACCAACTAGTTACAACGTGTTATAAGCTTTTAAGTTTCGTAATACACATATCAAAAGAATTTTCGAATGAGAAGTGCAGAGAGCAAATATACAATTTCATTACAGGTTCAAAATTGGAATATGGAATGGCAGTTTGGAGCCCTTTTTATACATGCGCAGAACAGGAGAATATTCTACATTCATGAACCATGACGTACTACCACATTACACCCAGAACAGTGGTTTATCTCCGGCCTGTCGGCGAGTTATTAGCCTACTCTTGCATTGACGCTAGGGTTGTCACTTTATTTCTTTTAACTCATAAGGTAGACACTAAACCCGAATAAAATTCAATTTCTTTTAATTGTTCAAAAATTGATGTGCCGATTTTAATGTTTATGTGGTCCTTTTCGAACTCTTTGTTAAAGATCTGCTCCATCCTCTCTATATTGGCAACAAAGTCATGAGTAAATATCGCATAATTTCTGTAATTAGTATACCTACTTAGTTTCTGCATTTAAATTGCAAGAACGCTGATTAACATCAACGTAGACTTTTAAAACTCACAGTCTTTGTGATAATCAACACACCTTTTTAGTAAAGCACCACAAACATAAAAAAGGCATTTTTTTCAGGAAGCGCATTTTTTTTCTAAAGCGGCGGCTGCGAGCGCGAATGGCACCGAAGGCACGGCCCTTACTGCCGCCGCCTTGTGCCCCCATGTTCTATGTCAATGTGTGCGTCACAGTGCGCGCGTACACGGCGCCGAGCACGCACGCACACATTCTAAAGGGTAGCGGCCAGTTTGTATGAAGATGTATTACTGTTCTTAGTATACTGTGGTACTACTGCTGGGGGAATGCAACTACCGCAGCCTCGAGTCGCGCAGACAGGAGGGCCTAGTCATGTTGGGGGTTTAAATTTTAAGAATGCTCCGAACTTGCTAGAGAATTGTGCCCTGTTTGTACCAAATAAAAATGCAAAACGGGTGTAATAAATAAAATGTGAAACTCCTAAATGAATTGAGCAACCATGTCGATGTATTAGGTCCTTACATATGAAATTGACGTTTTGCCGTACTGGCAAATTTGATCTCAAATATCTTCTCTTTGGTTAGGAATTCCAAATCCAAATTTATACAGCTATTTACTCATGTATTTGTGTTTTGAAAATTATAATTCATTTGTTTTTTCCTCAATTGCTTTTTTCTTGGCGTCACTCAGTTTGCCCAAGCCTCAAGCCCCGTGGACGGCCGGAGACCAAAGTTGATAATGAAGAATTGAAGGCTATTGTGGAAGCGGATCCATCGCAAACCACATCCGAGTTAGCTGCAGGCTGCGGTGTTAGTGATAAAACTGTTTTAATCCACTTGAAGCAAATTGGTAAGGTGAAAAAGCTTGAAAGGTGGGTACCTCACGAATTGAGTGAAGCAAATCAACAAACGAGCGTTGACTGCTGTGTTGCATTACTCAACCGGCACAATAATGAAGGGATTTTAAATCGAATCATTACCTGTGATAAAAAGTGGATCCTGTACGATAATCGGAAGCGCTCATCGCAATGGCTGAACCCTGCCGAACCAGCCAAACCATGCCCCAAGCGAAAATTGACTCCAAAAAAGTTACTTGTGAGCGTTTGGTGGACTAGTGCTGGTGTCGTTCACTACAGCTTTCTTAAATCTGGCCAGACGATTACGGCAGATGTCTATTGTCAGCAACTGCAAACCATGATGGAAAAGCTAGCTGCTAAACAACCGAGGCTGGTTAATCGCTCTAGGCCACTGCTGCTTCATGATAACGCTAGACCACACACTGCACAACAGACGGCTACCAAATTAGAGGAGCTTCAATTGGAATGTCTAAGACATCCACCGTACTCTCCGGACCTTGCCCCAACAGATTACCATTTTTTTCGAAATTTGGATAACTTCTTGCAAAGGAAAAAATTCAACTCCGATGGGGCAGTCCAAACCGCCTTCAAAGATTTTATTGATTCCCGTCCGAATGGTTTTTTTAGTAAAGGGATCGATGAACTACCTACGAGATGGCAAAAGTTCATAGATAGCAATGGTACATACTTTGATTAAATAAATATATTATAATAAAAAAAATTGGCTTTATGTTCCTCCCATACTAAACGCTAATTTCATATGTAAGGACCTAATATTTAATGATAGCATTGAAAGCATCAAGCAAAGGATCGTCCCCATATAGGTAGGTACTCACTCCAAGTTACAACTTGCGTAGTAGGTAAATGGAGCAAGCAATCTTTTATGCGAATAAGAAAAAAAAGTACATTAATTTTAATCATTTGAATGTTATTATTGATAATCTTTCTAGCATCACTTTGATTCTTGAGAATTGAATTCTTCTTGATATTTTTCTTAATTTTTCTTCATTAGCAAAATAATATACCGCTGCAGTTGTTGATTTGAGGGACTATTATTGCGTATTAGAATTATAAACGACGAAATTAGGCGAAGAACTAGAGTAGTGGATATCATGGATCGTGTAGCGAAGCTAAAATGGCAATGGGCAGGACACGTTGCATGACAGGATACTACAAGATGGCCTCCCAGAGTTCTGAAATGGAGACCTTGGGAAAATAAAAGAGGCATCGGAAGACCTCAAAAGAGATGGGCCGATGATATTGTCGCTGTGGGGGGAAACAAATGGCTACAATTAGCCAACAACAGGGAAGAATGGAAAAATAAGGAAGAGGCCTATATCCAGCAGTGGAAGACGAAGACTGATGAAGAAGAGAGAAGAAGATTATTGCGTAAAGCAACAGATACACATGCTTATTTAGTGGCACATGAGCATGCGCAGTATCGACCTTCTTTAGGCCTTGCTTATTAGTGTCATGGGTGTACGCACATTGCTAGTAATGAGCATGCCACTGTCATTCACCATAGAGAAGGGGTATCTTTGGAGCATATGTGAATAGGCTTGCTTATTTTGAGCATGCTTATTGTCATTCGCGGGCTTCGCGGCTAGTATTTATTATCAGTGCGATCTTCTCAGTCCGCGACAGATGAAACAAATATGGCGCGTTGGGGAGATGATAAAACATTACTTTTCGTGACTTATTATAGGATTCACGAATGTCTATGGAATACTCGGTCACCGTTGTGTAAAAATAATATAGTGAGAAATAATGTTTATGAAACTTTATTAATAGGGATGAATGATTCAAATCTTACAATAAAAATTATAAAAATTAAAATCAAAAATGTGCGGATGGAAACTCGGGAACTGTTTTGATTTACTGGTTCACTTGAATTTTCTATTTCAGTCTCTATTCTATGACAAGAGCATGCCACTAATAAGCATGTGTGTTTGTTAGCTTTGGGCATGCTTATTTATGAGCATGCCACCAATAAGCATGCCAGTAATGAGCAAGTGTGTACAGTTGTTAGGGCATGCTTATTAGTGGCATGCTCATTAGCATGCCACTAAATAAGCATGTGTATCTGTACCTTTATACCGACCATGAACTTCTTCATAGATGTAAAATTTTCAGGAGGAAAAAAAAACCCTCCTCATTTTTGGTAAACTTACATACGTGAATAGTTTATTTTTCTTATACGGTGTAGGTAAATGATTGCAACTGACATATTTTAACATATCAATCGGAAATTATATGTACCTGTATCCTGTTGAACGGAAGTTAGAAGTTATTGCTTGTTTGATTTAAAAATATTTTTTTTGCGTTATTACGTTGTGACGTGCATTTTCAATCTTAGATGCCTCCAGAAATATTAACGCAGTCCGATCAAATTAATCAAAATTGATTGAGACGTAAATATGATTACCTGTGCAATTGATATTAGCGTATTATTTAACGAAGCGAATGCTGTCACCAATCGTTACATCTTAATGATGCAGTGTAAATCATATTCATAATGTAATTAATACCGACATAAGCAAAAAAAATGTAAAGTATCGATGCATAACTGGTTAGAAAATGTAGAGAGAGAATAAAACTTGTCGACGTAGACTCGTTGATCGAATACATTTTATTATGGGGGAAATATGGGTAATAATGCTACACAGCCATGAATCTACACATTCATTATTATGCAATATCCATTTTCAACACCCAACATTTGTGCAGTAATGGCATATAAACCATTTTAAATTAAAATAGGTATGTACATCAATATTTTATTAGAAGCTATATTATTACACCACGCAAACCAGTCATTGCAATCTGAAGTTTTGAATAAAATGTAAGTTTTTGGTGAATATTGTATAAAATAAGTACTTATATTATTTTTTAAATTGGTAGAAATAAATTTGTTCTGCACAAATTTACTAAATTCTTCATCCAAAGAGTTCAAATATCAAATTAAGCCAATATTTTCGTCACAATTATAGAATATTGATATTTGATTGTCTCGACATTTCTTTAATTATGAGTGTCTTATCATCAAATAACAATCCAGAATACGGCTGATTACCTACGTGTACAAGTTTATAATTGCTGGTAGCCCTTTTTTATAATAGATAATGAGTTTATGAATGGATAATGAATAGATAAACGTTAAATATGGCCACTGGCAGCATGGATTGGTTTAATTATTATTATACGACAAATACACCTTTATTTAACTTGCTATTAAACAAGAGAAAAAGTGGTATCCGTATACTTAGTGCGGAGTTTTTTGTTTACCTAAATAATTGGTCATTTACATAATATTTTTTTACAAAAGAAAAACCCACTGATCCGCGAGACAGCTTGTCATTACGTTTTTTTGTTAACAAGGTAAAATAACAAGTAAAATAAGTTTATATACGTAAATAGGAAGGAAACAAATAAATTAAAGATCATAATAAATTAACAAAAAAAATCCAATATATCATTCATATCTATTGATAAGTAATTCCATTAATTTTCCTTTAAGGCTGAACATTTACTGCAAATGCATATATTCGTTTTGTTTTTTGAAAATGTGGGTTTTTATTATTAATTTATATCAGAACCTATATGTTAGACTACAATTTTTTTAGAACAATGACTTAGAACCTTTTTTCTTATATAAAATTAATAAACTTTATGTATATTTATAATAATTAAGAAAATATTTAGCATTAGGCGACAGACCGCGGCCAAAAAATTCGTTTTCAGTGGCTCAGAAAAATCAATAGATTCTGAATATGTATATGAAGGTACGCGGAATATATTTTCTTACGAGTGTAAATCTAGAATTACGACGATAAAACTCTATTAAAATAATTAAGAAATGTACAATGATAACATAAATGAATGTTTAAATTTGCAAAAAAAAAATACGTTTTTTAATGATTTTAAAACGCTTTTAGTCATAAAGATATGATTTTAAACAATATAGGTAATATCGTATTTACGCGTGGACTTTGTTTTATTTATTAAAAACACGTTAATTACTATTTTAAAATAAAAATTCCAAAGCATTTTCGGTATTACATATTGTAATATCCTTTGACCTATTTATTAGTTATGCAGTGGAGATAAGATCCCTTAGACGTATGTGTGACAAATCCATGTATGATTGAGTAAAGGATGAAGATATTAGGAATGAATGTAAAGCTGATCGTAGCATACATAATACATAGAATAACAACAGGGTCGCTCAGGTGGTTTGGGCATGTTGAGCGAATGAATGAGGAAAGAATAGTAAGAAAGATATATAACGCAAGTGTTAACGGCGCCAGAAAGAGAGGGCGACCACGGAAGACGTGGCATGACCAGATTAACCAGATACTGGGAGATGGTCCTGTTAGAAGCCTCAACAACCGTCGAGCTTGCATGCGAAGATGTATGAATGTAGATGAAGCAAAAGTTGTATGTCAGGACACAAGAGTATGGCGCTCTATCCTCTCTGCCTACCCCCACGGGAAAACAGCGTGATGGTAAGTTAGTTAGTTAAGTTTTGACATATTTTTTAGTTAACTTCTGTATGATAATCCTAAGTTCACATTCGTCTTTTTCACAATTTACTATTTATTAATATTTACTATCTCAAGTATTTCACAAAGTACTAAATTCACATTCTTGCTGGGATTTCAATCAAACGATTTCTCCGGCGATTTTTACCGTTTGATAAAGAACAAATGGTATTGTTTTCAAGTTCAAAAACATAAGCCTTCGATAACACCGCGATGAAAATTGGTTTTACAATAACTGTTATCGACAATTATTTATAGGTATTAACCATGCCGTCCATAGATAAAGTCTAATCTCGTGCATTAATTCGAATGATATTTCATAAACAATTATGTATTTAACCTTCGGATATCGGGAGATCGAAAAAAATAGGATCGGTGGCCGGAGTGGGGTAGCAAAATAACCCCAGTCAATTTTGCTTTTTGATGAAGTACAATGATTTGAAAATGTTCCGTAATACTTTTAACTAAATATATTATACAGTGCGAACATGATTCTATTAAATTTTAATTTATTTTATAAGAATTACATAATATAAGAAACACAACCTTAACATCAACACATACTCGTTTGATGTGACGAGTATGTGTTGATAGATATGTCCCTGATGATGGACCCGGCCAGAGAGGTCAGATGTACACGGCAGAATATCCCAGAAAACAAGGGTTCGAAAAAATCTGTTTTTTATACTAAAAAATAGAAAAATCGGATATATATCCGATATATATATCAAAAATTGGATACATATCCTAACTTTTTTCTCCTTTTTTGCGCACGTCGATTGATACAAACTCGAAATAATTAGGAAATTGATTTTTCTATTTTGTACATGAATTATAATTTATTAAATAAATGAATTGCATACTGAAAAAAGCATATATATGCAATTATTATATATAAGTTACAAAAGTTGCTCTTTCTAATGTAGTGTTATGGGTGTTTGTTTCTTTGTGTGAAATAAAAAACGTATTATATGAAACAAATTAAAATAAAAAACAACCGTAGCACTTTTTAAAATACAACTAGTGCCATCTATTTACGATCGCAGAAAGTTTTTTGGTTATATATCAAAAACAAAAATCAAGCCATAAATATCGTGATATACATTATGATATATATCTTCGAAAACTGCACACTGAAAATTTTAACACCTTTAGCCGAATTTCGCTCGCATCGCCAGGCGATCGCCTAAACTTCTAAGCCTTCTGTGGACTGTGGAGTACAATTCTCTTTTATTTGATTAAACAAACGCCATCACTTCGCAGCACAGCCGCCCGCAGGGCTTAGCGGCAGACAATTAGCAATTACCGTTTGCTTTCTGCCAGATTTCAATTGTACCGGGAGGGTGCAGGTCCGCCCCTATGCGGGTGTGACACGGAGGGTGGCTGACAAAATTGAATACAGAATAGCCATGATATTAAATCTACTACTTTTCACACGGCAATTTATCGTATTTTGACAAGTCAGTTAACTACACGGGTCTGCCTTCCCTTACATTTCACTGAAAAATTGATGCCCGCACGAATTTTCTGAATATTATTTACAATTCACCGTATCGTTAAAACATTATTTATTTATATTTATCATAAAAAGTGTATTGTCTAAAAACTTATTATCCTGGAACTTATTCCTAAAATGGTGTTTAGTGATTTGCGCTAGTGTGAATATTATTCTCAATATATTGTATCATTTATTATTTTTCATTATTAATTATTGATTAATTACATTATATCATTTATTTATTATTTATTTATTTATTTATTTGTTTACGCCCATTAGGCTTTTACATAAAGAGTATAGAATAAATTTCAGAAAGCACATACATTAAAAGTTTCAGGAATAGCACCAAATCATGAGTATAAAAATTAAAAATGTAGAGTAGGTAACGAGCAGCAATGCGTATAGGCTTTTACATAAAAAAATATATCATAAAATTAAAAAGAACATACATTAAACAATATAAATTACAAGTAGCAAATTATTAAAAGTACCAGGAATAGCACCAAAACATGAGTACAAAAATTAAAAATATAAAGTACAAAGCGGCAATGTGTACGAAAAATATATATTACCCACCATTACATATTAACAGCTGAAGTCAGTAACGAAGCAGTATTGCCTCTTTAAGTGTGAACTTTACTTTCTCCAGACTGTCGACGAAAATGTCAATCATGCAACCATATTCATTACAAGTTCCCAATATTCTGTGTATCACAGAATTTGATTGATAGTTAGTATTGCAATTGTTGCGATGGAATGTGACAATTTGTCGAGTTCTATGTGTGGAAGGGATATTATAATCGATACATGCTACAAGGTCAGGGCTGTCCAACATATTGTTTACAATTTTGTAAAGAAGAACTATATCATAAATTTTTCTTCTATCATATAATGTGAGTAAATTTAGTCTCTTCAATATGTAATTGTATTCTATGTTTTGTATTGGTATGCTTAACTTGTAGTTAATGTATTTGAGAAATTTGCGTTGGACACGCTCAATACTGTCTATATGTCTATATAATATGGAGACCAAACTGATGAGCCATATTCAATTGTTCACAAAATACTCATACGTGTGCTCTAATGTCAGTCTAAGACCATCTATTAGGGTCATTAATGACCTGTTGACGGTCTGTTTGTTAAAAATATTAAAAAATAAAAAAATCACACTAAGCACGCAAGACAAACCGTACATATTAAAGCTTTTTGATGTGTAACGTCTTTACGCTCGGTTTATGGGATCAACTTCACGAATGCGACTACGGAAACGCGAAACAGGCAGTAAGAATGAAAAAATGTTCCTATTTCGAGTTTATTAATTTTACTAGCTGTCAAAAATGGCGGGGCATCTGTTCGCGTCTTTGCTAAGCCCTAGTATATATTTACAGTATATTTTTGGCGGTCCGCGGAGAGGCAGCGGTGGCAACTTGCCTTAGGCGGCCGGTTCGGGTTTGCTGGCCCGGGGTTCAAGCCCCCATCTCCGGCCGTTTATTTTTTTTTAGCCGTGTGAAATTACGAAAGCTACGGACGGACTACGGATATGTTTGATTCGGCGGATTAAACTATGATATGGCGTCGGAAAAAAATGTTAAATACAATAAATTATGGTTATGTTGAATTTAGATTTCCAAAATCTCTGGATAACTTTGTTTCAGAAAAAACTGTTCGACAAAATTAATGTACAACATATATTAAATTGATTTTGACAAAAAAATGTTTGTAAAAGAATTTTATCCTAAATGAAGCGATTTAAGAATTCCTGTTAGGGAAAAATATTAATAAAATCATCCGTTATTTTGTCATATATTTTTCAAATATAATGTAAGGCTGTTTAATGCGATACATGTTCACATTTATATTTCAGTACCTACCTATCTTTTTGGTTCAAAACCACTTTTTGTTTTTATTTATTTATGAATAAATAAATAATTTTGAAATTTTTGATTTGTAACATTTATTTACCATTAATATTACTTTGAAATACTTTCTTCTAGTTTGTCTTCTGGAGTATTATGTCGTGTAGTTACGACCTTTCTGGCCGACGTTTCGGATCCCATTGCAGGGTCCATCATCAGGGCTGATGATCCGAAACGTCGGCCAGAAAGGTCGCAATAACACGGCGTAATACCCCAGAAGACACAAACGAGAAGATTCTGAGTGGCCGTGAAAACCTAAGAACATTCTTAATATTACTTTCGCCAATGGAGAAGTGAATCTGTACCTACTTCTCCAGCGGCAGTTAAAACGCAATAAATGTTTGCAATTAAATTTCTTCTGTTTGGATAACTTTTTAGAATTAATAGTTGTAGGTAGCTATGGTTCTAGGTGACGTTTGTGCACACGAATCTAGTTTCGTCTCGTGCTGGTGGCGGCGCATTGCGTTGGTCCCCGGACTCGCAGTTTTCAATAATAAAGTCAACCGGACGGCGCAAATAATGTTCAAGTTGGTCTTGCATATATCAATAGCTCTCCGCCGCCATTTTATGTGTAGGTGTTTGTCACTGTCTTCGTACCAGCCACGAATATACTATTGATAGAATCGGCGAAAACTTTGTACAGTTTCATAATGATCTTCGTTAAGAATAATTTGTAAATAGAACAATGTCACTGTTGAGTTAATTAGCACCATTCGAGTTTCGAGAGTATCAGTAACTCTCATCGACAGTTAAGAAATAAACTGACATGGAGTCAACACCATAAATAGTAGCGATGCAACGAATACGAATATGAATATCAAACCTACTATTCGGCGAATGCGAATACGAATAATTCAACAAGGTAATAAATAATACACCACTGTTCTTTTTTTGTTAAGAGATTTAATAATTAAAATTTACCACCGGCAAATTTTTGTTCAAAAAGCGCAACATTTCTTTTATCCGTTTGTACATTCCCAGCGGTCGAAAATAAATATCGCTTTTTCACGCTGATGAGAGGTCATGTTATTAATTTTAATTTGAAATTATTTTAAAAGAGTTAACACTTTTACACACAACGGAAATAAAACGGAACGAACAATACGTATTACAAAACAAAAACTACATGAAAAGAGCTCCTAACCTTATTAATAACCCAACGAAACTAGATGAAAGAATTCATGTTATGCTGTGAAATAAGTAACAATTGACAACTTGAGAAATCAACAAATCCATTCATTCAATGTTAGGGGAATCCCCGATAATAGAGTGCGCAGATGTGTTCGGATGAACGGTGCACAGCCAAACCGTAATTTTCATTGCGTTCAGTAATAAATAGTTTGTTTTTAATATTCGTGGTGATATTCGGCGAATATGAATATTCGTATTCGTATTCGTTGCATCACTGATAAATAGTTTTATAAATTGTGAAAGTAATGCGAAAATGTTTCTCTACAATAGTCGATGAGTTCAAACAATCAGGTGTGATTGTGGTCAAAACGAAGTTTGTGTGTCCATCCATTACCACGAAGTACCTACGTTCCCAATGGCATACTCTACGAGCATAAAGGTACAGATACCCATGCTTATTTAGTGGCATGCTAATGAGCATGCCACTAATAAGCATGCCCTAACAACTGTACACACTTTCTCATTACTGGCATGCTTATTAGTGGCATGTTCATAAATAAGCATGCCCAAAGCTAAAAAACAAACACACATGCTTATTAGTGGCATGCTCTTGTCATAGAATAGAGACGCTCTTGTTCAAAATGGAAACTTTGCAAACTGAAATAGAAAATTCAAGTGAACCAATAAATCAAAACAGTTTCCATCCGCACATTTTTGTTTTTAGTTTTTATATTTTTTATTGTAAGATTTGAATCATTCATGCCTATTAATAAAGTTTCATAAACATTATTTCTCACTATATTATTTTTACACAACGGCGACCGAGTATTCCACAGACATTCGTGATTCCTATAATAAGTCACGAAAAGTAATGTTTTGTCATCTCCCCAACGCGCCATATTTGTTTTATCTGTCGCGGACTGAGAAGATCGCATTGCCCGCGAATGACATAAGCATGCTCATAATAAGCAAGCCTGTTCACACATGCTCCAAAGATACCCCTTTTCTATGGTGAATGACAGTGGCATGCTCATTACTAGCAATGTGCGTACACACATGCCACTAATAAGCAAGGCCTAAAGAAGGTCGATACTGCGCATGCTCACGTGCCACTTAATAAGCATGTGTATCTGTAGCTTAAGGCCTCAGATACACATGCTAATTAGTGGCATGCTCATAAATCAACCGGCGGTTGTATGGCTAATGGCATGCTCGTTACTAGCAATGTGCGTACACACATGCCACTAATAAGCAAGGCCTAGAGAAGGTCGATGTGTATCAGACGCCTTAAGTATAAGTCGTTTTTTATCTATTACAATGTTTCGGCGGGAAGTAGCTGACATAATCGCTATCATCTATTTTTGAATCGGTTTTTGGACCGTTTCTCGGCCGTAACGCCCCCGAGCGGTACTTTGACCCGAGAGCGCAACGTGCTTACTATAATTACACTTACGTGTTGTCACTATAATTACACTTGTGCGCGAGGTGTGCAGTGCGCTCCAAAAATTTGACCTTGACTGCGATATTATACAATATCACATGTGTGCGTTGTACTATTTGCAATCGGCCACTCGTAATGACGTCAGAGTTGACTAAATTCAGATAGACATTCAAATTTCGTCGCGATTCGCAGAAACACACCGCAGTAATATTTAATTTCTCGCGTTTAATCCGTTCCAAACTACCGCGATAAGTGAATTTCCGCAAAGTAGGATTCTCTGTTAATAAATTAAATTTTTCAGAAGTCAAAGCATAACTAACTAACCATCACGCCGTTTCCCCGCAGGGGTAGGCAGAGATGATAGAACGCCATATTCCTCTATCTTGGCACACCACTTTTGCTTCGGCTACATTCTCATGCAAGTTCTACGGTTGTGGAGGCTTTCAATAGGGCCATCCTCCGATATTTGTAGTCTTTGATAATGCCATGTCTTTCGCGGACGCCCTCTATTCCTATTGCCTTCAACACTTGCTCAATATATTTTCTTAACCATCCTTTCCTCGCTCATACGTTCTGCATGACCAAACCATCTCAGCACTCCTTTCTTTATTCTATATTATTATACCGCACTACAGCCAGCATTACATTCTTCACTTTATCAACCAAAGATTTTTCACACAAGCGCCTTAGTGATCGCATTTCCACCGCATTCAGTCTACTTTCATTCCCATTTTGCCAATTCCCGGCTTCATCAGAGTTGGCACTAGAACTCCATTACGTACCGTTTGTCTTGTTTCCTTTGACAGGTTCTTATTGGTGATTATTGCATTCAAAGCACCTTTAATTTGTTCATGGAATTCATTGATTAGAATTGTTCATTGAGCATAGAAAACCTATTTACGACACTTTAAATAAGGGCTTATTTGCACGGCGGATTGCATGGAATACCTCCTGTGAAAGAATCTGGAACAGGGTGAGAGTTATTTATAAAGAAACCAGACGCCAATGCAAAAAACTTCAATCAATTATACTTTATACGAAACTCGCCCTTCCAAAATGTATGGCATATCAGAGAGCCGATAGGGTCGAATTTTGTTTGCAAGGCAATAAGTACATCCGCTTCCACCGAGTGTTGACTAAGGCCCGGTTGTTTCAAGTTCGATCAAAGTAAGCGGTCGATCAGAGCATAGATTTTTACGAAAACGGATCGTCTGATTGGTGGAGAACGTAAAAATCTATGCTTTAAAAGAACGCTTACTTAAATCCAACTTGAAACAACTGGCCCTAAGTGACT
The DNA here is from genome assembly GCA_016648135.1 of Agrypnia vestita. Taxonomy (NCBI): domain Eukaryota; kingdom Metazoa; phylum Arthropoda; class Insecta; order Trichoptera; family Phryganeidae; genus Agrypnia; species Agrypnia vestita. The sequence continues at coordinate 234,401 of JADDOH010000713.1, read as the reverse complement.
CACCGAATTTGCGAACGTTTCGAGAAATATTTTAAAACATTGTGTGGAGACTTGGAAAAACGGCAGGGACCGGGCGTTTTTCAACGCCCTTATATTTTAATACTTAATTGTTGATCTGTTAATATATAAATAGAAATAATTCAGAAATGCGGTAAGCACTTTTAAAAATATAAGTCGCTAAGAGGGATTACTATATTCGAAAATTAATATTTATACTGATATTTCTCTTCTGTAGCCTGATCAATCACTATTGTGAGATATCATACAGCAACCTACATATATTCTTTATGACTCGTTTAAGAATCGAAATAGTGATACAATTGGTTGATGGTTGCTTCTAGTCGGTATTTCCTTCTTGTGATTTCCGTTAAAGCCATGTATTCACTAGGGGACAAATTGTCCCTCAACAGCATGCGCGGCATAGAGTCTACGTGACGTTGCACGTCGTGCACTGTTCCGCGACCTCGCGCACAACATAGCGCGGCATTTCTACGTGCCGTGGCAACGTTGCCATGCGCACGGTACCCGAGCGTACTCACTGCAACATTCCGCGGAGCGTCAGTACCACGTGGTATGTTTACAAGTGAATACGCATGCGCTGTATCTGTCAAGATGACAATGCGGGGAAACGAAATCGTTCTCGAACTCATCGAGCTGTATCGATCGAAGATCGCATAGAATGTCCGTCCTTCTTTCTCTTTGCAGTTAATAATTTCGCATTCTCCTCTTTTTTCTCCTCTTACTTTTCGATAAACTCATTAACATAAACAGATACGCGGCTATCATCATAACCTCATAGGGCGATATATTTCCGTGACGTCTGGAAAACAATAATTATTTGCAAAAAGGACCTTGTTTTTAATAATATTCAATTTACTACAGTAAAACCTCGTTAATTTGAAATTGCGACCCAAAAAAACATTTCGAATTGCGCGGAACCCCGTTTTCGCCAAATGTGATACCGCAGCTGTCATCCATAACCTCATCGGATGACATTTCCGCGACAAGATATGCGAGTCCCGGTGTGTGCACGTCAATTGACCGCGTCATTGTCCCCGAAACATGAGCGTAGATGTTGATGCGACGTGTCGAGCGGAATGTTTCGCTATTTGTCCCCTAGTGAATACATGGCTTAAAGTTACTAAAAACGTCCAGAATGCCGGGATAATTTTGATTGTGTATTTTTGTTGTTTTCATTCTGTTTCTACAATCTCGTGGTGTTATTTTAAAAGTGGGAAGAAATCAGTTCGCTTCACACGCGTCTAATAATTTCCAAAGCTCCGCTAAAATTATAAAAAATTGTAGTTTGTTTTTACTGCCTTTCTTTTAACTCGTGGCGTCTGCTTGCTTGCCGGCTTGCCGTCGAAAAAACTTTGGATCGATTTTTAAACTTTTCCCGTGATCCAATCGAGCTGAAACTTTGCAAGCAGACTCGTGGCGACGATCAAGAAGATCTATCAAATTTTCGTTAAAAAAATGTAATAATTTTAGTACAATTTCGGATTTTTAGAAATTTTAATGGTTTTTTCAAATTGGAATCATTACCAAAGTTTGATTACTAGCAACGGCGGCCCGATAACGTCGCGGAATATTTTCTAAATTTGAATTACTCCGTCGGTATACATAATAGGTACTTCACTACGAATTTCGGAAATCTAAATTGACTGACAAATGTTTTTTGAATTTAATCTTCAAAGCATGAAGTGTCTTATCAAAGTTCAAAACATCTGACATTTTAGAAATATATTAAATTACTGTAAGTTTAGTGTTATGTTATATGTTTTAATTCGTCTTTAATTGTTGTTATATTTTACAATATAATAAAAAGTAGTATAATAAAAACTTGGTTTTTATGGGTTACTTTTTTCTTGTTGTTGTATTTTGTAGGCGTTGTGTAGGGGTTTTTGCCATGTCTCATAGTAATTTTACTTACGGTCGTTGGACATATTCATGCGTTAAATAAATCGGATCTTTTATACGAACCGTATATTTTACTGAGTAGCAAATCTCAACGTTTCGCTGAAGTCTTATTCAGCGTCATCAGGAGAGCGTCCTATCACGGCGGAGGTGTATAGCGAACATGTGGGCCGAACAGTTCGGCCTACATCTCCACCGTGATAGGACGCTCTCTGGATAAAGGTATAGATACACATGCTTCTTTACTGGCATGCTAATGAGCATGCCACTAATAAGCATGCCCTAATAACTGTACACACTTGCTCATTACTGGCATGCTTATTAGTGGCACGCTCATAAATAAGCATGCCCAAAGCTAACAATCAAACACACATGCTTATTAGTGGCATGCTCTTGTCATAGAATAGAGACGCTCTTGTTCAAAATGGAAACTTTGCAAACTGAAATAGAAAATTCAAGTGAACCAAAAAATTAAAAAAATTCCCGAGTTTCCATCCGCACATTTTTGATTTTAGTTTATATAATTTTTATTGTAAGATTTGAATCATTCATGCCTATTAATAAAGTTTCGTAAACATTATTTCTCACTATATTATTTTTACACAACGGTGACCGAGTATTCCACAGACATTCGTGATTCCTATAATAAGTCACGAAAAGTAATGTTTTATCATCTCCCCAACGCGCCATATTTGTTTCATCTGTCGCGGACTGAGAAGATCGCATCAATAATACTAGCCACATACTATGACATAAGCATGCTCATAAATAAGCAAGTCTGTTCACACATGCTCCAAAGATACCCCTTCTCTATGGTGAATGACAGTGGCATGCTCATTTCTAGCAATGTGCGTACACACATGCCACTAATAAGCATGCCACTGTCAAGGTCGATACTGCGCATGCTCACGTGCCACTAAAGAAGCATGTGTATCAGACGCCTAAGGCTTCAGCGAAACGTCGAGATTTGCTTCTCAATAAAATATACGTATAAAATATTTGTTTTATTTAACACGTAAATATGAAGATAAATTGTAAACATTCATATGCTTCAAATTACACTTTTCAACAGACTGAATGAGAAATGGTCGACTTGCAATGTAGGTAGACTTTTTATTGTGACAATACATTATCAGGACAAAATGAAATTTTTAACCCTTGCCGCAAAAATACGTAAGGGAGCATTTTTCCCTTTACGTGATGCTCTACGAATAAATAATGTGCGACATGAGTTATGTTCAGTACTGCGCAAAAGTCTTAGACCACTTTTGATTTTATAAGATTTATTTAATTTAAACGGAATAGGGTAATTTCACATTTCACAGATATCTATGAATATACATGAAATAGATTCTGAAAAATATATTATATTTTGTAACTCAGTATAGATGGTGTGGGACAATGTTTTTATTCATAATTTCTATAATAAAAATCTTAAAAAATACGATTCCATTAAAACGCGATATGATTGGTCGTGACCTTGTTTAGCAAGAATTATAGATAAACCATATGTGATCTATGGTGTTTGACTCTGTAATTTTTTTATTTTCTATGGTCACTGTTTGTAATCGCTTTGTTTTTACTAGTGTTTGCATGGTTTTTATATAGATTTTGCCGTTCTATTTTAATAAAATAACTACAGGTCGACCACAATCAAATGACCATTCCCTAGCTTTGTCCGGTAAGAAGAAAGCGAGGGAAAGTTGCCCGGCAAGCCCGTATTACAAGCCCCATTATGATATTCCAAATAAATATATATTTTTTATTTTAATAAAGGTTACTTACTTACTAGAAAAACTTATTTTGTGTTAATTTTTTGCATCGTAACAACACACGTATTTTTTGCGCACATTCTTTTGAATGCGGTCTGGCTATATCTAAGAACACATTTAAAATAATGGGGGACGAATTTTCACAAGGATAATCCGATAACTTACCGAAAATTGATGCTTTAATGTTGGATTCATTTTTCAGTTTTCAGGAATTAATTTCTATATTTGGGTACCATATAATATATACAAGTCTTTTTCCCTGATATCTTGGACGCACTAAACAAAAAAGCCGGCTTGTTTTGTAAAAAAACGAATGAACTTCTAAATACGCGAATTTGCTGTTGCGTGTTAAACGTCAGATGACGTAAAAATTCATGTCTAACGTCACTTGCGAAAATAAGCGTTTTGGCGGGAGATTAAAATCGCGATTTTCAAAACCGTTTTTTAATGTTAATATTCTTGTTTATAAAAATCTTTTTCATAAACGTATTTTCTAAACCAAAGTTTTTTCGAGATTTCCCTATCGTAGTACTACAAAGTAAGTAAGTTTCGTTACTTTTTCGTCTTTTTTCTGGCCTTCCACATCGTTTTTTATTTTCAATGGAAATGAATTTTTTTATTAGGTAACATTGTAACTATTTTGCGGCCGTGGGAGACAAATGAGACATTCGAGAATCTTCTGTGGAACATTTTGTACGCAGACTCTTTCTCATCTCATTTCCCTATCGAGGATATTTCGCATCCTCATGATCCAAAGTTCGCGGGATGAATCTCATTCCAGACCAGCAAGTTGGTCCTATTTTCATAGCACAAGCGTTTAGCTTAGTTTAAAAATAGTAAAAATATTTTCAGCATTGTTTTATATTTTATACACTCCACCACTGGCAACAAAAAACAGTTATCGAACTGTTCAACACTCGATTATCACAATATCAATGATAGTTTAAAAAAACAAAATCTTCAAAGTCAACTGAGTGTCTACTCTTCTACAATTCGCAAACAACTGAAAAAGTATAATATAAATATTGCTCATGTATTATTTTCCTTAATAAGTAATAATCTAAGTAATAATAATCTACTAGATTTGGGTCATCAAAAGAACCCTTTGTATAAATAATTTCTGAGAATATTTTATTATTATCTATCTGTGTATTTTAATGGTTTATTGTGCCTATTTGCAAGGCAAAAATATTCATTTAATTTAATCGTTTTACATTAATTTAATTTATATTAATTGAAAAATTAATTTAATTTATTTATTAATTCAATCGTCGGTGACTGCAGTCAAAACATTTTTTAAATTTTTAAACCCGAAACGCGTTTATTTTCAGGAACGCGATTAAAAAAATCTGGCATCGTAAGTTTTGAATATCTTGATATACCCGTGAACAAAAAGATAAACTGCCATTTTAAAACCAGCGATATCTGCGGTTTAAGAACGAATTAGTTTCATAGTTTCAACCACACAGTGTAAGTTTTGTGTTTGTCATGTAATTTTTCAGCAATTATTTTTTGTGGTCCTCGTATTCCATACTCATCCATTACTGTCAGTAAAATCTTCCAGTTGTCGAATCTTTTTTGAATCTTCTTGTGTCGAGCTTTTTTTGAAATCTATAAATATTATTCCCTTTCTTTTAACTCGTAGCGTCTGCTTGCTTGTCTGACGAAAAAACTTTGGATCGATTTTTAACCCTTTTCCCGTGATCCAATCGAGCAGACTCGTGGCGACGATAAAAATGGTCTAACAAATTTTCTTTTAAAAAAATTAATAATTAAAGTATAATTTTGGATTTTTCGAAAATTTTTATTACTCCCTTTTGTAGCGTCGCCCGACTCAAGTACAACGCATGGCGTAAGCGCCAAACCTGTTTCAACTAGTAAATGAGAAAGGGAGTATAATAAAAAGTTGGTTTTTATGGATTAATTTTTTATCATTCAAATAATTCACACAATATTTTGATTATGTCCAAATGTTTGTATTGTATAAGCTGGTATTGTTTTTATTTGTATTTTTAATGCATCCTGTCTTTATGGTTTCCCACCACATGTGGACTGTGCAGCAACTCTGGACGTTTTTCTCTTTTATAATTTCGTCCTTCGTTACGTCTGTAAAAAGGTGTTGGTTTTCGTTTGCATTTATTAATGTTTATTTTTGTTAAAGCCATGTATTCACTAGGGGACAAATTGTCCCTCAACAGCTCGCGCGGCATAGAGTCTACGTGACGTTGCAACGTCGTGCACTGTTCCGCGACGTCGCGCACAACATAGCCCGGCATTTCTACGTGCCGTGGCAACGTTGCCATGCGCACGGTACCCAAGCGAGCTCACTGCAACATTCCGCGGAGCGTCAGTACCACGTGCTATGTTTACAAGTGAATACGCATGCGCTGCATCTGTGATGACAATGCGGGGAAACGAAATCGTTCTTGAACTCATCGAGCTATATCGATCGAAGATCGCATAGAATGTCCGTCCTTCTTCCTCTTTGCAGTTAATAATTTCGAATTCTCCTCTTTTTTCTCCTCTTACTTTTCGATAAACTCATTAACATAAACAGATACGCGGCTGTCATCATAATCTCATAGGGCGATATATTTCCGCGACGTCTGGAAAACAATAATTATTTGCAAAAAGGACCTTGTTTTTAATAATATTCAATTTACTACAGTAAAACCTCGTTAATTTGAAATTGCGACCCAAAAAACATTTCGAATTGCGCGGAACCCCGTTTTCGCCAAATGAGATACCGCAGCTGTCATCGTAAAATCATCGGGTGACATTTCCGCGACAAGATATGCGAGTCCCGGTGTGTACACGTCAAATGACCGCGTCATTGTCCCCGAAACATGAGCGTAGATGTTGATGCGACACGCCGAGCGGAATGTTTCGCGATTTGTCCCCTAGTGAATACATGGCTTAAAACGCTAAACAAAAATAAACGGTTGGATATACGTTGGTTGTGAGTTTTATTTTTTTCATTTTTGTATTTTGAGTACACAGACAAGATGAAAATATATTTTATATAGGTAAATAAGGTGTTGTTAATATTTGAGCTGGTATGCTGATAAGCGATAAGTATAATTACCAGTCTGTTATAAAAATATATTTGTTGATTAATTAATTTGGCGCCCTATCGGGTTTCAACCGCAATACTGTTTTTCCGGATATGAATTATTTTCGTCATATCGGTATAATGTTGCGGCCCGCGTAATTTAGCAAACGTGTGTATGTGGACCGAAGAAAAAAAAGGTTGAGTACCGCTGGATTAGACTGTATCTTTTTAAGAGAATACGTATTTACTTTAGTGAAAGATGATTACAGCATCGGTAGTATGTTTACAGACTGTCTACAGTTCCTTGATAAGAGCAAAATGAAGATGAAACAGGAAAGGTTAAATGTCGGGACACAGAGGCAGATCATAACGTCCTACGAAATAAGTCATCCTGATATAAAACGATGACTGTTCAAGTGAATCATAAATCGAAGACCAAACATATAAATCTTTATTAATTAATTTAACATTAAAGAAAACACATTATTATTGTGAAGTTGCTATTTCGGAACAAAGTTCTGTGAATTATTAAACAAATTTTTATTAATCAATTAGAAAAGACATACAGAAAAAGAAAAATCAAATTAACGGACCTTTATTCTATCCGGGGATGGCGCCTTATCCAATTACGTCACGGCAGTCTGGTAAGTTAGTAGTCTCTTTTTACTCCCTTTATATTAACTAGTGGCGTCTGCTTGCTTGCTTGATGAAAAAAAACTTTGGATCGATTTTTGACCCTTTTCCCGTGATCCAGTCGAGCTGAAACTTGGCAAGCAGGCTCGTGGCGACGATCAAGAAGATCTATCAAATTTTCGTTAAAAAAATTAATAATTATAGTATAATTTCGGATTTTTAGAAATTTGATTGGTTTTTTCAAATTGGAATCATTACAAAAGTTTGATTACTAGCAACGGCGGCCCGATAACGTCGCGGAATTTTTTCTAAATTTGAATTACTCCGTCGGTATACATAATAGGTACTTCACTACGAATGTCGAAAATCTAAATTGACTGACAAATGTTTTTAGAATTTAATCTTCAAAGGATGAAGTGTCTTATCAAAGCTCAAAACATATGACATTTTAGAAATACATTAAATTACTGTATGTTTAGTGTTATGTTATATGTTTTAATTCGTCTTTAATTGTTGTTACATTTTACAGAGAAAGGGAGTATAATAAAAACTTTGTTTTTATGCGTTAGTTTTTTAATTGATTAACATGTTTATTCCATTTTTAAAGCAATCCGCTTTTTATAATGCAATAGTCAACAATACTTTTGTGCATCTACCGCTAGAGGATGCCAAAAATTAATTTTGTTTAATTAATTAAATAACTTTGTATTGAGTACTTGAAGTAACTATACGTCTACCGGTTTCGATACCACTGTATCTTCGTCAGGAGGGATGCATACTATAATTATCCATTACCTATTCTAGCAGGCAAATCAATTTTAGAACGGGGACGGGCAACCGTTATGGTGGGGGTAATTGAAAAGTGGTCGCTTATTATATTGGCTTCTAATATTTCTAAGTTATCCAATCTAAGGCCTCCATTATTTACTTGTAGAATCTCGATAGCGTTTTCTTTTTCAAGCGTGTGTCCTGTTTCCAAAAGCTGGTCCGCGAACTCAGAGAAGTTACCGTTACTGAGAAATCTCGAGTTCCTTTATTCCAACACTAGCTGTGCCCGCGCGATTTCGCTCACGTAGATTTTTAGTACACTGTTTGGATCGTCATAGAACTTTCGCGAACCTTCTAGAACCTTCTCCTTCCAGAACTTTCTAGAGCAGGTTTTTCCGGAATCTTTTAGACTCACTGACACAGTCGGCACGCCTATTTCGAAACAATCTGAAGCATTTGCGGCCTTCCCATAATAAAACAATGTGCTAGAAAGCACATTTTCGTCACCCACTCCCACCCACGCACAGCCACCCCCACCAAACTCGCATATTTTCAATGTGACACCGAGGGCTATCCACCACCATAACCACCGGTGGGTGGTTGTGGCTGGTTGTGGACAAAACTTGGCGGATAGGTTTCTTTTTATATATAAATGTAGATTAAATTTCCCCATTTCCCCATTTCGGCGTCCACTTGTCAATTACCCCAATCATATTGTAGCCAAGCCTCCGTTCAAAAATTGATTTGTTTGCTATAATAAGTAATGGATAGTATGCGTCCGTCTGTATTGAAACCGGTAGTGGTCAATGCAAAGTTATTTAATTAATATGTCCAACCACAAGGTTAACGCTATAAACATCAAAAATATATAAATCTTTATTTTGCAAGCGAGCCAATTCTCGCGGCACTTATTTTAGTTTAGTTCGCGCTCTTTCCGCATTGGCGCTCGACGCTCGGATAATTTATCCATTCATGATTTTATTGCTGCAGACTTGAAACGGATGCGTCCTCTTGCATAACAATTCTTTCGTAATTTCTATCAATGCAGCTGGCGCAGTGCATCGGAGACCGCGGGAACCTAAAATCTAGCATTTTGCCAATTGCCAAGACCGCAAGAACGCTTTTGCAAAGCGACGTAATCAATACACGAGGAAAATCTGGAAAAATTTGACAACTACCTATATTTGGAATCGTATTTTTAAATTATGATTGATGAGAAGTACCTACAGTATAAAATATATATTTATTAAGAATCTATATTTACATTTTCACTTCCTTTCTTTCAACTCGTGGCGTCTGCTTGCTTGCCGGCTCGCCGACTTGCCGTCGAAAAAATTTTGGATCGATTTTTAACCCTTTTCCCGTAATCCAATCGAGCTGAAACTTTGCAAGTAGACTCGTGGCGATGATCAAGAAAATTTATCAAATTTTCGTTTAAAAAAATTAATAATTATAGTACAATTGCGGATTTTTAGAAATTTTAATATTTTTTTCAAATTGGAATCATTAGAAAAGTTTGATTAGCAACGGCGTGGCGGCCCGATAACGTCGCGGAATATTTTCTAAATTTGAATTACTCCGTCGGTATACATAATAGGTACTTCACTATGAATTTCGAAAATGTAAATTGACTGACAAATGTTTTTAGAATTTAATCTTCAAAGCATGAAGTGTCTTATCAAAGCTCAAAACATCTGACATTTTAGAAATATATAAAATTACTGTAAGTTTAGTGTTATGTTAATGTTTTAATTCGTCTTGTTGTTATATTTTACAAAGAAAGGGAGTATAATAAAAACTTGGATTTTATGGGTTAGTTTTTTTTACATTACATTGCCAAGATTCGATTCGATATAAGTTACTGTAATGATAGTCCATAGGAATGAGCTGGGCTGCTTTTGGCAAACTTAAACGTATTTTCGACACCAAAGAGATCCCAATTAACTTAAAAAGAAAAGCTTTTGAATCGTGCATGATGACGTATGGATTGGAGACGATGGCCCTTACAATGAAAAGTGTAGAAAAGCTGAATGCACGCAACGATAAAGAGATTAGAAATTATGAAATTAGGCGCAGAACTAGAGTAGTGGATATTATTTATTTATTTATTTATTTATCTAACGCCCTTATGGATGTAAACAATTGTATCAGCTTTGTCCTATACACGGTTATACTATCAGCAAAAATGTCAGCCGCCTCTGCATGTTCATTCCCTAATGAGTGAAATCTGGGAATTACAGAGTTTGCTAATGCATTAGTTCTGACATTTCCACTATAATAGAACAATGCACTGTGTCTTGATGACCTCGATGGGGCATATAAGTCGATCAGACTAATAATCTGGGGGCAATCAATCAAACTATTTACGATCCTATAAATAAATATTAGGTTTGTTACAGTACGTCTCACAGACAAGTTTAAAAGTTGTAAATAACTAAGGAGATATTCATAATTGATATCTTCCAAGCGTATATTTATTTAATTTGTAATTAATAAATCTTAAGAATTTTTTTTGGAGTTGTTCAATTGCCGTTGATCGAGTTATACTCAACCTGAGGTCTGACAAGAGAAGTGTAGAGGACTTTATAAGCGCGCAGGTCTGTAAAGTTTTGTGCAGTTCTTAAAAGAAATCCCAACATTTTGAGACCTTTATTAGTTATCAAGTTAATGTGGGGAATGAATGATAATTTAGCTATAACAGATTATTTATATTATGGATGGTATGGCGAAGCTAAAATGGCAGAGCATGTTGCAAGGCAGATTGCTAAAAGATGCACTCCCAGAGTTCTGAAGTGGAGACCTTGGAAGAATAAAAGAGGCATCGGAAGACCTCAAAAGAGATGGACCGACGATATAGCCGCTGTGGGGGAAAGAAATGGCCACAACAAACAAATAACAAGGAAGGATGGAAGGGTGTGGAAGAGGCCTATATCCAGCAGTGGAGAGATGAAGGCTGAAGATGAAGTATTATATAATTGTTATATTAAATACAACGTTTACATTATTTTTTGCTGGAATTTTTATTTTTTTATTTACATAATTTATACAAAGGTGTGTTCCGAGATCCCATTAACCATAGCAGGTTATCAGTGGGTTTGTCTATAGAACTTTAAATTTGTTTTAAAGTTTAAAAATATTTTAAATTACAAAACTAACAACGCAAAAACAAAAAATGTACTAACCCTAAACCAGTGCAAATATTCAAGTAAAAAAATATTCAATAAAAAGGAATTTCATAGACTGTTTGATAATGCTCTCACAAGCCGAAACACACCTAGGTGCACATCTAAATACGAATGTATTTTGGTTCTGCCTTGTCTTCATTAAACTCTTCTGATTTTCAAATGCTTTTATACTCAATTTATAAATGTCAAAACTGACACATTTAATAGTTGATTATTTATGACTAAAAAAATTGGCACGATATCACGAATTATCACGTAAATAATTCAACCTTGGAATCTGCCCCACAGGTAGTAATAAAATTATTACGAATATATAAAATACAAGGAAAATATTGCATTGAATATTGAATATATATTGTGATAACTTAATTATCAAATGATAATAAAACATTCGTTCAGCTGTATATCATAGGTTTGTAAATATATATATGGTAACATTTCTAACCGGGTTCCATAGACATATAGATAGATAGGTAAAGTTGTGAGGATATATAGTCCGTCTAACTTATCTGGAGAGTGGACAAATTTAGAACTAACGACGCCATATTGAATCTGGTCAGCTGTCATATTTTGTTTATATGAAAGTTCACGAATGTTTCGTTAGTTTTTTTTAGAAAGTGTTTTGCCAAAAATGATTTAAAATGTTATTGAAAAGGAACAACGTCTTAAAGCCTCAATTATACCATTTGATTACATTCATAGACGCATTGCCGCAGTTTCAGGTTAGTGCTGCCTTGCCGTTATAATAATTTTTCCATAAATACGTATTTTTTTTACTATTAATTTACTAATTCATTTTTTCAGGTATTTCTGAATCGACAATTTACAAAATTGTTAAAGGTGGAATTCGGTACGAAAATATCTACACCCGGAAAAAGCAAGGATTAGTTGGAAAAATGTTTTTAATGACTTTAATTTGGGAGTTATCAGGCATGAATTTTATACATTTACTCGATATCGGTAAATTTTCGGCTATTTATGTGCTATGTTCTATCTTTTACGAATTATCCGACACTATAGTACTAAGATTTTTCATATATTTTTAAACAGTTACACAGTTATGGAGACTGAATAAGAGGATTATTATCTCCTGAAAATTATGACATTTTTCTTTGGTTTTTAAATAAACGCCCTTTTCCTACTCTCAACATGTATATTTTGATAAATTTTTATGCATAAACCATCATGCATTATGTGTTTTTGTCTCGCGTCGTATACAGCTTAAAAATTCCCAAAAAACGAGATATTTTTTAACCCATCTCACCAAAAATACTCCACGATCAACAGACTTTCCATCCTAGGAAACGAGTATGCACAAGTTGCAGATATTCTCAACGTTAACTTAAGTCGTTACCGAAATCTCCTTAACGAACACTTTACCGTTAATTTATTAATTACTTTGTTAATACATTTGTTCTTAGTGATATACACTTTTAATTGTCTTTACTTAATTTGTGATTTATGTACTTGTATAGATAGATATTGTGTTATAAATTTCATACGTATACATTTTTAAACGGGCATGTAAGCAGATATTATTCACATTTATAATGTACACTGTCACCTACAAATATATAAGTATCTTATAACTCCCTTTTTTTAACTCGTAGCGTCTGCTTGCTTGTTTCCTTGACGAAAAAACTTTGGATCGATTTTAAACCCTTTTCCCGTGATCCAATCGAGCTGAAACTTAGCAAGCAGACTCGTGGCGACGATCAAGAAGATCTATCAAATTTTCGTTAAAAAATTAATAATTATAGTATAATTTTGGATTTTTAGTAATTTTTAATGGTTTTTTCATAGAACTTAGTAAGTTGTATGAAGAGACTGCGACGCATCTGGTAGACACTAAACCTGACTAAAGTATAATTTTGGATTTTTGGAACAATTTTATTACTCCCTTTCGTAGCGCCGCCCGACCGAAGCCCAACGCGTAGGTTAAGCGCCAAACCGGTTTCCACTAGTAAATGAGAAAGGGAGTATAATAAAAACTTGGTTTTTATGGGTCAGTTTTTTTTTTAAATAAATAATTAAAGCAGAATGTTAGTAAACTTAGTAAAAACTACTACCAGATCGGTCTACCGGTTTCGAGACGTACCCGTCTCTTCGTGAGGACCAACACTACACTACTATATTCACAACACTATACACCCCAACCATAGTATTGCTAAACTTTCAAATATTGGTGAAAGTTTAACAATACTAAGGTTGGGGTGTATAGTATTGTGAATATAGTAAGAGTGTTGGTCCTGACGAAGAGACGGGTACGTCTCGAAACCGGTAGACCGTAAATCTGGTAGTGGTTTTTACTAAGTTTACTAACATTATTTTATTATGTCTAACCACAAAGTTAATGCTTTAAATATTAATAATATATATAATTAAACGCTATATCGATCGGGGCGCTCTCCTCCATTTTCCAGATACGTTGGAAGGACTTTAGATTAAATTTTTAATGTATGTGCACAGCAAAAGTGACGGACTGTAGCTTTTTTTGTGCACATTTTGCTCACCCACAATTGCTCGCCAGGAAGATTGCTCGACGCACAATTGCTCGCCAGCAATGTTGCTTTGCAGACAGCACATTACTCCGCCAATTTAAAAACTTTAACATAATTTGTTTATGAAAATATCAACCCATAGTACGCCGTAAACAGTGAAAATAAAACGAATTTGGTGTGTTCAATAGTTGCATCAATTTTTTTTTGATGTGTAACATCTTTCCTCTCGCTTTCCTGCAATCTGTGGGAGTGATTTCGTGAAAATGGACGGAAATGCGTGACAGGAAACTAGTCACCGGAGAGGCGCACGCAATTTCATCTGACCAACGAGCGCGCGCCGTGATAGAGTTGGCCAACACTCATTTTCCGAAAATTTCATTTTCCATTTTGTTGGTACTGTATTAATAAATGTGAATGAGTTTGTTTCTTTCAAACTCTGTAGGGATTGACAAAATTAAAGAAAATAAACCTTCTTCTTGTGTTGCTCTGCTAATAAAGAAACGACATTAAAAGTTTATTATTTAATATGTCGAATATTTATTTGATAAATTATTCAAACACAGCTGTCATGTCAACAATTTTGTCTTTTTTCTATTCACCAACCGGACACTTTTTTATCGACATCGCCAAAATTCTTTGATGACAGCTCACAGTGCGGCAAAATACAATATTTAAAAAAAGCACATACATTTTCTTTACATGTATTTACTATATATACATATTATATACATATATATATATGTATATATGCATACTATATATACATATATATTATAGTAAAGGTTTTCACGGGTGTTAGAAATGTTAGTATTAATTTCTTTGGGGATAACCCGTGTCAAAATCTGGTCCTCAGAAGGACCATTCGTCAACCGACGTTTCTCCTGAATCACAACAGGCATCTTCAGGGTGTCTTGTTAACTCATGTGTGTCGGTGATGTAACGATGGTCTACCTGTCATACAAAATATGAAATATCTACCTTATTTACGAAAACTAAAACGTCACATTTTTTGTAATCATCTAATAGACATTTTTACACCAAAATTACTAAATTAAACTGTTAGGAATATACGGATTTTTTAATTAAAAAATATCTATTCATTACTCTCGTATTTTCGGCCAGTGTGCAAGAGAGAGCAGAATATTGTACATCGCAGTTAAATAGTGCAAGAAAGAGCACGATAATACCATACATTTCATGTAGGACAGAGATGGCGGTTGCTTGGGTTTTGGCGAAAGCAAAACAATATAGAAAGAGTACGGTAGAGTCGGATAACATGTGTTAGACAAAGACGGAGTGCAGGCGACTGAAGCGAGCTGGCGACTGCTTCGTTGTATTCAGTTGCCAATGAAACATCGGCGGAAGCGCACGCAAATTCGATTTTCCATACTTTTATAATAATTTACTAAAATTATGCAAATATGTATGTTTACCTTACATAATTATATAAAGGGACCTTTTAAAAGTCTTATCTGTATCGTATTTATGTATATTTTATCACATATTAAAAACTATGCCGATTTTTAATCAGTTTTTTTTTAGCACAGTCTTTTAAGAGTTAATAAATTTTCGTCACGAGGAGCAGTGCGAGCACGTCCGTTCGTATCGGAAGCTTATTACCAAGTGAGGTCTAGCAAGTCAAAATCTAAATTTGGGTACTTTGGTCATTATTGGCCTAATGGTTTTTGGGAATTTCGCATTAAATATTGGGTGTACCCGGCCGTTGTTGGCCTTGAAGATGCCTGTTGTGATTCAGGCGAAACGTCGGTTGACGAATGGTCCTTCTGAGGGCCAGATTTTGACGCGGGTTATCCCCAAAGAAATTGATACTAATGTATAGATATATATGATAATATATATATATAAGTAATATATTAATATATATATATATATATATTATATAGGTATATATATATATGTATATTATATATGATAGTATATATATATATATAGTATATATATATATTTTTTATTTGTAATTGTTTTATTTATTTATTTATTTATTTATTTAAAAATCCTTGTTTACAAATAAGATACTTAATACTAATTTAACAATAGAACATAAGATAAAACATAAGATAATTTACACATTTTTTTTGTTTTGTTTAATTTGTGGATTATGCCACTCTACTAGGCTACGCCTGTCCCAGAGTGGCATAATATATATATATATATATATATAATCTCGTAAAAATATTTAAACTCGCCGAAGTACATACATGAGTACCTTTTTTTACTCTCCAAGATACGTGGGTAAAGGTAAAAACGTTGGTAAAAAAAAATGGCCGTCCTCTCACAGCTGATTTTAAAATATGACATTTATCCATATAGGTACTTGTCATTTGAATTTTGTCGCTGTCATTTTCGTATCGAAATTTGTATACATTAAAATGAATCTTTTAATTTCGCGTTATTTTAGCGATGATTTGACGTTTGTTTGGTTTGTTTCATAGAATAATGTGGTTTGTTTGAACTGGTTTTGAACCGCAAAAGTACGTATTGCCAGTGGTGAAAAACTGAAATAAATCAAATTCCATAGACAAATGCGGTTTTTGAGGTTTATTCCGCTTGGCACCCTATTAGTCTTATTATTGATTTGACAGTGGTAAAAAAGACGTTTGTGCAACCCGAAACCGAGTTTACTCTGAGCTGAGGGTAAAAAAAGTTACTCGAACCAAATTTACTTCTGATGGCGCAACCGAGCCTAAGTGTTTCGATTTTTGTAATGCTTTCGATGTTTAATTGTTGTGCTATACGGTATACAGTTTCAGTTGGTGTCCGGTATTTCAGATCATAGACCATTTTTAGTATTTTTTTTTGCTGTCGTAACATCCCTGCAAGTGACGCCACCCTTTTGGGGTGTTGCCTCGCGTAAAAAATAACTCCCCCACGCTCGTTCCCCGGTGCCAGCACACTCGGTGATTCTTACAATTATTCTTCCCAGCGATCCCGCCGCTGACCTTGTTATCTCGTTTATCTCGACAATGGACCGCAGCTTCGGTAATGTACCATTCATCTCGCGGTCGCGCGCTCTGTCGCGTGAATGGACCGCTGTGGGAGAATATTAAGCGACTGAAATCACGGGCATCAATCAATATACTCCGATTGACCTTCCATCAGCGCAACATGTATCGGGTTTGTCATCCGTAGGAATTTAGAACATTATATTAAATTCTAAATCAACACATCGTTCTAAGAATTGAAGGTAAGATCTGGTTATAAAATTATTGAGACAAATGGGAAATGATTTTCAATAAAAAAAATTATGTGTCTTACTCAGGGGCGTGCAGTGAGAACACCGCAGCATGATTTTTACGTAACCAATTCATTTGGAAAAAAATCGGAATACAACATATATTTCGTAACATTTCTATCACATTGTTATCGTAGCATTCATATTTTGATATATCACAAAAATCTGTAACATAAATATTAGCGATGCAACGAATACGAATTTTCGTATTCGCTGAATAGTAGATATTTAGCGAATATTCGTATTCGCCGAATATCACCACGAATATTATAAAAAAAATAGGTATAACTGAACGCAACGCAAATTAATGTTTGGCTGTGCACCGTGTATCCGAACACACCTAAGCACTCTATTATCGGGGATTCCCCTAACATTATAACATTGGATGAATGGATTTGTTGAGATCTCAAGTTGTCAATTGTTACTCGTTCCATAGCATAACATGAGTTCTTTCATCTAGTTTCGTTGGGTTATTAATAAGGTTAGGTGCTCATTTCATGTAGTTTTTGTTTTGTAATACGTATTGTTTGTTCCATTTTATTTCCGTTGTGTGTAAAAGTGTTAACTCAAATTTAATTGAAATTATAAAATAATTTCAAATGAAATTTAATAACATGACCTCTCGTAAGCGTGAAAAGTGATATTTATTTTCGACCGCTGGGAATGTACAAACGGATACAAGAAATGTTGTGCTTTTTGAACAAAAATTTGCCGGTGGTAAATTTTAATTATTAAATAGTAGGCTTGATTCATGAATGCAGTATTCGTTGCATCACTAATATATATTTAATTTCAATGTCTTTTTCCAAAATATACGTTTACAAAAAAGTCATGCTTCAATGTTCCCACTGCACGCGCCTGGTCTTACTATAGATATAGAGGGCAATGTCTTCAAGAATAACTTATTCATATTAGTTAGGTAATCTTAAAAAATATTTTAAAAAAGGATTTTATTTCCATAACAACTCTTACACAGTGCATATATTATTCATATTCTGTGATTTTTTTTTAAAAATAAAGATATTTCCAAAAGAACTCAGCAAATAACCTAACACTAGAATTGCGCTTCTTAGATGCATCAACCAATAAGGGAGCGTTTATAAACCATGTATCCTGATCAAGGGGGAGGGGCATTAGGCACAACGCTATGCTGGGCTACGTCAGAGCGGGGGGGAGGGTCAGAGGCGAGCTACGCAATTTTTCATTTATTTCGTTTGGCAAAATTATAACTGCACAGAATATGCGACAGCGCATGGATATATATTTCCACGGCTTAATTTATACTTTTGTATTTTAAGTACGCTATATATTCATACATGCCGCACCAGCCCAGTATCAATGTATTTAAAACATTAGGTACCCGGTAAGTATACTCAAGTTCGTTTGCACACGGAACTTTTCCCACCAGTGACAGTCGGCATTGTTTTGATGTTTTTCAAGATCTCAGATTAATTTGATGAAAGGGGGTGCTCAAATGATAACGCATTAAAAAACAGAGGTGTTTCAAAAACATTTATTTATAATTTAATAGATACGATTGACTTGTTGACATAGAAATTGATATAAATATAGATGGAATAGTGATTAATATAAATCATTAATGACTTCGATGAAGGTTTTTTTTATTATCCTGCAATAGAACCAACCTCTGGCCTTGGATGCAGGAAAAGGACAACGCGAATGCGTTGGTTTCAAGATCCTGATCAGGAGAGATAAAACACACACATTTCTAATATAATCATATTATAATTCGTATTTTAAAAGTGGTATTCCTTTAAAGATATGCTATGCAGGTTTTTAGACAGTAGTCCATAATGCTTGAATTTTGTATTAAAATTTTAGTTTTTCTAGTACACATACAATTTATTTTAAAATTAGTAGAATTAAGCAGGTACAAGCAAATGTCATTTGGATAAATTTAATTGAAATTTAAATAACTTGATATGACAACAATTTTCATTGATATTTGCATAAGTACACAATTTGATCCCAAGTAAATATTTACCTGTAATTATTTCATAATAGACTAGCGATTATTTCAATGATTAATTCAGCGGTTCCCAAACGTTCATAGCGGTGGCGTCGCACTTTTTAAAAATCACTCGAAAATTAGTGATCAAGTATATATCAAAGTCATGATCTTGAATTGGATTACGAATTCGAATGGTCAGATGCTACCTGTTCTCGACATTATTTTTTAGAATAGAAGCATTGATGCTTACCGATTTGAAGCCTTCAAGAATAGGCATGATGACAGACTCTGAAATAACCTTCTATAATGTAGGTACACGTCTACCATTACCGAAAATAACATTATTTCAGTAATAAACTAAGCTTTTACGCAAATAATTGCATTTTCATCTACCTATTTTAAAAACGCCCGCAGGTATCATGGCGTCTACGTGACGTCAAGCCTCGGTAAACATTGCATTGTGTCTATGACAACAGTTAAGGGACACGGTGATAGTTACTTAGGCGTAACGTAATTCGCTCTGGTTGGTGTTTCAGTTAAAATGGCCGATTGCAGAATTTTATACCTTTATTTTATTGAAAATCTTATTAATCTCAATGTGTATATTAAAACTGAATCATTTTTTTAGAATCCTTTCAAAATATTTTCTTCTCTCAAATCACTTATTCTTTAATTCTCTAATACTGTCATCTTGCCTATTGTATCTACAGAAGATAGACAGAGCTATGAATGAAGATGTGGTTCGAAAGAATAAAGAAATATAAGTAATTAATACCATAAAAATCCGAATACTTTAATATTTCGGATATGAGATGAAACATACAGAGGAGAACAAGATCTTGCACCGCATAATTGAGGGAAAGATTGCCGAAGGTCGGGCCCCTGGAAGAAGGAGAACATGATGGCTGAAAAAAAGACATTGATTAGGCCAGTTTACTGTAGAGCTACTACGGGCCCCATTAATAAAGTGATAATAGTCAACATAGGGCAGGAGAAGACGAAAAACAGAATTAGAAGTATAAATAGAAAAGAAAAATAAACGTTTCCCCTTGTTACAGTAGTTTATGACCTCCAATAAAGTCACTTCTCTCGAGATTTAAAATCTGTTCTCACGCCTTATACGCCCTTAAGATACTTTCAATAAATAAATAAAATTCCAAGGAGGATACGCAGGGGGAAATTGGGGCGCTGTGGAAAAAACCCGATGAAATGCGTAAACTGAAAAAGTTTGGAAACCGTTGGATTAATTGTTAAAATATTCAGAATTGACGATTGTAATTTCTGCACAGTTTATTCAATTGCGAATAATTATAGTCAAATAATCAAAGTACAAGATGAATTCAAATAATATCGTGTTTTGATAATTTTTTAATTTAAAATATTTTTTTTATATTACGGTCGTTTGACATATTAAGGTATGTTTTATACGAAAAGTATGCATGTGTTGAGACTCGATTCTCAACGTTTCGCTGGAGTCATATCATAGCGTCGTCAGGACAGTCAGTGCCCAAACGCCTATATACGGATTCAATACCCTAACATTAAACTTTTTTTAGTAATGCATTATAATAATTTTAAAAGAAGTCGAGTCATAGTTGTTTATAAAAGAAATAAGACACCAGACTCTGAACTTTTATTCTCCCACTTATCATCATCATCATTATCAATCTATGCCTGGATGCAGGACAGGCATTTCTTTCGGAGATTTGTCTTGAAAGCGTCTAAAGAATGATAGTACAGGATTTAATGCTGCATACACAGGGTGTACCAGAGCCAGCAGCAGAAACTTGGCCGATAGATTCCTGACTATGTTATGAGTCTAAAATGTTCAAGCAACCATGGCCTGATATCATTAGTTATGGAGATATGCAATATTAAAGTTTGCATTTTTTTTTCAATATTTCTAATTTATGTTTTGCAAAAAGTTGAAATATCATTACAGTAAATTATATCGATTATTAAAAATTCATTTGATTCAATACAACTGAAATAAAGTGATTAAAAATAACTTGTAAAAATAACTTTTTTCAATTTTTGCAAGGTTTTTATCATTTTATTGGACTTGTATTAAAGCGAATGAATTTTTCATAATCGACTTAAGTTATTGTTCAACTTTTTGCAAAAAAAATTACTGCCTTTCTCCATAACTATTGATATTAGGCCATGGTTGCTTGGGCATTTTAGACTCATAACACAGACAGGAACCTACCGGCAAAGTTCCTGCTGCTAGCTCTGGTACACCCTATATTTTGTGAACAATATATTTACCCAATCTCTACCATCTCTCAACAGATCAAGACCAAAATCTCATTAAACTCATCAACAATTAAAGAGCCGAATCTAAATCTTAAATCTCGCAATTACCTTTTGGCGAGGAGTTTCCTACGAGACGTATTCCGGATGGCGAAACAACAATCATTCATTTTTAAAATCACTTTAATTATTCAAAAAAATTTTTTTTAACTAGCTACGATCATTGATATTAGGAGACCAAAAAATGTAAAATAAAAAATACATGCATATTATAAATCTACAGTTTATGGTCAAAATTTATAGACCTGTGGATTTGAGATAACATTAATACTCTTTGCACATCTTCCCTTCAACCTCAACCACATCTCATTGATCGTCCTTGGCTTCAATGCCAATCATATATTTTTGATTAGGTACCAAATGGTTTGTATTACATATTCATATGTCAACGACGAACAGTATCTACTTGAGACTGTTTTAGGTTAACAAACTTTTATGTGCGTTCTAATAACACGATTACTGATGATCGATAGAGCGATAATCATTTTTTAAGATACATAGGCATGATGACAGATTTTGAAATAGTTTTCTATAATGTAGGTACACGTCTACTATTACCGAAAATAAAATTATTTAAGTAATAAACTAAGTTCATCTACCTATTTTTAATTTCGTGCAAAAACGCCCGCAGCTGTCATTTCGTCTACGTGACGTCAAGCATTGGTAACCATTGCATTTTGTCTATGACAACAGTTCAAAGACACGGTGATGGGTACAGAGGCGTGACGTCATTCGTTCTGACCGGCGTTTCAGCTAAAATGGCGGATTGCACAATTTTGTGCTTTTATTTTATTGAAAATCTTTTTAATCTCAATGTGTACACTAAAACTCGATCATTTTTTTCATACTTTCACAATATTTTCTTCTCTAAATTCACTTATTCTTTAATTCTTTAATACTGTCATCATGCCCATTATAGAAGTCTCGTAGAGACGAAGCTATTTACATATGTGCGAAACGTGTAGGTATGGAAGAAACATCATCTTTGACTATGTATGGCTGTACCCAACGATATAATAAGCCGTAGATACGTTACAAGCGTGAAATCTTGGCAACTCAAAAGTAAGGTTTTGAGTTACTTACTTACATTCGTTATCGAACGGACCTTCGTTGTGATCAAGCGCGACGCTACGCGGAAAAAGGAACAGAGTATCGTACACTATTGTAAGAATAAGTGTGTTATTTTAGTCATCGTGACTTCAAATTACCTGATCTTTCTGTCTAAACGCAGAGTTTGTGTGTCTCTTTCAATGCAATATTTGCTACATATGAAAGCCGGCTAGTATGGGAATAACGTGTCTATATTATAATACGTCAATGGCTGTACCATAATCCCTTCAAATATTTGAAAGAAGATAGATTAAGAACATGTAAACCTCTTCTTCTCCTTCCTGGACCATTAATCCCTTTTACATGGGGTTGCTCTTCCTTGTCCGCTCTCTCCATTGAGCACGGTTTTGTGCTATCCTGTCGTCGAGTCGATCTTCTTTTAGGTCCTCTTCGACCGTCGTCAACCAAGTGGTGGGCGGTCGTCCACGTTTGAGTTTGTCGTTGGCAGGTTTAGGGGTTAAGGGCAAGCTTCACCACATGGTCTTCTGGGCGTCTCTGGACGTAACCACACCATCGTAGACGTTTATCTTCGGTTTTGTCTTTAACTGGGGAGATTTTAAAGCTGTACTCATTTCGAACTTTGTCTAGCAGTGTGACACCCGCCGACCAGCGTAACATGCGAATTTATGTATAAAGAACATAAAAACAAATTAGATAATGTGTGGATGTTCTTACGGTGGCATTGGTAATAGTTGCATCGTGTAAAGTGATCACTCAAGCCAACTAATACAGCTCTGTGGCCACCCTATAAAGATTTCCGTACACGTTTTCCATATAAATAGCTTCGTTTCTATGAGACTTGTATAATTTATCTTAATTGACGTTTAAGGTTAGGTTAGGTTCGGTAATAACAGACCTTCCTAGCTGACCTGATAAAGGTCGAACGGACGCAAAGTCGTGAATATCCACAATTGAGCCTGTCAGTATTTTTGCGGCTAAAACATCTGTTTTCTTCTTTTTCTTTCGTTCTCTTTTTGCTTTTGGTTTATCTTCACTGTGGTCGGTGATTCTGGGCCTTGCGCGACTGTAAATCTACTCCGTTTGGACGGCCTTTCCTTGATTGTCCGTGATTTCTCTTTCACGCAGTACCATTTTGTCTGCCCTGATAGTTAGTTGGACCTGTATACTAGTTCAAGGCGAACTATGCTGCATTTTCATTCTTCATTATTGTAGTAAGTTATATTTTTATGTAATTTTTTAATATTTAAGATGTTTACTATTATATTTAAATGCAAAATCAGACACATTGATATCGTGCAACAATTTGAAATAACAGAATTGTTACAATATTTTGATAGGAATCACGAAGCTTTTACATTATTTTATAAGCAATACAAAAGAGTTACATTTTCAGAGATAGTGAAGTTGAACAGTGCGATAAACGTGACAGTGGAATCTAACTAGACGCATTAAACTGGATTGGCCAAGACGGTTCTTTGCGACACGTTCCCATTGGTGGTATCATCGTTGGGAGGCTCTATGACGTCATCTTCTTCTTCTTCTTCGTTTTCGATTGGATCTTCGGGTTCGCCCAGGGCGTGGACGAATTCTGCAACAGATATACAATTAAAACCCTGGTTCCATAAATCAATATCTAGTAGAAGCACTTCCCCCTAGTTCCATCTTCTATCAGCTTACCATAAAAGTCAATGCGCCCGTCGCCATCTACGTCGACCTCCTTGATCATGTCCTCGACTGTAAACATAGTTAGTTATTAATACCTATAGTGTGTTTTTTTAGAAGTTTAAAATTGAAACTTTAATATGAAATAAAACACATCATGGTTATGGCCAATGATGGGTCCGTTCTGTAATAAGTACTACAACAAGTTACCTAATGTAACTAAAGAAATAACTCTACACAAACCGTTTAAACATCATATTACTAAGTTTATAAAAATATCAGGTAGAAGGTATGCTGAAGAAGCGATCCGCCCTTGACCTCTGAATTGGCAAAAACTGATTTATATAATTTAAAGTATAATATTTATTTTTGTAACTACTTAAATTCTTATCTTAATTTTGTATGTGTATTTTCTTCTTTTCTTTTCTCTTAGATTTAGGTATTCCTATGATTTACTTTAAATTCTTATCTTGATTTTGTATGTATATTTTCTTTTCTTTTAGATTTAGATTCTTTAATTGTCATTTTTTATTACTACATAAATACCATATGGGAATAACTGCCACAGAACAGGTTTTTGCCTTTTGTGGCAGTTATTAGTATCTTGTATTAACTAATGTAAATGTAAATAAACAATAAATAAATAAATAAAAAATTTAAAAAATCAGGGACGTGCAGTGGGAACATCGCAGCATGACTTTTACGAGTATTAGGAAAAAAATAGGACTACAAAATATAATTCATAATATTTCTATCACAATTAATATCATAGTATTAATATACCATAATAATCTGTCCCATAAATATTTAATTTCTATTTTTTTTCCAAAATATACGTTTACAAAAAGTCATGCTGCAATTTCCCACTGCACGCGCCTGACTACAATGTATACTACATTATAATGAAGTGAACACTTCACACGTTTGTATGTATACTACACACTTAAAATTTCACACTTCAAATTGCCAGTGGGCATTTGAGGTGTCAAATAGAACACTTCAAATTGCACACCATAAATTTTATACTTTAAACTACACACAATTCAATTTTGTGAAATTTTTTGGCCATTTGTATGTTTTTTTGGAAATTCACATTTTGAAATTCCACCTCCCCACACGATTTTTTTTTCCGGATGTAGCTAAATGAGAAAAAGTCTGGAAATTGAAACAACCCCCAGAATTTTTCGGATAAAATGTTAAAATCTTTTTAGTACTACAATAATTTCACTTCATGTAGTTTATTGAAGTAGATGAAGCGTTTGTAGTCTTCAAAGTAGTGAACGTAATCTTCATTTTGAAATGAACTTTTTCCCTTCGTTAGTCATGGCCAAGGTATTGGCTTTGTTCCAATGCCATTGGTGTAAGCATATCGTGCATATTTCTGTTTTATTTCCCAATCTCACCGCAACTTAGCGATGTTGCTACCCGCGTGACCAGTCAAAAATACAGTATACATAGAACTTAGCAAAGACGCGAACCATTTCTTGTCCCGCCCAGCAGTCGCCAGGATTTAAAATAGTACCATAACTGCCGGCAGGGGAAATATTAAAAAAAAATCAAATAATTTTATAAAAGTCTTTATGAACCGGCATGTAAAAGTAGCGTCATTTTTGACGGGCTACAGCTAGTAAATAAATAAATGGTAATCAACTCCTTATACCACTTGCGTTCATTATGACCAAAGACCGCTAATGTTCTGATGGGGCAAAAAACAAGGCTTTTTTTATTTTTTATATTTATTAGAGACACTAACAAGATAATAGGTGCATTATACTCTAATAATAAAATATTATAAATGAAGACTATGCCCATTATCCCAATTACAAGTGTCTTCGGCACGCTCTAGTAACATGTATATTTGCATTTAAATATATTTTACATGTAAATTTATGTGTATTATTTATTTATTTAGTGTTTGAATGTAGTGCGATTAGTATTTAATAAATAATTGATTTAATGGATCTATAGGTTCAGGTGATCGTTTAGAAAATGTATGTTGTGTATGAGTGAGTTTTTGAACGATGATAGGTTATCTGCAAGAATATCAGCATCAATGTTAGGGTCAGCACAATACATATTATATGTGCGACACAACCTTGTGATGGGAGAAAAGTAACCAACATATTAGCGTGCTGGCTTATTCTAAAGATCTCCTGGTTTCTTATACGGGGTTTAACATGCAAATTTATGTCAGATAGAGAAAGAGAATCGATAGCTCCGCTGAGAATCTTGTGTAGCACAACGAGATCGGCTATTTTCCGTCGGGACTCAAGTTTGTGCATCTTGAAAAAGACAAGTCGATCTTCGTAGCTGCGAAGGTATTGTGTTGACCAGCTTTGTATGACAAAATACGTAGAAACTTTTTCTACACTCTCTCAATTCTCGTAACATGTGTTGCGTAATAAGGTGACCAAAAAACAAGGTTTTTAGAAGCATCAAAGAAAATCTTCAAATTTGTGTTTACTGGGTTATTATGCCGTGTTGTTACGATCTTTCGGATCCCATTGCAGGGCCCATCATCAGAACTGATGTGTTGTTGTGAGTGTTGGTGTTGTGGTTAAGTATCGGCTCGCAATACCGTGCCGAAGTCATGATGTGTTGTATTGTGTTGTGTGTATGATTCATCTATTGTCTGATCACTATCTCTGCGGAGTCTGCGACGAGAATGACTTCGAAGCGCCGGATACCAAGATGTTTTTAATTTGAGACCATCATCTCTATTAATATTTATCGGGTGCTTGTAGATTTCTAGTGCTTCCTTGATAAGACGCTTATGGTGACTCTTAGGCCCGGTTGTTTCAAGTTCGATCAAAGTAAGCGGTCGATAAAAGCATAGATTTTTACGAAAACGGATCGTCTGATTGGTGGAGAACGTAAAATTTCAGTTTAAACTCTACGCTTACTTTGATCGAATTTGAAACAACCGGGCCTTAGGCTTTCCAAGGATTTTCGGTTCGAATGCAAAATGATGGCCGGTATCCAGAAAATGCTCAGCCAGTGCTGATTTTTCTGGATGACCGAGTTTGAATGCCATTTGTGCTCGTTGACCCTTTTTTAATTTTAAAATTTTACGGAAAAATCTATTAACAGAAAAAACAATTTACAGATATTTAATGATTGACCCTGCAATGGGATCCGAAAGGTCGTAACAACACGGCATAATACCCCAGTAAACACAATCTTGAAGTTTCTGAGTGGCCGTGAAAACCTATGAACATTCTTAATCAAAGAAAATACGAACTCTCTTCTTCGCTGAGGTCTTCTCCCAAGCACTGCAGCACGGCGCGGAGGTCGGAGGCGCAGATGTAGCCCCTGTTGTGCTTGTCGAACACGTGGAAAGCGTCTCTCAGCTCCTTCTCTTCCTCTTCCGCCGTGTTACACTCCTGGGCGGCGCCCATGTTGGACAGGATGGTCACGAACTCCTCGAAGCTCACGTTGCCGTCACCTGACCAACAAACGTTACTTTCAAATCCATTGCGTAAACACTGCTACGGCCCAGAAGACATTAACACTTGGAATGGTTTATTGACTTTATTAATTCGACACTTGGGACAGTATATTCAGAGATTAAGAATTATATTTAAAGGTTAAGAAATTGAACAATGAATTTAACGGTATTCTTTCCGGAGGCAAAGCAAGCAGGAGAATCGAGTCTAGCCGAGACCTGTAGTGATCTGTTTGGTAATGATTTACAATCAATATATATTATATATATATATAAAGAAATCCGTATTTCCCTACCCGCCAAGTTTTCTCTACAACCACCCACCGGTGGTTATGATGGTGGATAGCCCTTGGTGTCGCATCGAAAATATGCGAGTGTGGTGGGGGTGGCTGTGCGTGGGTGGGAGTGGGTGACGACAATGTGCTTTCTAGCGCATTATTTTCTTATGGGTAGGCCGCAAATGCTTCAGATTGTTTCAAAGTAGGCGCGCCGACTATGTCGGTGAGTCTAGAAGGTTCCGGAAAAACCTGCTCTAGAATTTTCTGGAAGGAGAAGGTTCTAGAAAATTCCCGAAAGCTCTATAAGGGTCTAAACTGAGTGGCGGAATATGTCGGTTTCTTTTCTTCGGCGGTTTCTAGAAGGTTCCTGTATATTTGATAAATTTCTTGAAAGTTCTGGAAGGAGAATGTTCTAGAAGGTTCGCGAAAGTGCTATGACGATCGAAAGAGTGTATTAAAAATCTATGCGTGCGCAGCCGCGCGGGCACAGCTATGTCGTTATATATGGTTTTCAGGCGATTAAAGGTTGAAACATACTAACAAAACGCGACGCGACGCCACGCCACGCCACGCAAGTCAGTACTTATGAATCTCATATATTTAGATACAAACAGATACATATGGTTAGATACAAATAGACAACACGCCACGTGATGAAACGCAACCCCACGCGGTAACATCCAGTCGATCCAGGTCGGCGTGTTGCCGGGAGAGGGGCACACACGCCACGCGACGCATCACACGCAGTGTTTCCCGTTAACACGTGACACCACGCGACAGTCTTTCAAGAACATTCTTGGTTTACAGATATTTTTTTGTTAGTTTTTGTTTAAAATGTTAGATGAGCAATTAATAGAATTAGTGAAACGGTACCCAGCGTTATACCGTGATACCGTGATCATAGTTCATATCATAGATCATAGATCATAGAACATAGACATAGATCATAGATCATAGAACATAGATCATAGAAATAATGCTTGGCAAGAAATTTTTTTTATTCAACTGTTTCTGTATATATCCCTGAAATCTGCTATAAATCTTCTAAAAAATCTTCATCCAGCTCGTCTTTAAATAGTAAATCCACGGCCACATTAATACACTTCCGTCCTTCTATGATACTAGCGTGTTGTAGCACGATTCGCATTAAGTGTCAACACGTCACGTCGCGTCATGTTTTAGTAGTATGTTTCAACCTTAAGTCATGCTGGAAAGTAATTAACTAGTTTTTCTTGCATGACTATCTCCGGGACAATATCAATTATTTAAATGGTTTATAACGACAAAGCATTCAATTGTGCATTGCAACATTCAAGGTTTCATAATAAACTTATATTTTGTTCTCCATGAATTATATTTATTTATTTGAAAGTGTCGTAATTATTGCTCATTTCCCTTTTAAATGTGTTTTGATTTTATCTTTTATATTTATTTTTCGCTTTATTTTATATTCTTATCTTATTTATCTGGTATATGGGTTTAATTATCGTTATTTTACTTAATTACTAATTTGCTAAAGGTTTCCAATTATTACTGTTTGCTTGTGTACTAATCATCGTTTATGTATATTGTTCATTTCCATTGTTAATTTATTTTATATTGTTTTACATTGTTACATTCCATATTGTACATTCATCTGTAATATGTTTTATTTATATTATTATTTTTAATTATTTACTGCAAAATATTGTTTTATGTTAGGTATATAAAAATTGTTAGGGCGTTGATTAATAAATAAATATGACTATTTAGAAAGCCTGTTTTGAAAAGCTAGACAAATTAGGTGGATGACGTTGTGTGGATACATAACAACACAATGCTAATTAATCTATTAAGATTTAATTTCAATGAAATCTATCATAATGTCGTTCTGCAGACATAATCAACGCAGCCAAGATAAATAATTATTTGGTTATTAGTGGTAAAACCATTACAACTAGGGAATGCAATCCCGAATCGAGATTGCCCTTTCGGGATCCCTCAAGATTAGAATTTACAATCCCGCGGGATCCCTACGGATCGGGATCCCGAATACTTTTATATTTTTTTGTTTGTTTATAGAGCTGAATAGCAATTATCGACAATGCCTTGCATTTTTATATCAGCAATTTTAACAAAATGTTCATTATTAATCATTGCATTAAAGTTTTGTAGGCGTTTTTCCAAGTATCAATCCATCAATGCAGTAGAGTAAAAACTAATAACTATTAGTAGTTTTTATTACTATGTTAGGTTGATAAAATACAGCAAATATGATTCAAGTGACATGAACATTAGTTTTAAATACTTCTAAAAGCTCTATAGACATATACAATTAAACATACAAAACATAAAAAATGCTGATCAATCCCGATAATCTCGTCTGATTTTTCGGTTCGGGATTGATCTCGTAAAATGCCTCGAGATCTCGCGGGATCCCGATGTCGCGGGATAGGGATTGCATTCCCAATTACAACAAGCACCGAGGTCCTCGCTGAACTCAAGACCAACACGGCGAAGGAGCCTAGGAAGGCCAAAACTACGATGAGGGGACAATGTGCTCAAACTCTACCTTGGAGATCCAGAACTGGATAAAACTGGCGCAACACCGAGATGAATGGAGGAGGACTCCTGAGTAGGTCAAGACCCACCAGGGATTATAGAGCCAGCATATGACGATGATTACTTACCGTCTGAGTCTACTTCCTGGAGCATCTCTTGAAGCTCTTCACTCCTCGCGAACTGTCCCAAACTCCTCATCACGCGGCCCAGCTCGTCCTTCGTGATGCTGCCGTCTCCGTCCTTGTCGAAGAGCCTGAAGGCCTCACGAAACTCTGAAAAAAGGGAAATCTTTTTAAAAATATGTTCATCAAGGAGATGCACCATCTTCCATATCAGGATCAAAAATACATTCAAATTAAAAAAAAGATTAATTATAGAAAACTTACTTCTTTAATCCCCCACTGCAAAGGCTTCCTAGACTAGCAAACAGATACGAGCAACTTGACGTCTTTACCAACAACTTTATAATATTCAAACATATTTTAAAAGATGTATTGGAAGATTACTAGTATTTGTCAAATTGGACTTAAATAATGGATTTGTATTTGTTTTGATTGTTAGTTGAGTGAGATAACTAACTGTTATGTAATTTTTTTATTATATTATTTATGCTATTGTTTTTGAGTCTATATTATTACTTTTTTTTCGAATTTCTATAATATTATACTTTCATAATGCTTCTGCTTGTTATATATTTGCTTTTTACTTCATATCATATTTATCTTTGTATATTTGTATCTGTATTTTAAGTATTTTCTTTCCACTTTATGTCATTATTATTTTTACGTGTTATTATTTTTTCCTTTTAAATTTGTTTGTAAAAGCCCAGTAGGGCGTTAATAAATAAATAAATAAATAAAATAACTAAAAAACATATTTAAAAGTACACTTTAATAAAAACACCAATAAAAGTAAGGAGCGGTAAAAAATAATACTGATTCCAATGATATACATCAAAGACTGATTCAATAGAACGTATACTTACTCAAGCAGAAAAAATTTCTGTCTACTTAACTGTACTATTTGCATATTCCGAGTCTAGGTTCAATTCAGGTACGCTCCCACAACGAAAAATGCGATTCAAAATGTCAACGAGTTTGGAAATCTTATTTCCGAGGCGGTGCATCCGTGCTATCGGTGAATTTCGGAACGTTGGCGAGGATGCCGACCTTTCATCTGCTTCTTGGAGACGCCCAGGTGCGCCAGGGCCGTGGGCGAGTCGATGTCCGGCGGCGGGCGGGTGAAGCTCATCTCCTTGCGCAGCAGCCGGCTCCGCGGCAGCGCGCTGGCCGGGGGGCGCGCGGGAGGCGCCGAGGGGGGCGCCTCGGGGGGCGGCGCCGCGGCGGCCGAGCCCTCGCCGCCCCCTTGGCCGGAGCCACGTGTCTGAAACAAAATCAAGCTTTGAGAAAAAATATTATGCAGACATGACCTAAACTTAAGCCATGTATTCACTAGGGGACAAATCGCGAAACATGCGCTCATGTTTCGGGGACAATGACGCGGTCATTTGACGTCATTTCACACCGGGACTCACATATCACTTGTCGCGGAAGTGTCACCCGATGAGGTTATGATGACAGCTGCGAATCTATTTACACTTGTCGCCCGATGAGGTTATGATGACAGCTGCTTATCTATTTATTTTAACGAGTTTATCGAAACGTAGGAGAAGAAAAGGTGGTTGGTGCGAAATTATTTACTGCAGAGAGAAGGAAGGATGGATAGATATTCTATGCGATCTTCGAATGTCTGACGGATCTTTTGTCAATTTCACTCGAATGACAACAACTGATTTTGACAATTTATTACAAATTTATTTTTATATTCACAGTTTGAAGTGTCCCACAAAATTGTACGGCGATGAGTTGGAGAACAATAATTTCGTTTCCCCACATAAATGTCAGTTGACAGATACAGTGCATGCGCATTCACTTGTAAACATACCACGTGATACTGACACGCAGCCCGATGTCCCCGTGAGCTCGCTCGAGTACCGTGCGCATGGCAACATTTCCGCGGCACGTAGAAATGCCCCGCTATGTTGTGCGCGACGTGGCGGAACAGTGCGCGACGTTGCAACGTCACGTAGACTCTATGCCGCGCGTGATGTTGAGGGATAATTTGTCCCCTAGTGAATACGTGGCTTTAGACTTCCGTGGTCGGGTCATCTGGAGAAAAACCGAAGTCCTCGTTGAATAAAAGAGCGATGGGATGGCAAGGAAGACCAAAACTAAGATGAATGATAGTGTGTCTAAAGACACCACCGGCAGTGGATCTGCGGACTGGCGAGTCCCTTAATTAATTTTATATTCTAAATTATTTTTTTACATATAAAAGGTAAAGGTAGTTGCTTAACTAGAGACTACTCTGTTTTAAAGCAACTACCTGTACTGTTTTTGAAATTTATTTAATAATTAGTGTATAATAAGTGTGTAAGAATTACAAAGTGCACTTAAAAAATTCACTTCAGATAGAGATAAAATTAAAACGTATTACATATAATTCACATCACATAGAAAAAAAAATCAAATCATATTTAGAGAAGGTATACACACAAAAACGATTTACAATAGAATCTAGGCTGTCACATTTGATACATTGCTTTCGTTTTTAAGTCTACCTACATTTAGTAACCACTTTGTTAACTTCTGTTTAAATGAATGTTTCACTTTTAATATCCGATTAACCCTTTAATATCCGATGGCAATATATCGTACATTCTTGGAGCACAAAACATGAAAAAGCGTTGGCCAAATTTTGTCTTCATTTTCGGCACTAAAACATTTTCCGATGTTGTGCTTCTAGTATTTCTAGATTCAGGTAGTATATATGATGAAGTGTTTTTTTTATAAAATAATTTCAGCATCGAACTGGTATATAGCTGTCTTATATCAAGGACAAGCACCTTTAATGCTTGTTATTTTATTTTAATTTTTCCCTGAGGTGAGTGAATTACTCTAATAACTCTCTCTAAGGAACGGTTGCGCCATCTGAAGTAACTTTTACTCGAGTAAAATTAACCCGAGTAATTTTATTTACCATCAGCTGAGAGTAAACTCGATTTCGGGTTGCACAAACATCCTTTTTACCACAAACCAATAATAAGGCTAATAGGGCGCCAAGCGGAATAAACCTCAAATACCGCATTTGGAATTTGATTTATTTCAGTTTTTCACCACTGGCAATACGTACTTTTGCGGTTCAAAACCAGTTCAAACAAACCACTCTATTCTATGAAACAAACCAAACATCAAAAGTCAAACCATCGCTAAAATAACGCGAAATTAAAATATTCATTTTAATGTATATAAATTTCGATACGACAATGACAGCGACAAAATTCAAATGGCAAGTACCTATATGGACAAATGTCACATTTTTAAATAAGCTGTCGGCGGGACGGTGAGTGCGGCCACTTTAGCTTTAAAAAAATGGCGAAAGTGGGTAGCGAAAGTGTAGGGCCGATATATCAGCTATTGCTTATAGAACGGCCTCTCTAGATCTTCTCTCTCTGACCAAAGACATATCTGCCTTGGAGAGAATGCGGTCTGGCGAAACTTTGGAAGAATCTTTAGAGGAAGACTCTTGAGGAAGTCAAGACCCAGATGTTGTAGAGCCAACATTATAGCGAAGAAACGGAATGATGATACAAGGTTACAATGTTACGTGTTCTCTGTATTTTTATATGGAACGGAATCATAGATACGCAATAAAAGAAGCTAAAGCGACTTGAAGCATTTAAGATGTTGATCTATAGACAGTATTCTTTCCAATCCCGGGAAAACGAAACTGATCAATCTCCGTGACTTATCAAATCTCTTCTCGGTTCCCGGCTGGAACCCATCGATTCTTTTATCGTACGAAACGAGGAAATTAAAACACAAAAAGCTTCTACAATTCCGGCGACAAAAGGAGAATTCTTCGAAAAAATAGCTATCAAAAGAAGAAACGAAAGTAACAAAACTTTCCTTTTATACCCTGTGATTTTATTTTTTCAAAACAGAAAATATAAAGTTACAATTTAACATGTTCCAAATATTTCTTCATTCAAATTTCTCAGTAGATAAATTGTCGAGTTCTTACTCGCACGAAATAATAAAGCAAATACATCATTTTTATTAATCCATAGACAAATATACACAAAATGTGAAACAATTTCAATCTTTAAGACATTTCAATTATATACTACATTGCCAAATCATTCGATAGATATTTTGGAGGACACAGACAGCTTTTAAAAATAAGCTGCATCGATAGGGTTACAAGTAAAGATTCGGGTGCGTAAGAAAAGGGAAATCCTGAAAACAATTAAAAATCCGAGATGGTACGGGCACATAAGACGAAGACCACAGATAAAGCAGGCAATGTCCGTGGAGCTTCATACATAGTATCCAGAGGAAGACCAAATAACCTCTGGATGACGCAATGCCTAAAACAAGAAGAGACGATTCCAACAGCGTACCTAGGCGTTGGGACAGTGCAAGGGAGAAGAAGAATTAAGGTACGGAAATCATAATAAAAAAAGTCCAGCTCTTGGTCTAGCAGCTGGTTTGTGGACTACCAATTTCTACTCGTTTTGGCCTTTCTCATGAAGGTCGTTTGATACGCTGGCCAAACTATTCTTCTATCGGATTATACCTCCTTTCAAATATTTGAAGGAACTGTGCTTTAGACATCTATGGTCGTAAATTAGTAATTCCCATGACATAGTATACATAAATGTTGCCGGTGGTAATTTTTATTTTATTTATTTATTTATTTATTTATTTATTTACATTTAAATTAGTTAATACAAGATACTAATAACTGCCACACTAGGTAAAAACCTGTTCTGTGACAGTTATTCTCATGTGGTATTTATGTAGTAGTAAAAAATGACAATTAAAGAATCTAAATCTAAAAGAAAAGAAAATATACATACAAAATCAAGATAAGAATTTAAAGTAAATCATAGGAATACCTAAATCTAAGAGAAAAGAAAAGAAAAAATACACATACAAAATTAAGATAAGAATTTAAGTACTTACAAAAATAAATATTATATTATAGTATACTTTAAATTATATAAATAGTTTTTGCCAATTCAGAGGTCAAGGGCGGATCACTTCTTCAGCGTACCTTCTATCTGATAATTATACCAATAAAGCAATATTCTTGTAGAAGCTTGTTGGTCTTGTGGTTAGGACACTCGCCTCGTGATCCAAAGGTCGCGGGTTCGAACCTCACTCTAGACTAGGAAGTTAGTCCTATTTTCATAGCACAAGCGTTTAGCTTAGTTTGATAATAGTAAGAATATTGATGTGACACGTATTCCGTGTTCGCATCTCTATTTTTTTTAAATGTGTAAATTATATTCTTCCGAATTATTTAACATGTATACTAGAATACCCCTGAAAATTATTATTTTCTATTCTTCTTCTTCTAATGCTTGTTCGGTAAGCGATCATACTGCTGGCAGCATCTCCAAACAGTTAGTTCAGCTGAATTTTATTGCTAATTAACATAAATTATAAATCCTATGAAACTATTTACATAAGAAACACATATGGAAGCCTTTATAGCTTAGCTATACGGTCTACAATTTTTATAAGCTGGCTTAAGTGATCACTCTACACAATTCACTTCACGTTCAAGTGAATAAGCCATCACTTATTCAAATAACTTAGCCTAATAAGTCGTAAGCCCTGTAGCCGCCCTGTGAAAACTTCCATACATGTTTCCCATATTAATAGCTTCATATCTTTGAGCCTTCTATAATTTATTTTGATTTATCAATGATCACCGTTCTGCGAAAAAAAAAAACATAATTGTGTTTTTAGAACATGCATATAAAAATATTTTTAAATCTAATTCCTTCTTTTTTGGCGTTTTAGGGCGGAAAGGGTAGAAATCGATCAAATAAATTCCTGAAAATACAGACGCTCGAAGCTCCTTCGTCACTAATATGATCAAACACCCTCAATTTGGCAAACATTTTCCACAAAGGGGCAAAAAATACCTTCCCTCGGGTTCCACCCTCTCACCGTTCCAGGAATTTTGACTGAAATCGCTTATTTAGAAAATCTGATATCCCAACCCAATAAAATTGGATTACCTTTCCTACGACGTGACGTAAATGCTTTAAGACGCGCGGGAACGCGCCTTCTCTTTCCGGCAAAAGCGCGAGGGAGAAAGAGCTAAAGCATTCACCCTTTTATCTGAGAATTGGATGAATGCGCTTCGAAAACTAAATAATACTATTCTGAAACATTCTTTAAACGCAGAAAAACATTATAAACGGGTTGTGAATATTGGATTACTTATATTAATATTGTAACAAGATGCTAAAAAAAATTTCGTCATGACACTATCGCCTTCGGGAGGCGTCTGAAACATTCGAGAAACACCTAGAAAAGCCAAGAAGCCACGAGAATCTTCTCCTAAGCACTAGAATAATCCAGAAAGAACAAACGTAACGGCATTTTCGGATATAAATGCAGGGCCGGCTGCGGCGCGGGAGTTGTTTTCGCGTTGACAGTTGAAATCGGCAGTGAAGTGCGTAGGACGACGCTAAATTTTGCCAGTCGTGAGGGAATCGAAGCGAAATAAACCGGAGCGAATAATCAAAGCACTCACCTAAGTGGCGAACGGAAATAAGCGATAAATACTGCGAGTGAGAATCGGATGAAATGCTCTAGTGAATGTTAAATAAAGTGTTCCAGCGATAATAAAGTGTTTTTACGAGTGATATGTTGCAAAAAAGTGTAATTTTAAGAATAGCGTTAAGTTCAATAGTGTTTAGTGACTTTGTACAGTGAACAGTAAATTTATCAGTAATTTATAAATAGCTGATTAATTTCCAGTGTTTTCATTCATTCCTCCCGCAGCGACGTCCGACAACGACACGTGACAATATTTTAGCAAGAAGTAGAAACAGAATAATTATAAATTTTGCTGCCTCTTGTGGTGTGGTCTCCCAGCTGTCTTTCCATCTTCAGGGGGGTCTTCCAGGCGTCCTTCTTCCTTCTGGTTTCCCATGTACGACAAGATGTGGTAAAGGTCTCCTCAGTACCTTCGCCCTTTTACCCCCCATTT
Organism: Agrypnia vestita; assembly: GCA_016648135.1. Classification (NCBI taxonomy): domain Eukaryota; kingdom Metazoa; phylum Arthropoda; class Insecta; order Trichoptera; family Phryganeidae; genus Agrypnia; species Agrypnia vestita. The sequence continues at coordinate 196,964 of JADDOH010000713.1, read as the reverse complement.
GACAACATCTTGGTTATCACACATTTTTCTAATCATGGTGTTTCTCATTCTGCCGTGTAGTGTCTTGTCTGTTATTTTTCTAAGGCTTTTCATTTCTATGATTTAGTGCGAAATGTGTCATCTCTTGTTTCGATGCCATAGGTCATTACGGATATGATTACGATAAATATAATAACGATACCACGATTTTAGAAATAGATTTGCAAACGTTCTTCTGGCGTAGTGTATTCATGGCGAAATGGCAAACCAAACTAAGCACAAATCAGATGTCAAATTGGCTATCACTGGAAGAAGTGTTATCTCAATTTTTATGTTTTATTTCATTTTAAAGTACTACACCTCTAAATACACACCCCGTAGTTAATAATTATAACACAGAAGAATTATAGATAATATATTAATAACCATATTTCTAGTAGTTCCTCCATAGAAATATGAAGAAACTACTAGAAACATGGAGAAACTGCTCGAAAATTCGCGAAACCAACAATTTTGTACAATAGCAACGACGAAATTTATGAAACAATTAGTGTGAATTTAAGAGCAAATTAAATTCATGTCCAGTGACTTTGTGTAGTAAATAAAATTTTAATTAATTTCCAAGTGTTTAATTTGCCTTCCACAGCCACGATTCCATTACAATATTATAAATTCCTATTTATTATAGAATTGACTTTGTGATTGAGTTTGGTCTCTTTTGACTGCTTATTCTATATTATTGTTTACTTGACTGTTTATTCTATATATTGTATTATTTATTAAGATTTTGATAAATTAGATTTTCTTTTCTTTCTTTCTCCTTGTTATTTAATTAGATTACACTACCTATACCTATGATTGTAAGTGGTTATCCCCCACCACACACAAGAATCATAATTCTTTTTGGTGAGGTATATATATATACATACAAAAAATATTGATTTGTAAACATTGTGTATGTATGATTGTAAAAAAATGTTATACATATTATTAATTAAATAAATAATAATGATAAAAAAAACAAGGCTACCTAGCCAGTTTAAATAACCTTACTAGAACAGTAATTTATCACAAATCACTGCGAATGACTTTACCTAGACATGTATATTATATGTATGAGATGTATTAATGAAAATAAGTCAACTTAAATGACCTAGTTACGGGGCGTATAATGCACATGCAATAAATATAACAGTTCAATAACAAAAGCAACAGTGATTAAACCAGTCTGATGCTGATAAATAAGTGCGATTTAAAATTGTTGTCCAGACACACTACTCAAAACAGAAAATGGATTATATGCAACCAAAGTACATAAAAGTGGTTAGAACTTATTATTTATTTATTTATTATTTATTTACGCCCAAGGGGCTTTTACAAGTAATAATATTTATTTAGACAATCCTGTAAAAACCTATAGAATCTGACCACAACAACGCTAGCTAATATTTTCGCGAAAACACCTAATTTTTTCAGGCACTCCCAACTATTATAGTATTCAATTTTAATTCCATTCCTTGCATGCCACCTAGTGAATAAGTAATAGTAAATAAGTTTTTTCTTTTCTGGCAGTAAGTTGTTTTGTAAGATAATTTTTCTGTGTAAAGCGCCCTTGAGGTGAATATTCGCGAAAACGGCGCTATATAAGTTATCCAAATATTATCATGTGATGAATATACAATAGATGTAACTAAATAGTGTGGTTGAACATTTTAACTTAAATTTGTTAAAATAAAATGCAATAAGACATAATACTGTTTAAAGAAAAAATGATTAATTAATTCGTTGCAGGTTTTTACATGTATAATAGTATAATAGAGCAATATATTGTAATTTCAATATGTTAAAATAAAAATCCATTTAAATTTTTTTGAAATAATTCATTCAAAGCAAAAGAGAAGACACGTAAGATAAAGAATACAAGACAATGCTGGAGATATTGCAAAAACAGTAGATGAACTTGACTTAATTTCAAAGAATGCCCTCAAGGAAATATTAAACCTGCAAAAAATTACGAGAAATGAATGAAAACACTGGAAGTTAATTAGCGATCTATTTCGTAATTTATGAACACTTAATTATCGCTGGGTGATACGTATTTAACATTCACTAGAACATTCCATCCAGTTCTCGCTTGTATTAATCGCTCTGATTTCTTTCGCCAATTGAGTACTTCGCTCGATAATTCGCTCGATATCTGTCGCTTCGCAATTTCACGACTGGGCACACCTAGCCGTGCACTTCGCACTGGTTAACGCGACAACAATTATCCTCCTCGCCGCGGCCGGCGCCGTATTTATATCCGAAAATGTTGGTATTTTCGCACTTCCTAGATTATTATAGTGTTTAGGAGAACGTCTTCGTTGCTTCTCGGTTTTTTCAGGCGTTTCTGGACGTTTTTAGACGTTTCCCGAAGGTTTTATATCACCCTAGATTGTTATGGACCGTTCTCGATGTTTCGATACTGTTATGACATTTAAGGAATTCGGACAGTGCACTAAATATTTTTAGCATGCCATCCCGTGACAGTGTTTAAGATTTCAGTATTTAGGTATTGAAGCTTTTGTTTAATTATTTTGAATTTTGTTGAAATATCTATACCTATAAAAGTCTATCTGTCTGTCTGTTCTTTATACAAATCCACACCGTTTGTCCGATTCGATTCAAATTTTGCATACTTTTGCTTTGGGACCCGGCGGGTAACATAGACAACATTTCCCCCCTATTCTCATACACCTTCCCCTCCCCCTGACATATATTCGATGCAAATATGTACCGTTTGACCGATCGGATTCAAAATTTGGAAACTTGTTATTTATGACTCGGCGGGTAACATAGGCTACATTTCCCCTTCTCCTCCTTTACTCCTTCCCCTCCTTCTGATATATTTTCGATGCAAATCTATACCGGTCGAATCAAACCTTTGTTTCCCACCACAAATTTATTTTCAACTTAATCCTTAACCCGTGCAACGCCGGGTACGAACAGCTAGTTGTTTTATAATTTCGATACGTAGGTACGAACGCGGTCGTCCGTCCCTTGAGATCTTTGTTGTAGTTCAGTCTACTGAACCTTTGCCTAACTCAGGCAAATCCAACTTGACATTATCCGCTGTATATCTATCCATCTACGAGTATATCTTCTTCTTCCCCTTACAAAAGAGAGCTTTGTGGGTACTGCGGGACCCATCTATTCTCGCTACTGTTCAACTTCGTTGCTTTTGTCATTCAGGATAACCGGGGTATGCCGAAGTTATAGGTCTTTCCATTAAGAAAAAAAAACGAATTAGAATGTGTAAACCTTGTGTACGACTAGCATTGTTTCGTTGTGTTGGTGGTTACGGGTACAAACACCAACACAACTAAGCAATGTGTATTTTTAAATGTAAATAACTCTACGAGATATTTAATTTCATCCGTTCTCCGAATGAGGTGTATAAGAGCAAAGTCAGCAATTTCCCGTTGAGGTATTTCTGGGAAAAAAACCTCTCACTAGGTACTCAAGGCAATTTCTCTGAAGTCTATGAAACCTACATCGCATTGGAAGTGAGTTTTTAAAAACAATTGTCAAATCAGTTTTCCTGTTGTATTCGTGTATAAATTTTTCACGAATACAAGAGGACTTCAACTTTTGAATATGGATGCTACTGGACTACTGCTAGTGGACATTCCCGCTTAATATAATTGGACATTGTCTTTTCTGTGATGTGGGGGTCTCATTTACCTAGGTTTGTACGTGATCGTTCAGACACAACCGTGCGGTTAGTCAACCGCTGCGGTGCCCGCAACCCAACCGCTAGAAAATAGACCCGCACTATCCTATTACTATGGGGCCTTACGAGAGCGTTCAGTCGCGTTGCGGGCACCGCACGGTTCCATGTCACAACAGGAGCACGCGTGGATTATATTCTCTTTTCTATGGTTATGGATCGCTTTGACACTGAACTTTTTATTGATGAAGTGGAGAAAAGACCTGTAATATGGGATAAAAGACCTCTAATAGTGTGAGGATTACTCAAATATGCCAAGAACCAAGCTTGGCAGGAGTTGGTGGAGATATTTGGAAATGGTGGAAAAAAAGAGTATTTTAGAGAAGTAGGTATTTATTCACCAAAAATGAACTGACAGAATGATATTTATGTGTTTTGCCATGGAACACGGCCGTCGTTAACAAAGTAATGAGCGAATTTCAAGCGAACTGTCAAACTGATGTTTATTTTCGCGCGCACAAATCGCTTATTAACCGCGGCTGTGTGAACAGATGACACAAATCGCGTGTTTGGAAACGCGATTCTGAAACTGAACAGTTCCCGCTGTGTCTGAACAAGCGCTTAATCTAAAATGGACATAACTTTCACATTATTATGATGCGGCCATTTTGTCAACACCCTTGGGGTTGAAGTGGATATTCCTGCCTTTGGTTTTGACCCTACGAGGATATTATTATAGTGATTTGGAAACATGATTTTGCAAGGGACAGAGCTATATTTCCTGTAAAATCTCGAATAGATTATATTCTAAATTAGTACGCCTTGGTGACTGCATTCATAACATTTTTTTTAATTTTTTGGATAATTCTGCCATTGTTTTTATACTTCTAATACATACATTATCACGTATAAGGCCGTAAATCTTAAGAAAAACCTTATTTCCTGCGCCAAGGTGATCAAGACCAAGCTTTATGTGCGTATAAACGTCAAGAAATAGTTACAACAGAGAATGTGTAGGGAAAAAATATTGTGAAATCAATTCCGGAAAAATCTGACACATTCTGTGCTATTCTGAAAATAGCAATATGTTAGATCTTTATCCCAACACTTAGTACACGAAAATAAAAAAAAGTTTTTGAAAATATTGATTTTTGACAAAATGGCGGGTGTTTGAATTTAAAATAGCGTTTTTAGGGAAATATTAGAGTTAATTATGCCGGTAAAAAAGTTTAAAAAATCATAAGAAAAAGATTACATAAACACTAAAAATTTCAAGTGGATCGGTTCAGTAGTTGCTGAGATATTTTGGTAACCGATATTTAAAACATGGTTTCGAGTAAAACGCGTTTGAAATTTGTGCAATGAATAGATCGCGAAATTTTTCAACTTACATAAAATCATCGATTCCGAGTCCATAACATAAGTCCTCCATCTTGCTTAGAATCCCCGTATCATCGAGCACTCTTCACAAACATAATAGAAACAGGTCTAACGGTGATACGGAAAGAGCCCGACTGGCAACTACCTGAGAGTGACCCGACCGCCGTGTGGCGCGGTGCGTAATCAACAAAGGGATGCCACTCTTATCAGCTGTAACTTTGTTATTTTTTTGAATTTTTGCTTGAAATTTTCACCAGACATTCGTCAAACCTAGGTAGGTATTCCCCCTTGAGCAATAGTTAATTTACTGCATTAAAAATTTCCCGGTCGCATAATTTCACTTCAATTGGTCAGAAAATATCTTTATTTATGATTTAACGCCATGCGACTTATTTTTGAAAAAAATCTTTGTTTTGTTTGAAATCCAAATACTTTTATAGATGAATTTGATCAGCGATTGTGCGAAATTTGAATCAATTTTTTTTTAAAAGATTTGGAACCGAATATATTCAATTGTCCGATATAAATTTTCATATTTAATTATAAATAAAGAGTGCACATTATTATTTAATAAAAGTCCAATCTTAAAAACAATTAAATCTTATTATTTCCAATTTAAATCCGGCGTTCAATTTGGACCATTGACCATTCTATTGAAAATTAGTATGATTTGAAAATATTTTTAAAATATTTATATTATTTTTTAATATTTCAGTTTAATGAAAATTAAAACTAATAAGTGATGTCCTTGATTCGCGGCCGAAATATAAAATTAAAGTACGTTATTTTTATGGTTATAATTCATATTTTTGAAATTTCTGGAAAATGGAATAGAAATTGAATAATATTTTTTTGTATTTGCAAAATCACTACAGAGCTGTCATACATCCAGCCAATCTGTACTTCAAAGAAAATTGATGCTTCAATATAAATTCAATGGATTATTTTCTTTTAAATTTACCTAAAAATAATGAAGTTATATGTCTCAAGCAATCTGTTAGTTTATCTACATAAATATACAAAGTGATCTGACGTACTCAATTCTGCAGTGAATGAAATCCAGTAAATATATTTTATCATACCTATATCTAGAATTATCTTTTAAATACATGGAATACGAAAAACGACACCAATAAGTTATATACGGTACCAAGGGCCGGTTAAAATTAAGGAACAACCATAGATATATGCGAAAATGGATTGTTTGATTGGTGGGAATCGCAAATATCTATGCTTTTGTCTTAACTTTCGCTAAGACAAGCCACTCATATACGTCATGATCGTAGAACAATAACGGATGTGCAAAAAATTCCATATTGACTTTTTTGGATCGTTGAAAAGTGAAAAAAAGAAAGTGTATTTTTTCTCATTAATTTAACCGTCGTTATACGAAGTCGGTATAACGACGGTTCTGATTTGCGATCGCAGAACAATACAACATGTGTAAAAACGTCTTTGTACTGCGCTGACTATATTTGAGGTTTGAAAGGTATCCACTTTAAATAACTAACCCAAGTTTCAAATGAAAATCTTTCGTAGTTATCGAGCTACGACATAAAGTGTCTATGTAAATAAAACTTCAAACTGCTCTCCCGCAAACTTGAAAAAACACACGCGTCGTTTTTCTACGATTACGACTATAAGACGAAAATCTATCTACCGTAAAAAAATCAAATTTCCTCACCATAATCTCCTTTATCTGATTCACCAGAGGCGAATCAGTGAAGAAGTGGTTCACTGCTGAAAATATTTTTCCGTCCAACTTGACAGCTGATCAGAGCCGGGTCTCCAACGCTCAGACACCGCCTTCAGCGCCGAACCTACGAGGAAACTGCCAACATCGCCACTGCAATAAACACACTCACTCTGAACCATTATTTGCGTACATAAAACAGGTCTATTAACCGCAATGGCGGAAGCCGCAACTTAATAATTTAAATAAATGTATAAACAAATCAAATCGTTTAATCACGAGGCAAACAAACAGTGATTTGATTAGAAACCTGTAACTGTCGTCAACAGATGGATATATTTTCAAATAAATCGATACACAAATCACTGACATAAATACAAAAAAAATCTTTAAATAAAATATAAATTGCTGGACAGCTTATTTAATATAAATTTCAATACATCCTTTGTTGCATATTAAAAATTTAAAAGTGCAATTAAAAGATTTGCTTCGATTATAAATTACTTTTATTTTAACTGCCTCTGAATATTAATCAATATAGCAGGTAAAGGATGTTGACGATTATTTCACGGTTTTCGTACGTTTTCAGTCGATGAATTTTATCAGCGATTTTAGTCGAGGAACCTTTGTGAGAATATCGATTGGTCGTGGAGTGAGCTACGTGCCGGCTCGCAGGCTCTCTGCTCTCGACTGAAGGGAGGCTGCGTCGCGAAACTACCCTCCAGCCCCGGGGGTGGCCGTGGAGGGGGAAGGAACAGGAAGGCAGCCACTTCGATTACTGTCGAGTATATAAAAATTGAAGTGTATACAAAGTCTACTTTCGAAGAATCAACACGTTTCAAATTTAACCTAACAATTTGATTACATTTTTAATGAGAGCGGTATAAATTTTACGCCCTTGGTTTGGGATTTGATTTAAAACTATTTTCAGGTGAAAGAATTTAAAAAATGTATTGTACACACATTATGTTTAAAAAATATCGCACCTTTGGACGGCAGAAATACATTTATTCAATTGAAATAAATCCCGCAGAGGCGAAGCTATTTAAGAGTAACGTGTATGGGAGTCTTTTATACGTTGGTCCAGGGCTTAAAACCTGTATGAGCTGGCTTAAGTGGTCACTCTACACAATGCAACGTTCACCAATTCCATCGTAAGAATATGCACAAATTATAATAATTTTGAAAGTTGTATATATGTTGCAAATTGAAACCTTTCGTTTATTTGAAGGGATTATGCTAGAGACATCTATAGTAATTCTCATGAAATAGCAGGAGCGTGCAGTGGGAACATGGAAGCATGACTTTTACGTAACCATATATTTTGAAAAAAATCGAAACAAAACGTATATCTCGTAATTCCGATCATAATTATATTCATTTTATTCCTATTCTAATAAATAATAATATTCTGCCAGGTGAACATTTAATTTCTATTTTTTCTAAAACACAAGTTTGGTAAAAGTCTTGCTTCGATGTTCTCACTGCACGCGCCTGTGAAATAGTATACATAGATTTCGCAGCTGGTAATGATACCTCTGTATTTTAAATGTGTGTTAATGTATATATGATATTCTTCCGAATTATTTAACATATACACTAAAATACGCCTGAAAATCAATCATCTTTCTACTTCCTTGCACTGTCCCAACTCATTACCTCGTATATTAGCATAGATTGATTAATGATTAATGAATTATTAAATGTTCAGTCACTTAACACGTATTAAACTTAAGGCTTTTCGTAAAATATCACTCGTTTACGAACATTCTATTTAAGATTCAATAGAATATTGCATCCGATTCTCGCACGTACTAGTAGCATTTATTTATTTCGCCACGTCGCTTCACAATTTCACGACTGGGCACACCTGGCCGTCATCCGCAACGCACTTCGCAGTGAACGATCTGTCAAAACACGACTCTGCGGCGGTCTAGATCCGCTCTATTTATACCCAAAAACTGGATTATCGAACCTCCTAGATTATTTTAGTGTTTAGGAGAGGGCTCCCGTCACATCTAGGCTGTTCCAGGTGTTTGTAGATGCTTCCCGAATACTGTAGATAATACGAGAGTGTGGTAGACTGTGCTTCTATGTTATTTTTGTTATTGACATATTACGAAGGATTCTGTGCGTAATCTATGTTGTCATTGCGTTTTATATATAATGTATTATTATATATATAATATATATATATATAATAGACTGGGTGTGTATATATGTATATATATATATGTATATATATATATATATATATATTATATATCTATATATATCATATATATTATAGAATATACTATATATATATATATAGATCTATATACTTATATATATATGTGTATAGGCGAGCAAAGGTAATTAATTACAACAACCATTATGTTTCATCGGGTCTCATTGTGTAGACACCAGGTCGCTAGACCTTGTTTTCGCAGAAAGAAAAATTTGTACTCGGTTGATTTATATACTATCGTATCAGATAAAATTCCTCAATATAAAAAAAATCTACGTCCTTTTCATTGGTTTCCCCTGATATCTAAAAGGTTGTTAATTTCCCCCTTGCATTAAAAGTACTATTTTTGGATTCTAGCGCCCTTTAATAGTCACATTTTTAGCACCAAAAAGTAGCTCAGCGCCCAAAGTGTTAACGTAAACCTCCCATTCGTATGAGAATACGGTACGTTATTGCCTGCGTACAGCGTGTTCCAACAATTATGTATCCGACTGGTGTCACATCAGAAATAATGTATTCATAGCATTTACTACAACGCGGTATCACTAAACAACATCTGCATGACGTCTATCCCACAAAGGAGAGTGACAGACGGCATGAAAGAAAGAGAGAGATAATATTATAAAGCGCGAGGCGCCATTTTGTCTCTTCTTACCACGCAGTCCTTGCCACGTAAACGTGAACATTGTACAATATTTGCTATACCGAATTATTGTCGCGGAAACCTATTGCAAACCAAATAAACATGCGAAGCCAACGTGTTTCATTGGACTCCCGCAGCATAAAGTTTCCTCTTCTGACACAGGAGAGGTAATATTACAACTGGTGCAGCTGATTACAACTGCATTATTAGGTATTATGGATGTCACATAGAGAGGAAGCTATTTTTTATATGGGAAAGTAGGTATGAAAGCGTTTTTTGTTGGTGTTTATAGGGCTTACGACCTATCAAACGATTGGCTTAAGTGATCACTTTACACAACGTAACGTTCACAATTCCACCTATGATAGATTATCAAATCTCTCAGATTTTTTTTGGAAGTTGCATATGTGTCAACCGTTCACAACTTGTTTCATATGCGAGTTTTATTTTACTACCGCCATCTGTGTTTGAAACTTATCATTTCTTTTCATATAAAAATTTCCCACATTTCATTTAAAAGTGGCTTCGTCTCTATGAAACATATATAAACTATCTTGGTTAATAATGTCTCGTGGGGACAAAATCCAGTATTGTGTTCTTGATAGACAAAACTTATCAAGGAAAATCTGTATAATCTATTAACAAACTGTATACACAAGTCCTAGGGTTCTCAGAATGGTAGTATATCATAAGAATTAGCTTGCAACCGACTGCGTTTATCTCTGCCAACGAAGTTCCCTTATCTATGGTATATTTAAAACCGGAACTCTTTACCTTTATTTTGTTTTGCCTCTTCTTGGTATTTGGGAGATGATACCCACCCGTCCAGAGGCATCTTCTCGTGTTGGCGAGTGATGTATAATGTGTGAGTGTCGCGTCGTATATGTCAGCTTAATCAGCAGAAGCAGGGCGAGTGGATACAGGGCGCAAATGATACTCACGGTTAACTGTAGTATCTATTGGTAACAATTTATAGATGTTATAGTTGAGTACAGAAATATCACAAAATATTGCTACGGCCCGCGACAGAGTGGCTGTCTGAGACCTGTCTGCGACCGGGACCGGGTTAGGCGCATTGACCTCCTGATTGGTGGATATCGCTCGATGCGTGCGGCTAGAATCGCGACGGCTCTATACCGCCACAGACGTTTTCAATCCAATCCGATCCAATCCAATCCAAATTACAATAATTTCGTTGTCTGTCTGTCTGCCTGTCTTTCCCCGTAACTTTTTTATAAGTAATTTATTTTTCCCAAAAATTTTTTTCCCATTTTTTTAAATAAAATAAATACACACTTATTCCTTAGGAAAAAAAACGTTAAAGAACCGTCATTTTTGACGGGTTACAGCCAGCGCATAAATATTTCAACTGCAACTTACAAAACTAAAACTATATATGTCGGGACACCCTGTACGCCCTACGTACACAAGTGGGCGAACGTTTTATAGATGGGCAAACATTCCGAGCTCTGAATGTTGAATGTACAGTATGTAGCCAAATCTCTTCAGTCCAATGTGAAGTCCTGAAGAACACCACAAAAACATTTTTTATTTTGTTTTCCTTCCATTGTTACGGTTAAATAGGTTTATATTTTTTTTAAATCGGTCCCGCCATTGTTAGAAACGCTTCTGGAATACACCTTTAGAATGGTGTTCGGCTGGGCCAACGCGTTTCACATAATTCGATCTTCTTCTTCTTCTTCATCAGCCTTCGTCTCTCCACTGCTGGATATAGGCCTCTTCCTTCCCTTTCCATTCTTCCTTGTTGTTTGCTAATTGTAGCCATTTCTTTCCCCGCACAGCGGCTATATTGTCGGCCCATCTCTTTTGAGGTCTTCCGATGCCTCTTTTATTCTCCCAAGGTCTCCATTTCAGAACTCTGGGAAGCCATCTTGTAGCATCCTGCCTTGCAATATGTCCTGCCCATTGCTATTTTAGCTTCGCTACACGATCCATGATATCCACTACTCTAGTTCTGCGCCTAAGTTCGTCATTTCTAATTCTATCTCTTAGGCTTACGCCAAGCATGGATCTCTCCATGGATCGTTGCGTGCATTTGAGCTTTTCTACACTTTTCTTTGTAAGGGCCATAGTCTCCACTCTATACGTCATCACTGGCAGTATGCATGATTCAAAAGCTTTTTCTTTAGGCTTAGAATTCGATAGATATTTTTAATACCATATATGAAGAGGTTCCTAGTAGGTGCCTCACCATATCGTCATAATATGGTGAGGCAGATACTGGGAACTCGTTATCCTCTCTGACAACGTGCATTATATACATTATACGCATTACTAATCATTACTATTTACATTCACTTTTCCTCCTTATTATCACTAAGTTTTATCTACGTCTATTAAATTAATCTAATGTGTCGTCCTATAACTGTGGGAGATATCATTATTTTAATTGTATTATTTTCTTACAATGATGTCTTCCCGTTGGATGACCAAATAAAATAAATAATGTATTTTCTTGATTCAAATCAATTCCCTTCTAGCGGCAATTTTAATGTGGGAAATAGCCAAAAATCACACGGAGCCGTGTCGGGAAAGTAGAAGGCCTGACAAACTAGGAGAATTATGTGTTTGGACGCAAAAAATGGGCGGGTGCGTTATCGTAATGGAACTTGTACATCGTTAGCAGCTTCGGCATAGATTTTGCGGACATTATAAAGCCTAAATCCACGGTCAAAATTGAACGTAATGATCCAATTCTTATCCCCGCCTCTTTTGCATGCTCTCGGACTGTGATACGACGATCCTGCATGACCGAAGTTCGCACTTGACCAATCACATTGTTGTTTCGGTTTGTTGAGGACCTATCACGACGCGGTTCGCTATGGTATACGGTTGTACACTCCTTTATCCGTGAGATGCTCAGAGCTTCGTCTCTGAAAGCCTATTAATTCTCGCGTTCTAATGAATGATACAAAGAACTTTAAACAGAGCCCTTAAAATAATCTCCAACCTAGATCGATACACCAGAATCTCTGGCATGCTTAACCTAGAAGATCTGATATACGTGGAAAAGATAAAGATGACTTATAAAATAAATAATAAATTATTAAAAACGAAAATCATCCTTTACCAGAACAGTGACGTACATAGATACACAAGAACAATAATATAACCGCAGACTAAGGCCCGGTTGTTTCAAGTTGGATTAAAGTAAGCGTTCTTTTAAAGCATAGATTTTTACGTTCTCCGCCAATCAGACGATCCGTTTTCGTAAAAATCTATGCTTTTATCGACCGCTTACTTTGATCGAACTTGAAACAACCGGGCCTTATAGAGAGAGATATGGTTTCCTATACACTGAGATCGATTTTTGTAATGGAATCCCCAATTGCATAAGGAATTAAATAGTGTAAAACTATTCAATAAACTGCCGAGGGGACTTGTGCTGGGGAAGAGATAACTGTTTAACAAATCAATGTGATAATATTTAATATGTGTATCTACCCACTTATTTTACTTTATTTTCTGTCCCCTTACACCAGCATACAATTGCTGTTTGGGGACATTATTTAATTTTAAATTTTAATTAATGCAAATAACTAATTAATTTAGTGTGATCATATAAGAATATGTAAATAAAATAAATAATATATTATTATATTAGGTCCTTACATATGAAATTGGCGTTTTGCCGTACTGGCAAATTTGATCTCAAATATCTTCTCTTTGGTTAGGAATTCCAAATCCAAATTTATACAGCTATTTACTCATGTATTTGTGTTTTGAAAATTATAATTCATTTGTTTTTTCATTGGCGTTTAGTATGGGAGGAACATAAAGCCGATTTTTTTAATTATAATATATTTATTTAATCAAAGTATGTACTATTGATATCTATGCACTTTTGCCATCTCATAGATAGTTCATCAATCCCTTTACTAAAAAAACCATTCGGACGGGAATCAATAAAATCTTTGAAGGCGGTTTGGACTGCCCCATCGGAGTTGAATTTTTTCCTTTGCAAGAAGTTATCCAAATTTCGAAAAAAATGGTAATCTGTTGGGGCAAGGTCTGGAGAGTACGGTGGATGTCTTAGACATTCCAAGTGAAGCTCCTCTAATTTGGTAGCCGTCTGTTGTGCAGTGTGTGGTCTAGCGTTATCATGAAGCAGCAGTGGCCTAGAGCGATTAACCAGCCTCGGTTGTTTGGCAGCTAGCTTTTCCATCATGGTTTGCAGTTGCTGACAATAGACATCTGCAGTAATCGTCCGGCCAGATTTAAGAAAGCTGTAGTGAACGACACCAGCACTAGTCCACCAAACGCTCACAAGTAACTTTTTTGGATTCAATTTTCGCTTGGGGCATGGTTTGGCTGGTTCGGCAGGGTTCAGCCATTGCGATAAGCACTTCCGATTATCGTACAGGATCCAATTTTCATCGATTTGATTCGATTTAATATCCCTTCATTATTGTGCCGGTTGAGTAATGCAACGCAGCAGTCAACGCGCGTTTGTTGATTTGCTTCACTCAATTCGTGAGGTACCCACCTTTCAAGCTTTTTCACCTTACCAATTTGCTTCAAGTGGATCAAAACAGTTTTATCACTAACACCGCAGCCTGCAGCTAACTCGGATATGGTTTGCGATGGATCCGCTTCCACAATAGCCTTTAATTCTTCATTATCAACTTTGGTCTCCGGCCGTCCACGGGGCTTGTTCTGCAGGTCGAAATTTCCAGAACGAAAACGTTGGAACCAAAAACGCACTGTGTTTTCTTTTGCGGCACCGTCGCCATACACATCATTAATCCTTCGAGCCGTTTCTGCAGCACTGGTGCCACGGTGGAACTCGTACTCGTAAATAACGCGATATTTCAAGTTTTTCATTTTGTAAACTGAGTGACGCAAACAAAAAAACAATTGAGGAAAAAACAAATGAATTATAATTTTCTAAACACAAATACATGAGTAAATAGCTGTATAAATTTGGATTTGGAATTCCTAACCAAAGAGAAGATATTTGAGATCAAATTTGCCAGTACGGCAAAACGCCAATTTCATATGTAAGGACCTAATATGTTAGGCATACCTAAAGATATTTTGAGTTCGTGATTTAAATACTGACCGTCCGTGAACCGCTTGGACCTGTGTTCGATTAAATTTTATGAGTTTCGTTAACTAGGTTGGGTTACCAAAGGTCACAAATAAGTGACCCCCTATTCTCAGGATACCAAGTTTGTTAAAATTGGTGATATCCAAGCACAAAACAGACGAGACGTACTTATTTAGTACGTCTTAATTTTTTTTTTTTAAATTTATTTATTTATTTACGCCCTTTAGGGCTTTTACAAAAATAGGGTAAAATGCATCGACGTATTATAATATAAACACGTTATACCCATACAAGCCGGCTTTCATATATAGCAAATATTGCATTGAAAGGGAAGAAAAGTCACATAATCAAGTAATCACGTAAAAATCAGGTAATTTGAAGTCACGGTGACTAAAATAACATACTCATTCTTACAATAGTGTACGATACTCTGTTCCTTTTTCCCCGGAACTTTTTATTCTTCGTAGTTTTCGTAGTCGGCGTTTTGTTTCGGTCCGTTCAATAACGAATGCAAGTAAGGCAATTACCTTACTTTTGAGTTGTCAAGATTTCACGCTTGTAACGTATCTACAGTTTATTACATCATTGGTAAAATGTACATTAAACAGTTGTACATTAAGTGAATGAGCACATCAAACAAAATGTCTAGAAATTGTTACGGAGTGAATGCCCAAGAAAAATCTCAAAGTAATAATAAAAAAAATAATATAATATAGAAAGTAAAAACTTAGCAATACCACAATACAAAAAGATAATTCTATAGGTACTAATATACATATAAAGAGGTTTGTAAGTTTGCATGTAGGAGGTAATCTCTGAATATACATATAAAGAATATACATATAAAGACATATGACAATAACATATGAATATACATATAAAGAAGTTTGTAAGTTTGCATGTAGGAGGTAATCTCCGAATCTACTCGTCCGATTTTAAAAATTCTTTCA
Organism: Agrypnia vestita; assembly: GCA_016648135.1. Lineage (NCBI taxonomy): Eukaryota > Metazoa > Arthropoda > Insecta > Trichoptera > Phryganeidae > Agrypnia > Agrypnia vestita. The sequence goes on along the minus strand of JADDOH010000713.1, from coordinate 181,309 downwards.
CCAATATTTAGACTGGACTTTCAGGGTGGACATAGGCTATATATTATCCCGTTAAGATATAAGGGCTGTTCATGGTGACCCATTTTATAACTAAAGTCGCCAAAAATTGGTCGAGCGATGCGTTTTGTACGAACGCTGCCTTAACGGTGAGAGATATTTAAACACTTTCTGTAGAGAAGTTGTAGAACTCAAAAAGTTCTAGCATATGATGTGTAGCACATTTGACATCTCACAATTAAAAATATCAATTGAGCAGCGACAGAAATTAACATCAAAATTTAAAAAAAACTATAATACTTTAAACTATAATACTATAATAATATAATATAAAACTATAATACTATAATATTTATAAATTAGTAAATACAAGTAATGTAAATGTATGTGCATTTATTTATTATTGAATTTTGTCGCACTACGTAGGTAACGTATATCTTCACACGCATTTTATTTAGAAATGTGTTTGGTCAATTATATGTTTTTATTTATTTTCATAGATAGCGGTAGCGTTCCGCATGAAGACTTTTTAAATAATCACATAAATTACATAAAATTTGAGAATGTTAATCATTAAGAGTAGTTATTGCTTACATTAATGTAAAAAAAGTATTTATTGGATAGTTTCGAAGATATAAGCCAAAATATATCAAAGTTACAACATCACACGCTTGACACCGGCCTCGCAACATATATACAAAATCAGAAGCATTGGCTGGTAATGTGCGTCTTCGATAAAATATGACTATTACAAATCTACGCGTGTGAAGCCGCGCGGGCACAGCTAGTTGTAAATATAAGGCAAACCAATGAGAAGATCGCTTTTTACCTAAAGCTTTAAAAATGGGTTAAAAATAGTCTGCGGCGGCCCTGACCATCGTTATAAAGCTCCCGCCGCTGAATATAGAGCGGTATTGGAAAGCCTATTCATTCCGCTCTGAGGTTGGCGAAGGGTGAGTGGGCGGGCGAGGGTGGAGGGCGGGCAGAAAACCCATCCGCTAATGGCGCTCTTAAGCATAGATGACATCAGACTCGTAGCCCGCAGTAAATTGTGCACAGACAAAGTAAAAGATTGGTGAATCTAAAAAACTACGCGAAAAAAATAGTGAAAACTGCTTTTGTTATATACCTAATTGCAATACAACGCAAACAAATGAAGAATATCAAATAGAAAGAAAATATGTTCATAGGTTTTCACGGCAGTTCGGAATCTTTTGGTTTGCTTTAAAAATTCATAATTTTATTAATATTGAACATTTCTTAATTATACTGTTGTATTTTGCTATAACTTTGTGGTTATTCTTATGAATATAATTAAACAAATTAACTTTGTTTATCACCACTAAAATTTATTTGGTAAAACCAACCGGTTTCGGAAACAATGTTCCTTAGTCAGGGTATACTTAATACTAAGTATACCCTATCACCTGTTTCTTTCGCACCCCCCACTATTTACCCCCATTTGGACACTTAACACTGAAGTATTATTGTTTATAATTTTGTAAAGTTCAATTAGTATTAAGTATACCCTGACGAAGGAACGTTGTTTCCGAAACCGGTTGGTTTTACCAAATAAATTTTAGTGGTGATAAACAAAGTTAATTAGTTTAATTATATTTCTTAATCACTTTAATACAATTTTACCATCATAATGCTAGGTACTCGTAAGAAAACATATTTTGCGTATCTACATATAATATTCGGAAACTATTGATTTTTTCTAAGACACTGAAAGCGAATTTATTAGCCGCTGTCTGTCAATGAATGCTTATATATTCTCAATTATTATAAGCTAGCCGTACGCCCGTCAAAAATCACGGAGCATGCAATGGTTCGCGTCTTTGCTAAGTCCTAGTATATTATATAGTATATTTTAGAGAGACGGCGGTAGCAACATGCGTTAAACGTCCGTTTAAGGTTTGCTGACCCGGGGTTCAAGCCCCATCTCCGGCCGTTTAATTTGGATTTTAGCCGTGAATTCGAACGAAATTACGGACGTTACACGAAGTTGCGGACAGACAGACAGGCAACGAAATTATTATATTTAGATAACTTCAGTTTATTACTTTTATATAAGAAAAAAGGTAATATCTAATACTAATACATACTTACTACTCAGCATCATTATACATTCAGAGGTGTGAAATGGTTTAAAGAATTACCTGTTAAAATGAGGATTGAAAATAATTATGAGGCCTTTAAGAAAAATATTAAAAAATACCTTCAGAATTAATTAAATTTTTATTTTATTATATATGCAATCTATTTACTTATTATCTAATTGTGTATACATTTTATTATATAATTCTTTATTATATTTCTTTAATAATAGATAGTTTTAAATTTAATATTATTTATACTGCATATTTTTATTATTTTTGCTTAAAATTTTCCCTTATTTTTCTCTTTACTGTATTCATTTTAAACTTTTTACTTATTATTAGTTTATTTTACTGTTGTCTCAATTGCATTATGATTATTGCAAATTAGTTTTTTCTTCTTCTTATATAATAGGTACTGGTATATACTATGTACTGCTTACTATTTAATATATTTAAGATATAATGATACTCCTTTTCTACTCACAAGTTATATTACTCGTGTACAAGAGAAATACCATTGTAAAAATTGTCATTATCTTTATTGTTACAAAAATGTTATCGTCCTAAAAATTGTAGTCTAGCATACACATTCTGATATAAATGAATAATAAAAACCCACAAACTAAACGGTAGGTAAAAATTTAAGAATAAGCATTATATTTCATTAAGGTACTGATACACATGCTTATTAGTGGCACGTGAGCATGCGCAGTATTGACCTTCTTTAGCCCTTGCTTATTAGTGATATTTGTGTACGCACATTGCTAGTAATGAGCATGCTCATTAGTGGCACGCTCAAAAATCAACCGCCGGTTGATTTATGAGCGTGCTAATGTCATTCACCAAGAGAAGTGGTATTTTTTGAGCATGTGCAAACAGGCTTGCTTATGAGCATGCTAATGTCATTCGCGACTAGCATCGATTATCAATGCGATCTTCTCAGTCCGCGACAGGTGAAACAAATATGGCGCGTTGGGGAGATGACAGAACATTACTTTTCGAGACTTATTATAGGAATCACGAATGTCTGTGGAATACCCGGTCACCGCTATGTAAAAATAATATATTAAGAAATAATGTTTATGAAACTTTATTAAAAGACATTAATGATTCAAATCTTACAATAAAAATTATAAAAACTAAAATCGAAAATGTGCGGATGGAAACTCGGGAACTATTTTGATTTTTTGGTTCACTTGAATTTTCTATTTCAGTTTGCAAAGTTTCCGTTTTGAACAAGAGCGTCTCTATTTTATGACAAGAGCATGCCACTAATAAGCATATGTGTTTGATTAAACCCAGGAACTGTTTTGATTTATTGGTTCACTTGAATTTTCTATTTCAGTTTGCAAAGTTTCCATTTTGAACTAGAGTTCCTCTCTATTCTGTGACAAGAGCATGCCACTAATAAGCATGTGTGTTTGATTGTTAGCTTTGAGCAAGCTTAAAATAAGCATGCTAATAATGACCAAGTGTGAACAGTTGTTAGGGCATGCTAGTTTTGAGCATGCTCAAAATAAGCATGTGTATCTGTACCTTTATAGTCCTTTAATATTATATTCCGCCAGATTCAACGAGTGTCAATTTGTGTTGGTGTTGTCACTCTCCGTGAGATGGTGTCCTTTTAAACGGATTTTCCCACTCATAATCCGTCCGCCTTAATTCCTGTTTGTTTTCCTGGAAAACTTCCAGCGCTCCAATTATTCCCGAAAAGTTATCCCAAGAAACTGTCGGGACTCGGTGTTGGTTTATGCTATAGCCTTTGTTATCCTCCCTCCCTTCTTTGTGTTTGGTTGGGCGGGAAAGCTTCGCAGTATTATTTTAAATTCGAAATGAAGCAAACAGAAATGTACTTTAAATTACAGGGGTGTATTTGGCGAAAAGCATCTTTGCCTAGCTGCGCAGGGCGCCTACGTGAAATGGTGACTTTAAATTACCATTTAACTTATTATACAGGGTTATTTGTAAAACATAATAACCTCGCTGGACTATATTCCTGCCTTGATTATGAGCCGAAAATGTTCATGCAGCCATGACCTAATATCAATAGTTGGAGATATGCGACATCAAAGTTTGCCTTTTTTTCAATATTTCTGACTTATTTTTTGTAAAACGTTGAACTATTATTACACAAACTCATATCGATTACGAAAAATTCATTGGTTTCAATACAAGTTGAATAAAATGATAAAAACCCTGAAAAAATTCCAATTGGAATTCGAAGGTTTTTATTTTTTTATTTGACTTATATTAAGGAGAATGAATTTTTCATATTCGATACAAGTTACTGTAATGATAGTCCAACGTTTTACGAAAAATAAGTCAGGAATATTGGAAAAAAATGCAAACTTTTATGTCGCATATCTCCTTAACTATTGATATTAGGTCATAATAGCTTGAACATTTTCGACTCATAATCAAGGCAGGAGTATAGTCCTGCGAGGTTATTAATGTTTTAAAAATAACCCTGTACCTATATAGTCGTGTCATATTATTATGAGAAATACTCATTTTAAATTGATATATGTATATATAAAGTAAATGCGGTCCACGTAGAACAATCGAAACAATTGGTTCATTCACCGAGGGCGTTGGATTCAATTCCCGGTGAGGTAAAAATACGTAATTTTCTCAAGCCTGAATGTTTTTATGATGTATTTCGCCGCAGTGTTTGTGCCTCATATTTTTATCAGTGTTCCTGTGGATGTTTGTTAGTTTACTTATTGTGGTACTAAAAAATAGTGAAAGCTCCTAAGATGCTCAAACTATTTTGAGAAATAAAATATGATTTTCCTATCAAGATTTTTTATTTTTGTACACATGATATATCTACAACACTAAATGTGAGGATTAGAAGCAAAAGAGTCATATCAACTTATACATGTCACACAGCAATCAAATTATACATGTCTCAGAGAGACGAAGCTATTTATATGGAAAATATGTTAGGAAGTCTTTATAGGGTGGCCCGTGGCTTGTGACCTTTCCATAGTATACCTTCAAGTAGTCCCTGATTCAGAACACTTGAAGGTACAGAGCTATGTTATATATTTTTATTAACTTTTTAGGAAAATTAAATAAAACACAACGTTGTTCCCTTCACACAGTAACACTTAATTAATCAAAATAATAATATTTTATGTGCGTGTTGTATCATCTTCAGTAATAAAGTTTATTGTGTTACTAAAAAGATAATTACATTTTTTTTTAAACATTTTTGTTTTTGCATTGCGAACATGTCAATCCTCTCTTATACATCAATTTCACAGCCTCCATCTTAATATAAATAAGCATAAAGGTTGAAACACACTACTAAAACGCTACGCGACGTGACGTGTCGACACTTGATGCGAATCGTGCACATATACAACACGCCATGCGATGCTACAACACGCTTTGCTAGTATCATAGAAGGAGGGAAGTGTATTAACGTGGCCATGGATTTACTATTTAAAGACGAGCTGGATGAAGATTTTGAAGAAGATTTATTGCAGATTTCAGGGATATATTTTATACAGAAACAGTTGAATAAAAAAAAAATTTCCCGAGCATTATTTCTAATACTATGATAACGGTATTGGCCTGAACTCATATCATATAACACTGGGTAACGTTTCAAAAAATTCTATTAATTGCTCATTCGACATTTTAAACAAAAATTAACAAAAAATATCTATAAACCAAGAATGTTCTTGAAAGATTGACGCGTGGTGTCGGGTGTTAACGGGAAACACACTGCGTCGGGTGGCGTGTGTGCCCCTCTCACGGCAACACGCCGACCTGGATCGACTGCATGTTACCGCGTGGGGTTGCGTGTTGCGTTTCATCACACGACCATATTAAAAATATGAGATTGCTAAGTACTGACATGCGTGGGGTCGCATTGCGTTTCAGTAGCATTTTTCAACCTTTATTTTTGTGCAAATCCTGTTGCTTACAAATTACTATAATAGGGACCCCAGTATACCAGAGTGATATCATGTTTCCGAGGAATTACTATTTTTTTTTTTAAATAGAGATGCGAACATGGAATTCGTGTCACATCAATATTCTTACTATTTTCAAATTAAGCTAAACGCTTGTGCTTTCTTATTTTATTATTATCTCACTATTATGATCTGTAATTAGTATTTCAGATTTATTATCGCCATTTTTAGTTAAATTTTTCTGAATGGTGAACTTTTACCTTAAGGCGGACCCTTCTTACTCTTCGCCCACCACCCAGGGTGGGCGAAGAGTAAGTATGCCTTAGGTAAACCTTGCGCCCCAAGCTTACCAGAAATAATTTTCAAAAATATACTTTCGAAAATGTAACACAAAATTTGAGAAAAGTTTAGTTTGAGATTTTTACACTTTTGCTCAGTCTGACAGGCATTATTAGAGTAGTGATGTCCATCAACATTAAATATGGAATGAACGAAATGATTCAAAATGTTATAGGATATTGATTGCCTGTATAATATGCGTAGAATACGCAGAATAAGTATCCAAAATAACACAACAAATCTGACAGATCGATTGTGCCCTCTAAATATGATCTTTTTCTATGGCTTTATTAGAGGGCAAAGAAAACGGCTACAAAACAATAAAAGACGGATCAGACCGGGTGATGTTTTTTTGTCTCTTTTTCTCTTATGTGTCGCCATATTGTTTAAACTGAGTAAGCTCTATTTTACCACGTATAAAGATTTGGTAAAATGCTTTATTATCCCTCTATATATTGTAGATACTCTAAGGTTTTGACAGTTTTGTTTTAACGTTGTTACGGAAAGAACGAATGTGTGCACGCTGTGATTACGATATTGTTTTTTACCTGGCTTTAGATTTCTGACATTTATACTTTTATATTTTGACCCCTGCTCGTTAATTTGGACTTTGTTTACGCTTTCTGTTTGATTCTCGTCATTATGCCGAAGCACTCAAAGAAAACTGTTTTAAACAGTCAGGCACGTGGGTTCGTTGTAAAACTTCGTGATTATTTCGAACGTGAAGCTCAAAATGGTGGGCCATTATTACCGGTGACGTCAGTGCTTGATCGCGTAGCTGATGCGCTTGACATTGGAAAGCAAACTGTCATAAGAATTAGCAAGGATAAATTTGGCGACACTGGTATGGATGATAATGTTCTTCGCACGCCAAAAAAGAGAAAACGATCAAAACCAATCGATGCCATCCGAAGACATGTGTATGACTTTTATTTACGCAAAGAATATCCAACGAGGGAAAAGTTGATATAGGCTCAAATCAAGGGATATGCAGCAAGGCATAATACAGAACCTCCATTTACGACATCAAAAATGTTAAAATTATTAGAAGAAGCTTGTCAACGTACAACTCAAACAGACTGGGATAATGTAGTGAACAGAACCGTGCGACGAATAAAGGAAGATTACGAAAGAGATATTAGAATCGATAATATTTTAGATAATGATATTATAATTAATTTAGGAAATGATAGCAGCGACGATAGTTCAATGGAGAGTGATAGTAATAGGGATGAATCAGATTGAAACATTCAAGTAAATATTTTTATCTAAGAAAAATGTGTTTTATTATTCTTTTATAACCTTTTTTATGTACAAAGACTTTCTCAACTCACACCGTGCGACGAATTTTTTTTTCGACTGAATTTTTTCGTTAATGATTTTAAGTGTGTCACAACACTATTACGATCTGTCAAAAATGCCATCTTACGATGGCTCGAGTATACATAAATAAGACCCACGCGATTCTGAAACCGCGCGGTTCTCGCTGTCTGAACGTGCACTAAACGGGAACGATAGTGTGGACTGTATACGAGAAAAGGGAAGGCACGGGAAGCTCGACTTCACTTCTTGACGAGAGGGGATGATGATCAAACTCGATTCGGCAACATACATACCTGGTCACACACAAGAGTGACTAGAATACTCCGAAAGTGGCGGTAGATATTAAGTAATAATTTAAGCTTAATAAACTAGTCGATATTCTAGTCTACTCTGCATTCAGTGGCGTAAAATGGGTGGGAGGGGGGGGTCGTGGAATGCCAACAACACACGGATTCACGAATATTCTCCGAAGCAAGTATCGTGTGGTGATAACAATATCCACAGTTCTAGATGGTTGTGAGCACGTGTCGTCTGGCTGTCAAATCGAATGTCGTGTGTGCGGGTTTGAGTTTTTTATCTTCTTACGCCTTTGAATCTTACGCCGATCTCTAAATTTACCTCAACACCCTACTTACTACTTAGATTTATCTCAATCACATCTCTGGGTTTGATTCAACTTTTCACGGTGCAGCTAAACATTTAAGTCCTTATATATCTATCGCGTCACTATCTCTGAAGCCATTCAGTGGTGATGTTGAAGTCCTTCAGGGAACGAGTAAAGTGTGCACCATGATTAGTATGAAGAGCCAATCAGCGCCATTTGTGCTGGAACTTGCTTCAATAGTGTAATAGAATCCTGACGCACCAAATTCAAAAGCTTTTCATTTGCTTTTGAATGGTCGATTTGGTGCAATTTGGGGCAAAGCCAGATAGAAATTCTCTAAAGAAATATGCCCTTGATTGTTGGTATTTTTATACATTTACGAGGGTACACGCTATCATTTTCCGGATCACCATCCTTGTTTAGATATATTGATATACTCTTTTGCCATCCATATTGGCATTGTTTTAATTCTAAAGTGGTTTCCTCACTACGCCGTAGATGAAGCGAAAGCGCCTCTCTCTGAGGTGCATTAAAGGAACATTAATTTATTTCAAAGTAAATAACAAAAGTAAGGAAAATAGAAAATGATAAAAATAAAATAGAATAAATAACAAAATACAAAGGATATAATATTGTAAAACGAAAAGAGAAGATAAAATAACACAACGTAACCGAATACAGAGAAATACAAAAGAAAAGAAAATAACATATTCACGACAATATAACGAATGCCTGCACACTGCACACAAATAAGACTACAGCATGCTGTATCTACGTTAAGATGCAAAAGATTATTCCAATTTTTCAATAATTATTTTTTATTTTTTATTCGGTCATCCAACGGGGAGACATAATTGCTCGGTAGGACAAAATACAGAAAAAAATAGTTAAATGTCTCCCACAATTAAAAGATGACACAGATAGACATAAATTATAGACAAGTCAATTTGATAGATCAAACAATTTTACCTAATTTAACTTGATCATTAACATAAAAGGGTTCGTAATGTATTTGGTTAGGGAGGGGGACGAGTTTCTAGTATCTGCCTCAGTATATGACGATACTCTTCATATTTAGTATTAAAAATGTCTATTGAATATCTAAGGGGAACTTCTCCAGATGACCTGCCTGCCCTTTGGCCTGTCGTCAGCCCCGAGAATGTTCGCAACGCTGTCAAACTGGCTAGCGGGACTCTTGCGGAAGAAAGGAATAAGGACCGTAGTCTACCTGGACGACTTCCTTCTGGCTAATCAGTCAAGGGACCTGCTAGCGACCCAGGCAGTAGAGACGGTCAATCTGTTCCAGCATCTGGGTTGGTGCATCAACCGCGACAAGTGTGTCCTTATACCTACCCAAAAGCTGGAGTTTCTGGGCATAACTTGGGACACCGAAGCCAACCAGAAATCCCTCTCAGACCGTAAGTGCTCTGGCCTTCGCCAAGTACTGCGCCGCCCGATCGAGGCCGGCAGTTGCTCCCCCAAGCAGGTTCTAGGCCTCTTGGGGAGACTCAACTTCGCAAACTTCGCCACCCCTCGGGGTCGTTTGCATTGCCGAAGACTGCAGAGATTCAGCCGCCAGCTGCAGAGGCACGAGCCATCCAGACAAGTGGAGCTTCCTGCCGCGGTTCGGCAAGACCTAGAGTGGTGGTTGGAGGCCGTAGGGGAGTCCTGCCCAATACACGAAGCCCCCTTCTCCCACTTCCTGACTACAGACGCAGTGGACGCAGGTTGGGGCGGCCAGGTGGACGACAAGACGATATCAGGCCAGTGGACCCCAGAGCAGATGCGGTGGCATTCCAACCAGAAAGAAGCCTTCGCTGTTTACGCAGTGATCAGGGATCACGCTTACCTGCTAAGAGGAACGAAGACCCTACTGCAGACAGACAACAAGACAGTAGTGGCCTACATCAACAAGGAGGGGGGGACAAGATCATTGAGCCTTCTGAAGATAACTCGAGACCTCCTAGAGTTTATCGACCAGCAAGAAATATCTCTGATGGCGCAGTACATTCCAGGGAGATACAACGGGATTGCGGACCGACTCTCTCGGGGGACATCACTCCTGGAATGGCACCTCCTGGAACCAGCGACAGAGGAAATAATCCGAATATGGGGAAGTCCTCAGATCGACCTCTTCGCATCGGCTACCGCCCATGTGGTGCCAAACTACGTGTCGCTAGACTCAACCGATTGCTCGGCCTCCTATCTCAACGCATTCAGTCAGCATTGGGATTACGAGCTGGCCTGGATATTTCCGCCGCCGAATCTCGTCCCAAGAGTACTGGCGCACTTGAACCTGGCAAGAGGCACCTTTCTCCTAGTTGTGCCAAGATGGGAAAAGACATTTTGGAGGGCCGATCTCAAACAACGAGCAGAGGGAGGGCCAATAAGCGTAAGAGATCTGAAGAGCGTCCCACCGAGGGTGTCGGACCTCCAACTGGAAATTTGGAGAATAGCAGTGGGTGGGAACAGGCTATAGCGGATTGGAGCCAGGAGGAACAGCAGCTGTTCAGATCTGGCTGGAGAGGCTCAACGCTGAACACCTACAAGCCGGCCTGGGATAGGTGGCAGCGATGGTGTACCACGCATTCTGTCCAACCTCATAACCCTCCCCCTGCAACAGTGGCAAGATATCTGGCCAACCTGTTCATCCACGAAGGGCTAGCCCCTCGAACAATATTGGTCCACAAATCGGCAATCGTATCCTTCTGTGGCCCAGCTCTTGATGCAGATAAGATTAGCTCGAACTTCCTCGTCAGGCACGTCCTTAAAGCCATCTCGGTTTCTGGTGGATGCACTGAGAGACCCCCGATCTGGAACCCCCGAGTAGTGGTGGAGTGGCTACGAGAAAACCTGCCAAGGAACAGCCTGTATGACGTGTCAAGGAAGACGGCCATACTACTCATCATGGCATCTGGGCGAAGAGTCCAAGATCTGACACTTCTCAGAGTCACCCCGGACCGATTGATCGACAAAGGAGACTCCATCACGCTATGGCCAGCCTTTGGAGCGAAGACTGACACCTTCCGAAAATTCTACCAAAGAGAGATAGTAGATAACCCCAAGCAACAATGCCCCCAGAGCTCATTAGCGCCTCTCTTTACGCCAATATAGGCAGTCACATATAACGTCGAACCACTAGGCCACCAGGTGATAACAAACAGATCTCTCATAATGGATTCCAGGCGTCGAGACGGAACACAAAATAAAAGAATTTTACCTTCCATTAAAATTCCTATTTTGTTTCCCTCGACGCCTGGAATCCAGGTAATCCCTACCTGGTGCATTATAAGTCATATGAAAGAAAAACCGTTACGCCGCCAAAACGGGAAATAGGGATACCAGCAGGAATAAATTATGTCGCAAACAGGGAATCAGAGGGGGCAGGAACGCGTGTCTAAGTGCCGAAACAGCAGGCTGTTCTCTTATAATGGATTCCAGGCGTCGAGGGTAACAAAATAGTAATTTTAATGGAAGGTAAAATTCTTTTATTAATATTCTTTGATACACAAAATACAATAATCATCATCATCATATTCATATTCATCACATCATATTCATCATCATCATATTCATATTCATCATCATCATATTCATATTCATCATCATATTCATATTCATATTCATCATTATCATATTCATATTCATCATCATCATATTCATATTCATCATCATCATATTCATATTCATCATCATCATATTCATATCCATCATCATATATCAGTATTCATATGTTTTAACAAAAAAGAGGAAAAAGGACAGAAAATAAGAGGTACACAAATCAGTGATTATTTATTACTCGCATCTTCTTTCAACCGAGTGAATTGAATTCCACGCAGAAAGATTCCATAGCAGCGCAGAGCGGAGAGCCACCAGCTTTCCTTTGAGAAAGTACATTATATGTACATAGGTAGGCACATTAGTCTCCGGCGGTAAGTACCTACAGTCTCCGATAGATGCACCAAGGTTCAAGGGGTCACCATCGCAGACGGCGATCATTCAATTACTCTTCCATTGAGGCCCCATTAGCCGCCTAATGGCCGTGGATTTAAAGCCGCGTGGAGACCCTCCCGGGCAGAAGAGGGATTCTTTAAGCTAACTTGTTCCTTTACAGGACGCAGAAGATAGTAAATAGTGTGTTACACGGCGAATGTTAGCATATAATACAATGATATGAGCTGGGCCAAGTCCGGCAAGTTAAAGTATATACTTAAAAACATAGACGTACTATAAATATAGACTAGTTACAAACCAAAATATCTGCTACACAGAACGGCAACACGAATTACTGTGAACATATAATACTGAAGTGTAATAGGAGAACTAAAATAACAAAAATGTTGAATGCCCTAGGTCTGGAAACCGTAAATCGAAGAATAATATATAATGTAATGGTGCAAATATTTAAAATGAAACATGTATTAGTACACAAATGCTTTGATGTCAGGATGAAGCTGAATAAATATTTTCATTCCTACAATACAAGAGGAAGTGACAACATACTACGGACGACTACCAAAGAAAAAGAAAAACACCTCACACAATTGTGTGATGTATAAAGGTATAAAAATCTTCGATAGCCTGTCAAAGGAAATTCAAAACGTGGAGAATATAAGCAGGTTTAAACTGGAGTGCAAAAATTGTATTATAAAAATTTTTAAATGATTAGATGGAATGCAATATGTCTAAGTGAAATCAAGTGCACTAATGCCCACACAACATTATGTTTGGAACTAAATAATTGAGATAAATAAATAGATGCACATTACGGGAGTTGGTCTAGGGGTGTCCAAAATGTATAAATGTCCGTGTGATATATATATATATATGTAACAAAAGCCTTATTGGTGGGAGACTTTCATGTCACCCGCGAACAAGTACGGCTAGTCCGTAACTTTTGAGGCCTTTTTAGCCTTGACAATGGCACGTGATACCGTGTCGAAACGTCGGCCTTGGTCTTCTCACGGAGACCATTTACAGAAAACGCGAGGGAGTCCAGAAGTTCCTTTTGTTACATACAATAACGCTCGCGAAAACCTCAAGCAAAACATATATTATATATATATTAGATATATATATATATATATCTGTTTAGATAATATAGTGTTAGTTCTAACTACTTGGGGTAACCCGCGTCAAATAATTTGACGCGGGTTACCCCCAAAAGTAGTTAAAACTAACATAATATTCGACCGTGAAAGCCTTAGATTAACATATATGTATATATATATATATATATATATTATATATATATAATATATAGTAGAGATTACTATATTATAGGATCTATATATATATATATATAAAAAATATTAATATACACAACTCTGTTTATATTTGTATCTCTTTTACACATACGGTGCGCTATAAGAAAGAAAGAGAAAAACCCATAGAATAAATACCGCAATTCGCTACTTCACATAAAAATTATGTTTTACTATCCTTTCATAAACGTGGTTATGAAAATAATTTCTATCTCCATATATTTAGTACCTACGTAATAGAAGACAGGAGAAACTAGATGTCTCAGATTTGTTTTTTAGTGACTAGTCTATATTTATAGTACGTCTATGGTTTTAATTTAAAAAATATATATATCGCTAATATATGGCTAGTGGCGTCTTGCCGGATGCGCAAGTCTTAATTTTCAAAGTCTGCCAATTCTCCCGCTCGATGCATCCGGGAAGAAGGAAACTAATAGCTCGCTCAGCCACATCACTAATGAGGAAGCGCTAAGACTAACGGTGAATCATTTCTTAAATGCAGATGCTCCTTGTAGTCCACAGCCGTCGTAATAATTATTGCTATGTTTTCTTACGTACGCATTGTGTCTTTATTGTGGCGATTTATGACATTTAAGGTACAGATACACATGCTTCTTTACTGGCATGCTAATGAGCATGCCACTAATAAGCATGCCCTAACAACTGTACACACTTGCTCATTACTGGCATGCTTATTAGTGGCATGCTCATAAATAAGCATGCCCAAAGCTAACAATCAAACACACATGCTTATTAGTGGCATGCTCTTGTCATAGAATAGAGACGCTCTTGTTCAAAATGGAAACTTTGCAAACTGAAATAGAAAATTCAAGTGAACCAATAAATCAAAAAAGTTCCCGAGTTTCCATCCGCACATTTTTGATTTTAGTTTATATAATTTTTATTGTAAGATTTGAATCATTCATGCCTATTAATAAAGTTTCGTAAACATTATTTTTCACTATATTATTTTTACACAACGGTGACCGAGTATTCCACAGACATTCGTGATTCCTATAATAAGTCACGAAAAGTAATGTTTTATCATCTCCCCAACGCGCCATATTTGTTTCATCTGTCGCGGACTGAGAAGATCGAATTGATAATACTAGCCGCGAAGCCCGCGAATGACATAAGCATGCTCATAAATAAGCAAGTCTGTTCACACATGCTCCAAAGATACCCCTTCTCTATGGTGAATGACAGTGGCATGCTTATAAATCAACCGGCGGTTGATTTTTGAGCATGCCACTAGGTGGCATGCTCATTTCTAGCAATGTGCGTACACACATGCCACTAATAAGCATGCCACTGTCAAAGTCGATACTGCGCATGCTCACGTGCCACTAAATAAGCATGTGTATCAGACGCCTTATACAAGCTTTAGAAGTTTTTCGGTAGAGTAGCATTGATACCAACCTGAAAGTAATACCTACACAAATATAATCAATTAAAATTCAAATCTAATAGCGAAGAAAACTACAAAGCGTAGGCACACTACATTTGTAGTAAAAACTACATGAAGTGAACTAACTGTAGTACAGTTGCCGGCAAACTTCTTGAAATTCTTTGACGTGGTGGGGGAATGCGCAGAAGACGAAATTTGGGTCTCTTTGGTGGAAAGGTAGATGCGCAAACTTCCCCCCACTACGCCGTAGAATTTCAAGATGTTTGCCGGCTACTGTACTAGGAAGTTATAGTAATAATGAAGTGAACTAATTGTAGTACTAATGAAGTGAACTACTGCAGTACTACAAAATTGTAGTACTAATGAAGTGAACCAATTGTAGTAGGTACCTACTACAAAATTGTAATGACCTACAATAAGTGCTTCTTGAAAAGCAAGCGTGCTACTGGAAAATTTTCAAAACCATGGGCGGGTGGGGATAACTTTGAAGTTTGTGTACTTTGTAGTGTTCGCTTTAAAATGAAGTGTACTATTTGAAGTGTGTACTTTCAATAACTTTGAAGTGTGTGTAGTTTGTAGTGTGCACTACACTTCAAAAGGTGTGAAGTGTACACTTCAATGTAATGTATTACTACATTGTAGTCGTTAGTACGGAGCGGACCCATCATTAAAATCTAACAATAGGTATTTTACATTGACATCAAATGTACGTGTACAAACCGTAGAAAGAATTCTGCATAAATTCTTAAGCTTCATCAATTTTAAATTAAATTTGGCAATTTCTTAAATTAATTACGACACGCTTTTGACAAAAACTCAATATCCTTAGTTTGTCAGATTGAGGGAATTTAATAGATTCTATATTTATGTACAAAATTTTCAATTTTCAAATTGACGGCCCTTCTCTTCTCTCTAAAGTATGCCTTGGATTACAGTAATCTTTTGTTTGAACAATTTTTTGCATTCTCCACCAATCAAAAAGCCGTTTTAGTAAAAACCATAGATTTTTACGAAATCAGGGGTGTGTGATTGATGGAAGACTCAATATTGGTAGGTACTCAAAAATAAGATTACCATAAACCAAGTTGATACCTACAACCGGCTTCAACCACGAGGAAGAATTGTTTCAGTGCTTATATAACAGAGTGTCTTGAAAGCGAATGATATTTGTCAGTTCAGAATGATTTTGTTTGTCAATATAACTTTATTCTTATTTTACTATGTTATGTATATCTGGTTAATTTGTCAAATGCTTTTTATACTGTTTGCATTACTTTTTCAAGTCGCAGAAAATACATTAAATATGAAGCAGTTTCTCTAGAAATTGCTCCATTGAGCCTCATTGAGAGATCGCAAGAATTTCTTCCTGTAAATAATTTACGTGAACGATAAAAAATAAAGATATAATTTGGAGACAATGTGTAACCATCAGTTGGGACATTTGACTAATGATTAGAGCAATAATCCAATGACAGCCCCAGAGGGAAAATAAACGACGGCGAGTATTTGAGGAGTCTGTCGGCAGATGGAGTTTATTTGTTCGGATGGTTCCACTCAATGGGGTCAGCCAGGATCAATGGGTCGAGTAATTGATTGGTCCGTCATTCGCATTGTCACAGGAGCGGATCGGCGCCACAAAGGAAACGCCGCCATTTCACCAGCCGAGGGATTACGACCCTGGGAGAGTTAAATTTAGGTAGGGATCTACAGGGTTATTTGGAAAACATTAATAACCTCGCAGGACTATATTCCTGCCTTGATTATGAGTCGAAAATGTTCGAGCTATCATGACCTAATAATATCAATAGTTATGGAGATGTGCGACATCAAAGTTTGCATTTATTTTCAATATTTCTGACTCATTTTTTGTTAAACGTTGGACTATCATTACAGTAACTCATATCGATTACGAAAAATTCATTCGTTTCAATACAAGTTAAATGATAAAAACCCTGGAAAATTTCCAATTGGAATGTTTTCCAATTGGAATTCGAAGGTTTTTATTATTTTATTTGTCTTGTATTAAAGGAAAAGAATTTTTCATATTCGATATAAGTTACTGTAATGATAGTCCAACGTTTTACAAAAAATAAGTCAGAAATATTGAAAAAAAATGCAAACTTTGATGTCGCATATCTCCATAAATATTGATATTAGGTCATGATAGCTTGAACATTTTCGACTCATAATCAAGGAAGGAATATAGTCCTGCGAGGTTATTAATGTTTTATAACCCTGTATATACAATAACTCAAATAATTTTTGGAATATTTGAATGAGTGGTGACTCTAATTATTCTTAGAATTTCAAGATATAAGATAAAGTAAAAAAAAAAATTTTTGATAACGTCAAGGTGGTGTTTTTTAATTACAGGTGTCATAACATCTATAGAATAGGGTAATTTCACACTATACAGATATCTATGAAAATATGTGAAATAGATTCTGAAAAATAAATTATATTTTGTATCTCAGTATGGATGGTGTGGGATAATGTTTTAATTTAATGTAATTTATATTTAATGTTATTTATATAATAAAAATCTTAAAAAATGCGATTCCATTAAAATGCGATGTGACTGGTCGTGAGTCGTGACGTTGTTTGACAAGAATTATAGATAAACATGCGTGATCTATGGTGTTTGTCAATGTAATTTATTTATTTTCTATGGTCACTATTTGTCTTCGCTTTGTTTTTACTCGTGTTTGCATATCCATCTAAGAATACATTTAAAATAATAAAATAGGATGGATTTTCACAAGGAAAATCCGATAACTTACCGAAAATTGATGGCTTAATGTTGGTTTTAGTTTTCAGGAAAGATTTCTACATTTGGGTAGGTACCATACAATATCTACAAAAAATTTCCCAGACATTATGGACGACTATACAAAAAAGCCGGCTTGTTTTGTATAAAAACGAATGAACGTCTAAATACGCGAATTTGCTGTTACGTGTTAACCGCAGATTGACATAAAATTTGATGCCTGACGTCACTTGAAAAAATAAGCGTTTTGGCGGGAGTTTAAAATCGTGTTTTTCAAAATCGTTTTTTAATGTTCATATACATATTAAAAAAAATCTTTTTCAGTTCAGATATTTCTATAAAAAAAGTGTGAAATTACCCTATTATCTTTGTATAGATAATATTTTTCGGACAACAAAATTACCGGAAATTAGAATCATAATATCCGAAGGCCAATAACGCCTATTGTAAATGTATTTAAAATATATTCATCCTGAGATGTGTTTCACAGGGGTAAAGAAAACTCTTAAAATGTTGATTAATCTGTTTGCCTAATTAGTAAGGTTAAACTTTTATTCGCACCTCTGAGAAATAAATGTTAATTGCCCAGCCTATTCCTTTTCAAGAATAATCATAACTTGCGTAATATAATATTTATTTACGTGTGAACTAAATACGAAATTACATTTTCATCGCGCACAAACAGCTCAACGAACAACCTTCGCCCGAGCGCGATGATGAAGTCCAATTTATTCAGATATTATATTTTAAACCTTTTTATACAACGCATAAACTTATTTGTAAAACAATATATTCCATGCAAACTTGGGTGTACTGCAATGCAAATTCACATCTTCGCGTTTTCTAAGAAAATGTGTTTTTTATTATATATTTATTAGGGACTCTAACAGGATAATAGGTACATTATAGTGATGTAACGAATATTCGCATTCGCAATGTTCGAGCGAATGTTTTGCGAATATGTACACTAAAAACCATCTACATACTTCTACATTGCGTAATAAAGCTTAAGATTCCAGATCACTACTAAATACCAATTAACTTCTCATTAGAACAAAGAAAACAAAATATATAATAATGCAATGTAAACAAACAAAAACAAATAATTTATCTATACTAATATTATAAAGAGGAAAGATTTGATTGTGTGTTTGAATTGAATAGGCTCCGAAACTACTGAACTGATTTGAAATTTCTTTCACACTGAGAATCCTACATTATCCCTGATGAACATAGGCTATAGAATATTTTCAAAAATGTTAGGGATCCGTATGAACACTTCAATAATGTAACCCAACGTGTGAAAAAATTACGAAAAAAAAAACTAATATTGCGTACGCTGCGGAAATTATTGGCAATAGAGCAAAGTAATGTACTACAGTTTTATAGAGGACATTAATATCTACAAAAAAGTCTGCCATACCATATATCTAAGTATTACTGTTATGTTACAATAACTTATGTTAACATTAGATGGAAACATTGTTTTTTAGAGAACAGCGGACCCTTTGTTTTCCCTCACAAACTTATTTTTTACTTAATCCTTAACCCGTGCAACGCCGGGTACGACCAGCTAGTGTTTTATAAGAAAACATAATTGGCGCCAAATTAAAAAAAACTCAATATTCCTATTCGCATTTGCATTCGCGAATGTTGGTAGCAGATATTAGCATTCGCATTCGCGAATACTCAAAAAATGACATTCGTTATATCACTAGTACTCTAATAATAAAATATTATAAATGAAGACTATGCCCATTATCCCAATTACAAGTGTCTTCGGCACGTTCTAGCAACATGTATTTTTGCATTTAAGTATATTTTACATGTACATTTATGTGTATTGTATATTTAGTGTTTAAATGTAGTGCGATTAGTATTTAATAAATAATGGATCTATAGGTTCAGGTCATCGTTTAGAAAATGGATGTTGTGTATGAGTGAGTTATTAATTTAGGTATATCGGGATTTGTATGCTAGACTAATTTTTTAAAGAAAATAACTTAAATAGATAGATAGAATATTTATTCTAATATGAAAGTAATAAAATGAATATTATTTAAGAAAATAATATTAAGAAAGTATAAGCCTTAATTGACAAAGGACATAAAATTCGTTTTCAGTGGCTTAGAAATAGAGACGGGTCGTTCATGAACGAACTGTTCTTTTAGAACAGTTCACTTTACTGAACGAACGAACGGTAGAGTTCCAGATTAATTTTTGATAGGCATTTTTAGGGCAGTTAAAATTTTGTGTCAGGGGATCAGATGAGATTTTGATGGAAACTGGAAGCACCCCCCTCCCCACGGATTTGAAATTTGAAAATTTTGGTGGAGTGAATATGGAGAAATCTTTGGAAATCGAAACAACCCCCCCTTCCCGATCCAATTTTGGGATCGAATCATGAAATCTCTGGAAATTGAAACAACCCCCCCATGGATTTAAACATTTTCTGGTGAGTTCACTTACAGTTTCAATGAATATCAGATTTGAAGAACACTATACAAAATTCAAGAAACACATAAAACAAATAGAATATACATAATTAAAACAAAAAATAGTTAGAATTTAAAAAGATACTCCGAAAATAATTGGTGTAATTGAGTCACTAATATTTATCTTATGATGTTTGTATTTCTCTACACTGTTCCATTATTGACTTTTACATACTTATTTATTTAAGCTCTTATGTATCATGTACTCCTGTCCCCAAACACAAGTATTACTTTTCTGGGGACAGTTAAGCACGTATTAAAAAAATGTAATATTCACTGTAACATGTATGTACTAATTTATTTTCAATTAAAAAAAATATTAAATAAAAAAATAATAAAAAAAGAAGTTGAAGTAGATAAAAAACAAAAATTCAAAGAACTACTGAACGATTTAAAGTGAACAGTCCATTTGACTGAACGATCTGGTGAAAGACAGTTCAGTTAACTGAACTAAAATTCCCATCTCTACTTAGAAATCACCCTTAGTTACGGAATATTTATATGTACACAGCATATGTTTTCTTACGAGTCTAAAGCCAATATTATGGAGATAAAACTGTGTTGAAATAATTAAAAAATGTTCAATATTAATAACAAGTTATAAATCGTTAAATTTGCAACAAGCTTTGACGTTTTACGTTTTGATGATTTTAAAACACTTTTTAATCATATAAAAAGATGATTATTAAAAAATATACATAATATGTTGTAGGTATTTGCTAATACGCTTTGAAGCTTCGACCACTATTCAAAATTTACTTTTCAAAAATTTGACTTATCAAAAATACATTAAATAGTTTTTTAAATGAATTATTAAAAATAAAATAAAATGTCATCTTTTGATTAAATCTGCCGGGCGGTGAGAGAAGGAAGTGTTTCTATGGCGGTTTATTTTTTTGATGAAAAATCACTACAAGACATAAATATTTGCTATAATATGAATAAATATTACCTACATTATATTGTAAAGAGATACTAAAAAAATTCACACACTGTCCGAAATCCTTGTAATATGTGATAACACTATCGATGGATCGAGTACTGCCTATGACCTGGTGATCTACAACCTTCTGGAAACGTCTAGAAACGCCTGGTACAACCGAGAAGCAACGAGGACCTTCTCCTAAATACGAGAATAATCTAGAAATTACGAATATATCAGCATTTAGGAGCCGCGGCGCGAATTCAGTCATCTTGTTTGACAGTTCTTTCAGTGCGAAATCGGCCGCGAAGTGTGGCCAGTCGTGAATTGCGAGGCGATAAATAAAGCGAATAATCGATCGAAGTATTGGCGTTGAAAATAAATGCGATAAATACTGCGAGTGAGAATTGCATGGAATATTCTAGTGAATATTAAGTCCATGTTACCCAGCGATAATAGCGTTCATTTATGAATACTGCAAAATAGTGTAATTCAAAGAATAGCGTTAAGTTTAAATTGTTTTAAGTGACTTTTTATTTTGAATAGTATAATTAATCAATAATAGTAATTCCCATAGCCACGACACGTGAAAATATTATCAAAATGATTTTGGCTATTTTATGTCAATCTGTCTGCTGTATCGTCATTTTCAATCTCATACGAGCGTTTTCAAACTATTAAGGCGATCGTCCAGCAGAATGAGCAAATTTCACATTTTTTTCTTATATCTTCTCTTGCGTTTTTTATCACATTTTTGTAGGGAAATATCTCATTTTAAAATTTATTCATCAGGTTACACATATTTTAAATACGAATATCTTATTGAAATGTCACAAACTAAATTATATAATCGATTAATAAATTACCAAACCTTCAATGTTTTAAAAATGAAGAAAGTTGCTTCTGAATTTGCTGAATTTTTGTCCATCGCGTGTGCCCCGCGCGCGCTCAATGAAATGAAATTGCGCGCGTCTTTTTCCTGTTGCGCGTTTCCGTCCGTTTTCACGAAGTCACTGCCACAGACTGCAGGAAAGCGAGAGGGAAGATGTTACACATTAAAAAATTACACTACTAAACAATTTCTTGCAACAAAAAACTATGTTTTCAATTCCAATTTATGATCACCCGACATTGGAAAATGCAGCCCTATATCTATCTCCTAATAACATAAGTTTTTTCCTTATAGATCCAGAGAGCTGGAGAAGCCCTCCACCGGCCGCTGCGTAGGCAGATGACCCTTACGATGAAGCCGGGATCCCCATTGGCCGAGTTTGGCGTCACCAGGAAACAAATGATGGGTAGGGTTCTAACCATATTCTATTTCAGGAAAAAAACCTTAAAAAAAGTAACCAATAAAAACCAAGTTTTTACAATACTCCCTTTCTCATTTTCGGGTTTCGTGTCTACCATACGCGTCGGAATCTCCATACAACTTACTGATTTGTATGAAAAAAGCAATAAAAATTTGAAAAATTCCAAAATTATACTGTAATTATTAATTTTTTTAACGAAAATTTGATAGATCTTGATCGTCGCCACGAGTCAAAGTTTCAGCTCGGTTGGATCACGGGAAAAGGTTTAAAAATAGATCCAAAGTTTTTTCGTCAAGCAAGCAAGAGTTAAAAGAAAGGAAGTAAAAAGGAAATTAATTTTTTTTTTAAATTTGAAAAAAAATTCAAAAAAATAATTTTTCGAAAAAAAAAATTACTATAAAAATGTTACGGACGTTGAACGTAGTTACGCGGACGGACAGACAGACAGACAACGAAAATATTATAATTGGGACTGCGTTTAAAAAAAAAATTTTCAAACAATTTTTTTCTCGAAAAATTTTTCTTCGAATTTTTTTTTTACCTAATAAAATAAATACATACTTATTCTTTAGAACCGACATGTAAAGGTAGCGTCATTTTTGACGGGTTACAAATACGTAACTTCCATGTCAATTAACCCTTTGCACTCGTAAGTTTTTTGTCACTTATTACTATTTAATTGTGGTGCTGCGATTCTAATATGATTCTGGTTAAATCAGATTGAAAAATAAAAAAACAATATATTAAAAATATTGAGAAATAAGACTTTATTTTCTTCGGCACTCGAGTGCTAATGGTTAATATTAATGATATGTAATTAATATTAACCATTAGCACTTAGATATGTATGTATTCGAGAGAGACGAAAGAGTGACATTAGAGACGAAAGAGTGAATTATAAACAACGAATGCTTAGAACAAGTGAACGAGTTTGTGTATTTGGGAAGTATGTTTAGTAGAGACGGCAAGGCTGAGAATGATATCGAAAGGAGAGTAACTGCGGGATACAAAGTTAATGGTGCACTAAATGCAATTATGGCCAATAAGAATCTGTCAAAAGAAGCAAGACTAGCGGTACATAATGGCGTTCTAGTGCCAACCCTTATGTATGGAAGTGAAGCCTGGAATTGGCAAAAAGAGGAATGAAAGTAGACTGAATGCGGTTGAAATGCGGTCACTAAGACGCTTGTGTGGAAAATCTTTGGTCGATAGAGTGAGGAATGAACAAATTAGAAGTGAATGCAATGCTAGCTGTAGTGTGGTAGATAGAATAAAGAAAGGAGTGCTGAGATGGTTTGGTCATGTGGAACGTATGAACAAGGAAAGGATGGTTAAGAAAATATATGAGGCGAATATTGAAGGCAACAGGAATAGAGGGCGTCCGCGAAAGACCTGGCACGATCAGGTACTACAAGTAATTGAGGATGGCCCTGTTAAAAGCCGCAACAACCGTAGAACGTGTACGAGAAGATGTATGAATGTGGCCGAAGCAAAAGTGGTGTGCCAGGATAGAAGAGTGTGGCGTTCAATCCTCTCTGCCTACCCCTGCAGGGAAACGGCGTGATGGTTAGTTAGTTAGTTAGT
The DNA here is from genome assembly GCA_016648135.1 of Agrypnia vestita. NCBI lineage: Eukaryota > Metazoa > Arthropoda > Insecta > Trichoptera > Phryganeidae > Agrypnia > Agrypnia vestita. Next base: position 157,265 of record JADDOH010000713.1, on the reverse strand, counting down.
TAGTTATGTACACCTTCTCCATAGTAGTGATATTCATAGGATATAGTTAGTTACTACACATCAACTGGTTCAATTTCCTCAGTGTGGAAAATCCAGTGAACTTATTTACATTAATCATTCAGAATATTGAGTAGCTTGTTGGTCTAGTGGTTAAAGACACTCACCAATAGCCAGAGGTTTGATCCCCTTTCCAAGAGACCATCAAGTTAATCTTACCTTCACGGAACAAGCTAAATTTGAAAATAGAAAGAAATTGATGTGACACGCATCCCGTGTTTGCATCTCTATTATTTTTTAAAAAGATATATATATTTTTTTATTTATTTCATTTCTTAGTCACATACAGATTGCAATTTGGGTTGTACTATGCCTGTCTCGCTAGAATAATCTGTGTAGAGATAGGCATAGTTTACAAAATAGATATACAATTAGATATTAATTCTTATGTATCTAAGTGTCTAGTTACAAGTTATTTCTTCTTAGTGTTGTTAGTTTTATATACCAAATAAAATAAATTTACAATTATCCTCACTCACTACTTTCCAATATTTAGAATATATGTAAAGTACCACCAGTATAAATTGGCGTGCGAGGGAGGGCGTCCCTGTCGCGAAACAGAAGTTGCCAGGGTGTAAATTCATTACATAATACATAATATACAGAGTGTCCGGTACATTGACAAATATATTTTATGATATTATAATAGAAATTTGGTCGGGCAACACTAAAGAAACTAACCAGTAATGGCGGCCGCTCTATCTAGAGTCCTGTCGAACTTTTTTTTTATAAATATATATTGATAAAAAATACAGTAATTAAATTAGTAAATCAAAACTATTTATATGTTGTGACAAAAAGAGAGAAAAAAGGACAGAAAAGAAGAGATACATAAATTAAATTGTTAGTCATTAATTTGTTTGAGTGAGAGCATCAATTTTGTGTCTTCCCATATTTTTAATCCATGATTTTATTAAGTGTTTAATTTTTTTTTAAATTTTCTATCGAATAATATTCAAGATTTTTTTGCGTGTAGCTAAAACTCCTTTACCCATATGTAAATTGTTTGTTTGTGTGGCAATTTTCGTTTGGGCCATTTTAAAATGTGTATTTTTGTGTTTGTATGTGTAGTTTAGAGTAGTATTAGCATATATTTGTCTAATATCAAAAACATTGAATTTGTTGAATATATCATCGATCCTAATTAATATTGGTGTTTTGAAGATAACGATTTTCTGAATTGCAATTACTGGATTGAGTGCACTCATAGTGTTCCTCCCCATGCAATTATGCTATGTTCTATGATTACTGATAATGACTCACTACATCCAGTTTCGGCATGTCTTGTGTGATGTGGTCATGCATCCTTATGGCATTATATATACATAAAAGCAACAACTATATTTCAATTAAATTGTATGTAAAATCCACTAATTAATATAGATTGTTTTATCAGATAACTCAGTACTAAGCAGGGTTCGAGGATATATATCCGCAGATATATATCATGATATACCTATATCACAATATTTATGGCTACTATTTATTTTTGATATACATCCAAGAAAACTTTCTGCAAATTTTAATAGATGGCGCTAGTTGTATTTTAAAAAATGCTACAGGTTGTTTTTTTTAATATCTGCGGTCGTTACTAGACAGTGCTAGTTGTATTTTAAAAAGTGCTATGTTTATTTTTTAGTTTTATTTGTTTCATATAATCTGTTTTTTATTTCACACAAAGAAATAAACACCCCATAACACTACATTAGAAAGATCAACTTTTATAACTTATATATAATAATTGCATACATTAGCTTTTTTCAGTATGCAATTCATTTATTTAATAAATAATAATTCAAATACAAAATAAAAAATAAATTTCCTAATCATTTCGAGTTTGTATCAATCGACGTGTGCAAAAAAGGAGAAAAAAAAGTTTGGATATGTATCCAATTTTTGATATATATCGGATATATATCAAAAAATCCGATTATTTGATTTTTATTATAAAAATTGGATTTTTTCGAACCCTGAAGTTAAGTTTTCGAAGTATAAAATTAAAACTGGTAATAATATTTAGAGTTCCGGGATGCCTTCAATGTAATCGATAAGGATGGAGATGGCAGCATCACGACCGTAGAGTTGCACCATGTCATGAGGAGTTTGGAACAGTTTGCTCGCACCGAGGAACTGGCCGACATGATCAAGGATGTGGATACTGATGGTGAGAAGGTTTTATAATATGCATAATATTTCAAGTCATGATTTGAATAGATTTTTCCTTGCAAAAGGCTGAAAATAAAATACAGCAACTCCACTGTACGCGGACATTCAACTGGTGAACTTTAAAAAATACAAATATCATGTCCAATTACAATGGATGCTCAATATTCATCCACGTCAAATTTTTTTAAATATCTAATTCGAATATGGCAGTAAAAATTATACCGGAATTTCAATTTGGCAGCAGTGTGTATGGTTAGCTTTATTCTTTGTCGCTTAATGGCATGTAGGACCCCACACTATTTACAAGTAGTCAAGTGCGGTCTTCTTCAATAAGTGCATGCTCTTCTGCGCATTCTTACATTACTTACTTCTAGCTACACTTTGTTCAATTACGTGCAATCAATTTAAACCCTAGAACTTCACTGATATAGCTGGGCTAACTGTGTTGATTAACAATAAAGTCAATTTACAAGCAACAAGCTCTCGGAATGGAACTTTTTTATGCACAGAAAATTTGATATCATTCATCTGTATATTATCGTCATCTTCTTCTTCTTCTTCATCAGCCTTCGTCTCTCCACTGCTGGATAAAGGTCTCTTCCTTCTCTTTCCATCCCTCCTCGTTGTTTGCTAATTGTAGCCATTTCTTTCCCCCCACAGCGGCTATATCATCGGCCCATCTCTTTTGAGGTCTTCTGATGCCTCTTTTATTCTCCCAAGGTCTCCATTTCAGAACTCTGGGAGGCCATGTTGTAGCATCCTGCCTTGCAAAATATACACGATCCATGATATCCACTACTCTAGTTCTACGCCTAATTTCGTCATTTCTAATTCTATCTCTTAAGCTTACTCCAAGCACGGCTCTCTCCATGGATCGTTGCGTGCATTTGAGCTTTTCTATACTTTTCTTTGTAAGGGCCATAGTCTCCATTCCATACGTCATCACTGGCAGTATGCATGATTCATAGGCTTTTCTTTTTAGGCTTTGATATTGTCATATAAGTATGTAGAACTTTTAAGATATAAATCAAGATTAGAGATTCCATTGTTAATTAAGGTTGCTTGATTCTAGGTGATGGCATTGTTAGCTTCGAAGAGTTTGTGATGATAATGTGCAACATAGGAGCTTCGCAGACAGAGGACGATGAGAAAGAGTTGCGGGATGCCTTTAGAGTATTCGACAAGCAAAACCGAGGATACATTTGCGCTTCGGATCTGAGGGCCGTGTTGGAATGTTTGGGGGAAGATCTGGACGAAGAGGACAGTAAGTTTGAACAATCAGACGTATTTTGTAATATTTAGATCACAAGAAAAACGATTATCATGCATTCAGTAAAATTAAATGCCAAACTATTTACAATTATCTTCACTCACTACTTTTCAATATTTAGAATATATGAAAAGTGTCACCAGTATAAATTGGCGTGCGAGGGAGGGCGTTTCTGTCGCAAAACAGAAGTTGCCGGGATGTAAATTCATTACACAATACATAATATACAGTGTCCAGTACGTTGAGAAAAATGCACCACCTGCAAGGTGTTGCAAGACTGTTTTGGACATAATTCAGTGTATATTGGAAATCAAGATGTCACAGCTCACGCGCAAACACGAGATTGAACTGAATGACAGAGCGAGGAGTTACCGCCGGATGCGGGCGGGGCGGGTTTTAGTTCCAAAGTCGCCGCACGTCAATTTACGTTGGTCAAGCTCTACCTACTTAGTTTTCAAACTTCACTAATAATATTGTTTTTATTTCAGTCGAGGATATGATTAGAGAAGTTGATATCGATAATGATGGAAGGATTGATTTTAATGGTAAGTTTTAATAATATAAATAAATACTTTAAATCTGTGCAGAGAGAGATACATACAAAGTGTGTCAAAAATACATACAGCTCGGTATATTATCGAAACACCCGGCCCAATTACAAATTTTATGTTTACAAACATATTAAATTGGTATTTTTTATAGCGTGATTGAAAAATAACTTGTATTGCGAAAAAAGGCATTTCCTGTATAACTACATATGTAAATCTCAATTTTAAAAATGTACATTATACTCAAGAACACATATTCTTATTGTGAAGTTGCAATTTTTTCAGAACAAAGTTCTGTGAAATTTAAAACCAAAATAATTAATTAATTAGAAAGACGTGAAATTAAAAGTAAAAAAAAATAATGCATTATCTCAAATTTAAGTGCTTAAAAAAAGTTTTGAATTATGACTAATTTAGGACGGACTTTAATATTATATTTTGTAAGATAAAATCAAAATCAAAGCAGGATTTTTCCCAACGTCTATCTTTCTATGTAAGGAAATATAGTTAGTATAATAAATATAGTAGAAATATAGTATTAACTTGCCTACTCTGTCACTTGCCTCCTGTTTTTCTCCTAAACTATCCAGGCATGCATTTTTATTTACTATTTTTCTTTTTTTTTTCTAAACGCTTCAACTGGCCCAATTACAGAAGTCGTTGCAACACAAAAACACCCAAGATTAAGTAAATCACGTAGATTTATTGTGACCTCACTAGGAATCGATTCCGGAACCCTCGGTGTGAGAAGTCAATGTTAGCCCACTGGGCAACGAGGGCCGCTATTATATTATCTGATTATATTTTCCAGAATTCGTCCAAGCCTTGGGTAAACCTGACGATGACGAAGATGAGGATTACCTGGAGAACGACGTATGAGAAAGGAAATCAGAAAACAAAGAACCAGCTACCTGTCCATTTAGTGTGTAAAATATATCTTATGATTTTTAAACACAAAATTCTACATTGTTATTCAAAATATACAACATATAATTATAAAATACGATATTGGTTGTGGTGTTGATATTGCAAAAGTTTAAGTATAGTAAGCTTTTGATTACCTGGAATTCAGTTTTGAAAATTAATTAACAAAAAAGTAGTCATATTTTTGTACTTTCTGACATTTTAAAATGTTTAAAATGTATTTCATCATTGTAAAACTGTCGTAGAGTATTTTTAAATTGTATTCTGGAGCATTTTAAAACATCAGCAGTTGATAATTTCCTAATAATCAAATTATCCGCGATTTCCAATATCTTCAGCACGTACATGTCTCCCTCAAGATGTGGAGAGTTCTTACATAATTGTTTATTGTAGATCTTGAAGATTGGTTTAGTCTTTTATGTCAGTCATCTTAAAATTGTTTTGTTTATATAAGAATGTTAATTTAATCTGTATTTACTGGTTACTGAATTAAATACATTTTGCAAAATAAGAAACTGTTTTATTTAAGTGCAGTTTGGAAGGCGGTCATGTAAGTAACACGCTCGTTTGATCTATCAATCAAGTGGTCGAGCCGGAAGACCACTAAGTTGGTCCTAGTCCTAGTGAGAATATTGATGTGAATTTTGACATGAAATCCAGCACTGTTCTGAAAGATTTGAACAAACTCAAAATATTCTGAATGAAAAAAAAACTGGTAAAAAAAGGAATTTATTAAAAATAGGAAATAATATTTCCTGGCGTATCCTAGTGTAATGTTAGTAATCCGGATGAATTTCGTTACACAGAAAAAGTATATTGCTTTAAAAAAATTCTGTAAAAATCAATTGTAGATTTTCTCATTAGTGACATTAACGACATCTGTGGGGATTTAGGGGAATGAAAATGGCTTTGTACAGGCCGCATGGAAAGGTTGTTACAATGCATATATGAAGTGTGGCATGTAATTCAAATATATACAACTACCAAAAATTAGTAGGCATGGTATCTATCATGGGTGGAAATGGCGAATGTTACATTGTGTAAAGTGATCACTTAAGCCAACCATACGATAGGTCATAAGTCCTATGTACACCCAAAGACTTCTATATCTACTTTCCCATAAAAAAAAACCTAGTTTCGTCTCTGTGACACATCTATAATATACATTAATATTGATGTGCCTTGTGTACTATACATGCATACGTATTTATAAAAAAAACATTATTTTGCAAGTAAAAGGTGCAGTTTCTCCTGCTGGAAATTCACAAATCGGAAGATCTAGGACAGGACCTATCTAGGGAGGTAACGATGATGTAGCATGGTGAGTCATTGACATCTCTCTCTCTGGTTTAACCACCTTATGCCTACGAATACATGTGCATATCGCCAGCTAAATTCTGCTAACCTGCGTCACGTACTCGGCAGCAAGCAATAGCCATCACAAAAATACCCATGACGTATTTCATACGCCACAGGTAGAAACGGCCTCGAAGAATGTTTTCCTAACCTAACTTTATTGAGAATGCTTTGTATCAGTATCTCTCTGTGTTTATCCTGAAATTTTACAATATGACACTAGTTTTTAGCAATATTTTGTGTAAACTCGTCTAAATTATTTTGTCATATTGTAAATATTTGTTTATTTATTGTTTGAAAAGCACATTATTTAATAGTATTTTTGTATCTTTAGATGTGCTTGTAGGTATTCAGCCGTATTCTGAAATAAGCAATATCGCTTTTTGGGTATCTTGACAGTTATCGTATAACATTGTAATGCTGTCAATTTTTTCATTTTAAGTTTGACAGGTTTGAAATGAATGAATTCTATCAATCAGAAAGCTCTAAAATGTAAACAAACGTTAAGTTAATTAATGAATTCAATCAATAAAAACGTTTAGTTATCCACAATTTGTGAATAAAGCGACAAAATTGACGGCATCACAATGTTATACAATATACAATACGGCCGATTGCGTGGTTACAGATTTTTTTATAAAGTTTATGTATGGTACATTTTCAAGACTAAATTGACAATTATTAAGATATCTGAAAACATTGAATTTTTACATGCTTTTGATAAATATCCTCCGAAAAAAAAAATTTTTAAAAATAGTAGTTAATAAAAATCAGAATATTTTAGGTATTCTCACACAGAAAAAAATCCAAAGGTAATTAAATCTTGTAGAAGCAAAGGTCGAGTTGTGATGCGGTACGATGACGAAAAACATGATAGAAACAAGGAAATCAAAAAAGATTTGAAGACATGCTTTATACGCTTTCTTTGCATACATTCGTTATCGATTTTTTAACATCACCCATGCAGGATCCAAATATAAAACAGTTTAAAATTTAAAACAAATTTCTCCAAATCATGTTCTTCAGCTGTTTCTGCAGCTCTTGCTTGTGAGTGACATGATTATTAATTTTAATCAAAATAATGACCAAATCATGTCGAAAACAATTTAATGACGCACAGCCATCCACTTTACGTAAATGTTTAAAGTTTCAGAGCTCCAGCTAGTCGGAAAGTTGGTGAAAAATCAATAACGAGATTCCGCCACAAACAGACAAAGAGAGTTAAATAAAAGAGTGTAATAAAACAGCATGAATACAACATAAAACCTTTAATTCAATCAACATTACATACATACGTAGTTACATAACATAATATTTCTTAATAAATAAAACAATTTAACTAAAATGATGTTATTAATACTACGCAAGATCCCCTCAGTCACTCCACACAAATCTGATGCTGAACATCGTTAATCCGGCTACCTGTATCAAAGCTGATTGTCTGCAAAATGATCCGTTTATTGACAATATCGTCAGAGTTCAGAAAGAACGAGGTCTTGATCATTTACCAAACAATACACGTGCCGCAGTCTCCACGTTCCTGGAGACATATTCAAACTGATGAAAGAGCAAACAAGACTCGTGAAACAAAAAGTTACAAACACATCACGTAATACAATCTTTTCACGCGCTACTCATTATAAATACTTTACTGTTCATACTATTGCACTGCATAAAATTTCAAACAATAAATATTGACGCTATATAAATGCTCTGATGAAAGTTAATACTGGATAGGATGTATAAAAAATTCAACGAAATAAATCTCTTATCAATGATTAAAATTACTAATAAAAAAAGACTACCGTATATACTAAAGCTACCTGAATTATGCTTCAATTGCATATTTAAGGTTATATTAAAAGATGAAACGTTTCCACGAGAAGTCCGTTTTGTTTGTAGTATTTTCAGTTTCATCTTTCACAGCCTAGCATGTATAAATTTCCAAGAATTTCCGCACCTTCAAATTAAAATCAGCCACATTTTAAAATATTCTTCAAAAATTACTCAATAACATTATCATGTTCTATTAATATTGCACTGTTTCAGAATGATAACCAATTTCCCAACATAAAACTCAAGTATATACGGTGTTTCATATTTTAATACTTCGGGCTAAAAACCATACAAATTTACAAAACATGAATATTTATTACAAAATGCGAAGAAAAATAGGTACGCAAGATATTGATTCAACTTAAAAAAATACATCAAAAAATGCATAAAGCCAAGCGTAGAATAGATTCAGTTGTAATCCCTTCGTTTACGAAAAAAATATGATTTAGCTGGGCAGGTCTGAAGAAAACGAGATAGGAACAAAATGTATTGAATTATTTTTACTTTCAACGTCATACACATCGAGCATCCTCGACCGGTCACATACGGTACCCACATCTTTTGAAATCTACGCAAAAAATCAAATCTAATTTAAACCTCAATAATGTACGTACTATCAATTGACTTCAGTATATAAAAATTGTAAAAATATTCAACAATACAAACACGTTTGTTAACTTTTATAAAAACGGTAAATTGTGCGTGATTTGTTCCGTTTGAAAATATGTAGCAGTTTGATATTATGTATATAATACGATGCGACAAAAAAAATTTGTAGAATTTCAAAAGAATTTGTATAATACACATACATTGGGAAACTTTTAGAGTGAAATGTTTCCATCTAAAATGCATTAATTCACTAACCATATTTGAGAAATCTTTTCTACATTCTATGTTTAATATTTATACGTTAAAAAGAAAACGTATAAAATAAAACACTAATACATATGTAAATGCATTGCTAGCATAAATGTCTACCGACAGCATCGAGCACCTTACAAGATGATGCATAGTATTTGAGAGTAAGTATCTACCACTACGTTTTTAAAAGATTTAAAAACATCACTCAATAGATTGTAATTTAGCGAAACAATAAATGATCAAATTAGCTGTCACAGAATTATAAATGCTAAAGAGAATATTCTGTTAATCATATTTACATGATATTAATATATCTTTAATCACATTGTACAGTAGCCGGTGATGATCTTGAACATCGGCTTGAAGACAAATTTTGGGTCTCAGGGGTGAAGTAATACGGAGTGCACATGAGCAAACTTTCTCCCACTACGCCGAAAATTGTTCACAATGTTTGCCGGCTACTATACTAGTGATGAGACGAATGGTGATTGGATTATTACAATTTAACATGAATCACAATCATGGCGAAAGGATGGTACCCATGTCTTTATAAATTATTAGATTTATTCAGTAATTTGACATAATTATGCCTGCAATCAATGCAAGAGATATTCCGCAGTGTGACAAGTTTGAAACATAACAATTTTTCAAAAAATCATTTCATGTGGCCAGCATGATCAGCCCTTGCAAAGGACTGCAAACGATTGACAGATATTTTGAATTTGAATATCAAATTTTAAAATGCATTTAATTTGTCACATTTCGAAAAATCGCCAACGGGCACATCTACAAAGCTTTATCTGGTGAGACATGTTGGTAGATGTTGATCATAAAAAACTACTTACAGGAAATTTTTTTAGATTTGTTTTATTATTCTTAAATATCATCTAAAGATTTACCTTTTCCATGTGGACTGCGGAGCACGAAGAATTCTACACACCTAATAATGTTTCCAGGTGATCCAGAGACAAATTAATATGGCGTGTGTTTGTTAGCAAACCATTTAAAAAATTACAATTCCAAATGCTAATTTACCCTCCATATCAAGTCTACCTTGTTGTTTCAAGGTCATAATATCTAAAGGGGCATCTTCAGGTGCTCATGTCTACGGATGTCCACCCTATTCATTTTTAAGTTAGCTTAGTTATTTCGACAGCCTACAAATCAAAATATAACATGAGAAAGCATTCAAGAGACCTTTCATAGTCTTCATTGGCAGTGTTGTTTAGATTTGGCAAGAACAGATAAACTGCTTGAAGCACCAATGAATTATCGTAATCAATATTTTTTCCATTTCATTACTTGCATAATTGAAGCTACTTCGAAAACAAACTTCTCCGCATTGTGTCAACTAAATTAACAATCGATTCATAATATTGTTCCAATGCCAAACCACACCAGTAAAAATTAAGTTTTTAATATAAAATGATGGCACATCTTGGCAGAAGAACATCAATCGGAAGAGTTGTACAAAATCTTTTCAACTTCGCAATGCAGGGAGGCTAATTGAACGCACAGTTTTTTAGTCTGTTTACCTATTTTGACAAAGGGATGACAATATTATTTAATTCGAGGTTATTTTGGGTTTCTAAGGTTAATTGCGGCGGCTTCGATCGGCCCTATCGGCTGGTGATGTACTTGGGATCCATGTGACCGGTGTCTCCGAGACACCTCAAGATGACCCGGCCGTTGGGATGCACGGACAGCCAGGTTATGGAAGCGTGATTCAAAGATATCCGCAGCCAGGCTTCCGGTGGAAACTGCATGGCTCTGGAAAGAAGCATATTGGTAACACGTGACGACACCACAACATGTACGGGTGTAAAAGATTTAGTCCACAATATTTTAAAGGTGGACATCTGTCTGATTTCGGCTATAAAAATATTCAGACATACGGCCGTATTCTGAAAATAACAAGATTGTTATATGATTGTTAAATAGAAAAATGTCAATATTTCTATCATTGTGACAAAAATATTAGCTTTAACTTAATATTTGAACTCTTTGGATGAAGAAATTGTTAGATGTGAAACAAACTGATTTCTAGCCATTTTTAAAATCGTATAAGAACTTATTTAACATAATATTGATCAAAAACTTATATTTTAAACAGAACTCCAGATTGCAGTAATTTTGTTTAACTGGTCTTATTCCGACCGTGCGTAACGCGGAATGTAGGCTGTCTGCCGCGCAATATCGCACACGATTGCTGTTTTTTAGACACTTTATTGTGATGGTTATCAAAATCAACAATAATCGCTTAGAAGTTGCAGTTTCTGGTTTCTCAATTTCAATTTTTCCTGTTTATATTTTAGCCTTTATCTCTATGTTTGCTGTTTTCATATTTAAGTGATGAAAAGCACTTAAACTAATTGTATTATAATTGTATTACCTATATCATGTTGTGTTTTTCATTGTTTATGAACCATTCAAAAAAATAAATAAATAAATTATGGACAGGCTTCCGCTTATTAATCGAGCAATCTGGATAATGTTGTGTTTAAGAGTGACATAATTCCAACAAAATAATCATTACCAACTAAATCTCAGAATTCAGATAGGTATACACCATTAAAATATTGTGGGCTATGTTTGTTATACCATATATCTGGTCAAACGTAAAAATTATCCATAACAAAGTACATTATTATCGTATACAGTAGACTGCTGATTATCCGGGAAGGGTGGTGAATTAAAATCCAGGATAATCTATTTCACGCATTGAAAAATTGACCAAAAATACAAATAAAAACTAAAAATCATTTGCATGAAAAAATATTTTTCATGCTTATATTTAAATATACTAAAAAGTAAAAAATATATTTTCATCAAAAATTTTTTAACTCACTCTCCAAATAAAAGCTAAAACAGAACTTTCTTGTTGATGGAGGGAAAGCACCCACGCTTTTATGTACAGAGTGAGGCAAAAATTTTTGGCCGAAATTTTATTTTTTACTTGAATATAAGCACAGTTTTGAAAAAAAAAAATTAATGTAATATAATTTTCTATTATTTAATCTTAATATTCCCCATCATATAAAATCAATTCAGCAGGAAACTAGCGCCATCTTTTGGAGAGCTCTTTAACTAATTTCCCATATAAAACTTGGTTAATTAGTGAATCTGATTTAGTTATTCTTTGTTGTAATTGTAATGGATTAATTGATTATTTAGTGAATTTGATAATTGATTCATGTATTGTCATTGAGAATATGCCTGCGTGCAAAATTTCAGCTCCATTGGACGTTGGGAAGTGGGTGAAATATCGATTATAAAATTTCATCCAGACAAACAGGTGAAGCTAATATAAGCGTAATAAAAAATGCAAAAATCACTTGCACTAATGTCTGAAAATCCCAAACGCGTGTGTTTACGCATAACAAAAATGCCGCTGAGGTGTTGCAATGTTGTCAAATACTTATTTAGTGAATTTGCTCCGGCATAAGATTAACAGTTTGTATAAATGCTTGAAACTTGATGAATTCTCGCACAGCTAGTTTATCACTGATTAATATTTTGTCTTGAACGGTAGTTTATCGAATGCAATAGCTCTCTTTAGAATATGTTTACCATCCAGAAGATGCAATAAAATCACCTTCATAACTTTTCTAAAAATATTTTGATTTGACTTCAATAAAATAATAACTGTTAGAATACATAGAATAAAAATAGGGTCGCTCAGGTGGTTTGGGCATGTTGAGCGAATGAATGAGGAAAGAATGGTAAGAAAGATATATGATGCAAGTGTTGACGGCGCCAGAAAGAGAGGGCGACCACGGAAGACGTGGCATGACCAGATTAACCAGATACTGGAAGATGGTCCTGTTAAAAGCCTGAACAACTGTCGAGCTTGCATGCGAAGATGTATGAATGTAGACGAAGCGCAAGTTGTATGTCAGGACAGAAGAGTATGGCGCTCTATCCTCTCTGCCTACCCCCACGGCAAAACGGCGTGATGGTAGGTTAGTTAGTTAGTCAGAATGCAACCACTATAAATTGGCGTGCGAGAGAGGTCGTCTCTGTCGCGTAACAGAAGTTGCCAGGGTGTAAATTTATTACACAATACATAATGTACAGAATATCCGGTGACCAGTGTCGTAGCCTTTAACAGAAATTTGGTCGGGCAGCACTAAAGAAACCAAGCCGTAATGGCGGCCGTTCTATCTGTCAAGCTGTCAGACGGTAATATCGGTCCATTATTTGCTTTTTCAGCTTCGCAAAACTTTAAAACTTCATTGGCAATTGTTCTTGCACCATCCCGGACTGTTTTAGGATGTTTTGGACATAATAATTCAGTGTATATTGGTAATCAAGATGTCACAGCTCCCGAGCAAATACAAAATTGTACTGAATGACAGGGCAAGGGGTTACCGCCGGGTGCGGGCGGGGCGGATTTTAGTTCCAAAGTCGCCGCATGCCAAGTTATTCTGGTCAAGCAATAAGTTGACGGCTAGCAATGTCACCATCATAAATTAGGCAATATTTTACAAAGAAGTAAAAAATGACTACTGGACACAACTAACCCTAAAAAGACCGTGTCAAATCTGGTAAATTATCAGAACCTGTGCCAACACACTTAATGCACGTTAATGAGCATGGAAACATTGTAAAATATGCATGAACAATACAATTGTATGTGCTTATTCTCCGGAGATGTAATTGCATGTCCAATTGTTACCGAAAGGGATATTAATAATGTTTTGTTTCGTATTTTTACTGTGTTTATGGCCAGTTGATGCGACAGACCGAAACTACATTTTAAGCTGAAACTGAAGTGTCTATTCTGATTCCAGCCGAAACCAAAAATGAAACTATTTGGACATGTTAAAATTTACATTATATCCTGAAATCTAGTCTGTTTTCCTAGTCTTATAGTAGTTCATTCAGGTTAAATGAAATAAACAAAAGACATCAAATTAATTAGTAAATAATACAGTGGAACCTCATTAATCTAAAATTTAAAGGACCCAAAAAACATTTTGAATTATGCAGAACCCCGGCAATTTGAAATTCAAGGTACAAAAAAGAAAAAACGTTAGGCCACTGCGAAATCTGCCAAAAATCTTAATAAAATTCATAAAAAAAGCCATTGATTTTGTGAAAAACATGTGTATTTTTGCATTATTTCAAGAAATCATTTCATATATGCAATAATTATTACGCTAATACAAAGATCATCATTTCTATTACTAAAATACCCAATATTGACATATTTACTGTTCTCAATTTAGTCAGATTTCAAAAAAAAAATTGAATCATGCGACGACGTCGTATACGCGCCAGTAATATAAAACGTGATCTGATAATTCATAGCTGAAAGGAAATTTCGGCTGATGGTGAGGCCGAACATATTTTTTTGGCCAAAACTGAAACATCGGAAGAAAACAAACATACCTGCAAATGAAGTAGCGTATGACGTTGGCATGGCACACAATCAAAGTGTAGGAGTCTCCCTGCTGGGACGCGGGGGCCCTGTGCACGTGTCTCCTGAAGGCAGCTTCTATCCGGGCCCCTTCTTGGAAGAACTGCTAAAAAAGCCAAGAATACGAGATTCACTCGATACCGGATAAATGCAAATACTACGAGAACTCAATGACACATTTCGGCACACATCTTATTTTAACAATCTACACAGGGTAGCTAGTAGCAAAAACTTCGGGGGACTCTTCCTCGTTCTATTAGAATCGGGGTTCGAGGATATATATCTGCAGATATATATCACGATATATATGGCTTGATTTTTGTTTTTGATTTATATCCAAAAAACTTTCTGCGGTCATTAATAGATGGCGTTAGTTATATTTTAAAAATGCTACAGATTGTTTTTTTTTATATCTGAGGTCGTTACTAGATGGAGCTAGTTGTATTTTATAAATTGCTACGGTTGATTTTTTGATATATGCTATATAATGACATACTAAGTCCAAATTTCAAATACGAAATAAAAATTTAATTTGTTTCATTTAATCCGTTTTTTATTTCACACAAAGAAACAAACACCCATAATACTACATTAGAAAGAGCAACTTTTATAACTTATATATAATAATTGCATATATAAGCTTTTTTCAGTATGCAATATATTTATTTAATAAATAATAATTCATATACAAAATAAAAAAATAAATTTCCTAATTATTTCGAGTTTGTATCGACGTTTGCAAAAAAGGAGAAAAAAAAGTTTGGATATACATACATATATCCAATTTTTGATATATATCGCATGTATATAAAAAAAATCCGATTATTTGATTTTTTGAGCTTTTTTCAGTATGCAATTCATTTATTTAATAAATAATAATTCATATACAAAATTATTTCGAGTTTGTATCAATTTGGGTTTGAGTTTGAAAAAAGTTTGGGTATATATATCCAATTTTTGATATATCGGATAGGTGTATATCAAAAAATCTGATTTTTTGATTTTTCAGCATAAAAATCGGATTTTTTCAAACCCTGACTAGAATAAAAAATATCACATATTAAGAATACAAAATGATATCATATTTTTTATTGCAGACGAAGCCCTCAGATAGAAATAGATGGTGTGCGGAATCTGAATTAATAATTTGAATCGTATCGACATAGCCAACATTATTACAAAATTAGCGTAGCCTGGAGAAATAATAACGAAACCCGGAACCCGAAGACACAATGCGGGAACCCCGAGACTCCAGGCGAGACCCAGAGATCTGGTAACCCTAGTAATACTACAGTTAATTCATTTTAATTTTTACTGATGTGAAAAACAAGTATGCGAGAGATGGCTTATACTGTTTTATGGGACAGGTGATTTACGCATATTTACATTTAAGCAACTGTTTACATTTCTCTTCAAGGTATAACTCATAAAACTTTATCTAGCAATATGATATCTTATCACACAAACAATTACTATCATCATAAGTACAGTGTGTCACATGGCTAGTAGAAAAAACTTTGGGGGAGTTTTCTTCGTTCAATTATGAATAGAAAATATTATTCAAACTTGAAATGTGGACATTTACGGAGATAAGCACATTTAAGTTTGCATTTTTTGTGAATGTTTCTGTCATATTTTCTGTAAAACCTTGTACTATCACTACAGCAATATTGAAAATTCATCCCTTTACTTAATATAAGTCAAATAAAATGACAAAAAACTTTTTTTTTAAGATGTTAATCATTTTATTTGTATCAAAGCAAATGAATTTTTAATATTCAATATAAATTACATTCATGTTTGTCTAACGTTTTACAAAAATAAGGCACAATAAATATTGAAAAAAAAAATGCAAACTTATTTTCTATTCTAAACTGAATGAAGAAAACTTCCCCAAAGCTTTTGCTACCAGACATCCTGTACATATTGTCACGTGTCTTTTCACGTGAAAAGACTGAAAATGCTGTAAATTAATTAGCGATTTATTAATTACTGATTAATTAACTATTCAATGCACAAAGTCAGTTAACACTATTAAGCTTAAAGTTATTCTTTAAATTACACTATTTCGCAATATATGACTCGTAAAGAAACACTTATTATCGCTGGATACACATTATTTAATGTTCACTAGAACATTCCATCCGATTATCACTCGCAGTATTTCTTTTGCCAATTAGGTAAGTGTTTTGATTATTCATTCATTTATCGCACACGGCCACCCTGGCCTCTCGGCTTGCAGCTGATTTCACTTCGTTTTCGCCTGTTAACTGCAACTCAACAACAACTATTGAGAATGCTGGTATCGAACCTTCTAGACCTTTCCAGTGTTTAGGAGAACATTCCCGTGGTCTCTAGGCTTTTCTCAAATGTTTCAGAAGCCTCCCGAAGGCCGTAGATCATGCTAGGCCGTTCTCAATTTTTCGATAGTGTTGTGACAAGCGACAGGAGTGCGTAATTCTTTTTAGTATCTCGTTACAATATATAGGTCAGAATAAAGTTTCACAATAAAATAAAGTTTATTGAAAAAAACTTAGTAAGGTTTTCCGGGGTCATTTTATTATGGTTGATATTTGGGATACACATACGTATCCACACACAATCACTGACTGCGCGTATATATGTCTAGCACGCGTGTCCGAGGACGAGGTCATTATTCCCGGACGACAACGGGCATGGAAACACATGGCACACACACGGGCCAGCCGAACCAACAACAGAGGAAAGTCACAAACGTAGACGAAACATCAATGACACGCGCACGGGGTAAACGGACCAAGGCGGGAAAGCTACCAGAGGTGACCGAATTCAGGTCATATACCTCGGCACACCACTCCGCAGACTTGTGACGATGCTTTGTTCTCGAGGATTATAAAACGGGGAACATGGAAGCATCGCCACGCCTTCGCTAGCTAGACTCCGAACGGGCAGCTAGAAGCTATCTCCGTTTACAGATCAATATCCTCGTAGTTATTTTTTATACTCGCATTGTACTATTTCTAGTTAATTGTACTTCTGTAAACTATTTTATACACGACCATTTATACACAATAAATTCTGTAAAACATCTCAAGCGTTTTACCTATACTTCTGAGTTGGAGATTCCGTTTAATTACGGTGGTGTCTATATAGCAGTCGCCAACCATCATCATACCAACCCCCACAGATACATTAAAACTTTTCCCGATAAAATGTAAACTTATTCTTTCGTTCAATGCATCGAAGCCCAAATTAAGGCGATTCAATTGCATCACAATACACAGCCATCGCTGATAGGAACACACTTCTAGACTGAATGAATCAAGCTTTGAAGTGACTTACATGCGGCTCGGGCCTCCAGTGACCGACCGGCGGCTCCGGAGGTGCGGGGGCACCCTCCTCCAGCAGCGAGCAATCTCTGCCCTCGCACTCAGGAGGCAGCTGCTCCGCGATCAGCTTGGCCGTCTCCTGCGCCCGGGTCATGGTGGAGCGTTCCAGCGCCTCCCACGTCAGGCCCAGGTCACGCAGGCGCTGGCCCGTCATCGTAGCCTGCTTCCGGCCTGCGCACACAAGTTGGTATAATAGTGAGCGATAAAGGAAAAACTTTATAATGCAATATGTATTAATATTATAAAACTATACTTAATTAAAAGAAAGCAGTAATAATTTCATTTCAATCCACCATTAAACTGTGTGAAAGGTGATAATTTCTCATTTATATTCAGTGGAAATCATTTAACATGAAACCATGGAGACTGAAATAACTTCACATGTTAAATGAATGATGTCGAACTAGTCTGCAATTCCTTGACGATGCTGCTGATAGGTTATCCGAGAAATATTTAAAAAAAGTGCCATCCTTGTTTACTATCAGTAAAATCAGTAAAAGTATCCATCTATCCAGCATTACAATTAGTGGTTCCTAGCTGCCTCCAAGAAACTCCTGTCGCTGGCTTCCATTTTCCGGTTTTGCAGCCCCAGGGCCCGGCAGTCCGCAACAATGCCATCTAACCACCGTAGTTTTGGTCTTCCATTAGTAGAAGTATATAAACCGGAAGGAACACTTACTTTAGTACACTTACCAAGTTCCGTGAGCACCCTCTCCTTGTCTGTCTTCCCGCTTAGATTGTACTGGCCGTGTCTAATGAGAAAGAGGTGCCTCACGGCTGTGGGAGTCACCTTCTCCAAATCGGTATTGTAGCGATTGTCATCTTCTGAAGTCCCTTTACTGGGCTTCACCAGGCTTTTGGGATCTCGACTGGAACATTAAAAAATAAGAATTGTAAATTGGCGTAGATTGGTTACTTTTGAAGAGATGTAATCGCTAATGATGCAACGAATACTACTTTCACAAATACGAATACTATGCCTACTATTCGACGAATACAAATAATTCAACAAGGTAATAAATAATACACCACTGTTCTTTTTTTACTAAGAGATTTAACAATTAAAATTTACCACTGGCAAATTTTTTTTCAAAAAGCACAACATTTCTTTCATCCGTTTGTACTTCCCCAGCGGTCAAAAATAAATATCACTTTTTTCACGCTTACGAGAGGTCATGTTATAAGATTCAATTTGAAATTATTTTTATTAGAGTTATCACTTTTATACGCAACAGAAATAAAATTGAACGAACAATATGTTTTACAAAATAAAAACTACATTACCTTGTTAGTAACAAGTAACAATTGACAACTTGAGAACTCAACAAATCCATTCAATTTTAGGGGAACTCCCGATAATAGAATGCGTAGGTGTTTTCGGATACACGGTGCACAGCCAAACCGTAATTTGCTTTGCATTCAGTTATAAATAGTTTGTTTTTAATATTCGTGATGATATTCGGCGAATACGAATATTCGGTAAATATCTACTATTCGGCGAATACGAATATTCATATTCGTTGCATCACTAGTAATCGCTGTGCAGAAAAACATTGACGATGAACAAAACAGTAATTTTAGGTGCTCCTCCCTCCTCTAATCCAATCATAGCCACAGAGCTATGGTATTTCGACAAAAATCCCATGTAGTAACAATAACCCTGATATATTTTTGATGCAATATATACCGTTCAATCGAACCTTTGTTTACCTTCACAAATTTATTTTAAACTTAATCCTTAACCCGTGCAACGTCAGATATGAATGGCTAATACGATTGAAATTTATAGCAGAGTCATTCCAACGAAAACAACACCATAGGTGTAAAAAATAAATCAGCAGTTTTGTAATGAAATCCATGTCTAAAATAAAGTTCATGAAACAAATTTTTAGAAATCTATAAGTTTGTTTCGAATTTTTCACATTTTTGCAGTTTTATCGTTTGTCAACGTACCTACAGCACCATTGTGTATAGTAGTGTATTTTTTCTCTAAGTTGACAGCACTGTTTGCCGCCATTAATTTACGCTATGCTGAAAAGTGACAGTTGTAATAGATAGTATATTTCACGCAGTTTCAGCAAGTGGTGAGTAATTTCAAATATAGTTTTATGGTTTGGATTATAATATAATACCTTCTAAAAAATGCTTAACTTATGTCCCACCCGTCACTGCAAAACAATGTTTTTAAGTTTTCTGGCTTTCTGAAAGTAATAATTAGACTAAGGGCAACTATTTTGACTTATAAAGCTTTGCATTATTACTTTATTATTTTACTTTCCATTTTACAAAACAAAGACATAAATCCCGAGAAGTCACCTTAAATGTTGGTTACGCAGTTATGTTCACGCATCTGCTGAACCCTTTCCATTTAAAAAATTCTTTTTATCTGATAAAAATGCACCATCATGGATTGCCATCTTACAATGGCGATAACATTTATCGATGTGGTGTTCAAAAAAAATAGCCAATATATACAGTCGAACTCGGTTATGAGCTCGGATATAAGGAGATCCCGGCTATAATGAGAAAAACTGCGAATTCATTTTGATTTGCGCATAGTCCCATACAATCGGTCTCGACTATAAGGAGCGCGATTCTCAGATATACAGAGCAAATTTTAGAAACTCTGCAAACATATTTGCTTGGATTACCGAAAAAAAGACAAATACGTACTCATAACAATGAACTTTTTCACTTTGCTTTTAAAGTGGCTCGCACTTAATTAGGGTTCATTTTATGATGCACACAAACTTGTGTCCGAAAATCCCACGTGCGCAGGTAAGCAATAGTTTACTGAAGGTCGAGAATACTGGTCATATAACTCCGATTATTGGGGGTTTCCAAAATGTTTATGGTGACAGTTTATTTTATGCAGTTTACTGTATTAGCATTTAAAAGCCTAATCAGTTAAACGTGTTCCCTAACAAACGAAAGTGTCTCTAGGTTCACGAAAAAGTCGAAATTATTGGCGTCAAAAAGTCTGTAAAAAGTTTTCACAATCATCTTCTACAGTTTCATCACTCTGGAAATATAAGGATGTTTATTTAGCTGGTCTTGAAAATAAAATCACACAAACAAAAAAATTTGTGAAAAAGGTGAATTCCGGATATAAGGAGTCCCAGCGATAAGGAGCAAATTTAGTTAGTCCCGTCGCGTTCGTTATAACCGAGTTCGACTGTACTTCAAAAAAGATAAAATTAAATTTATTGTGAGACTTGTTTGTAAGCAAAGAATATTTATTTTTGGTGAGCCCGAAATTCGAAAACGATTTAACAGAAATATTAGTATTGATATAATAATCAAAATACATAAATAGCACCGAGGAAAAAAATATGATAACCAAACAAACAAGGAGGTCATTCAAATGTTAGGTTACTTTATCGCATGCATCATCTGAATTATTTTAAAAATGAAGCTTACTGATCCCAGTTAAAATCCCACTTAACCGAAGGAGTGTAGTTCGTAGTCCAGGAATTATAAACCACGTTACTTTTGGACGCTGGTCTCAAAGAAAAGTAATATATTACGGCACCTCCGGCGGCTCCCAGCCCGACGAGTGCGTACCGCTGTATTCTCGAAAAGGACGCCATTGAAATGACTTAATAATTCATAAATTTGTACTAGAGATTGCTCAAAACTTTTAAAGGGCAAAATAAAATTGTCACAAAACTATTTTAAATAATGCCCGCACCATGACATTCAGGCAAAAAGACAAAACTGTCAAGATATTTCCATAGATTTTATCCCACAGAATCACAGAATATAGACCAAAAATCCTTTGTAGAAGCCATAGATGAAAAAAATTTAGAAAGCACGATCTAATTTATTTGCAAACACATCAATGTACGTACCTACCTACCAGAGCTTTAGATAAATTCGAATTACGCGGAAACTACATAAAAAAGTGTAATTCGTAAAAAAAATTACTTCTAAGAAAACATTTCGTAAACGCATAATTATTAAAATTTTCGAACGATACGACACAAAAGTTTATTGACTTCGGCGTAAGAGTCTGAAAATCATTTCTAATTACGAATTATAAGGGTTTTCGAATTAACGGGGGTAAACTATGAAATAGAGTCTTTTATATGTGAAAATTGAGATATCACCCAAAATCTTATCTCCCTCTCTAAACACGAGCAGTAAGTTTTCTTATTAAAGAGGTAGCACGTAAAATCTTTATCGTTCAACTATTTTATCTAATTTATAATATATCCTATTATACTCAAAGTGCAAAAGGGTAAAAAAATCATTTTCTCCCTTTCCACTTCAAGGCTTTTTTTTTATTCCACCAGCTCCACGCCAAAATTGCATGGGGCAAATTTATTTGGTTTTTTCTTAATATAATGGATTTTTCTTATTCTTAACTTTTATTTTGCGAGCTGTTACATGATTCTATATTATAATTCTTATTTGTAATTAATTTCGATAAGATATTTTTCAAAACAAATCCCAGTATGAAGCAAGGTTTTGCTTCACATGTTTTTCAAAAATAGAATGTTTCTTTTCTCTCATCTTTTATTTTTCTATTGGAGCACACGGCATAATTTTTGTGCTTCCCTTGAGGTGAGTATTCGCGGAAACGGCGCTATATAAGTTATCCAACTATTATTATTATTCCCTCTAGTCGTAAATAAATAAAGGAATAAATTTCATAGACGTCTACAATTTGCTTCCTAAGCAGGTACTTGAGTGTCTTTGTGCCATTCTAGAATATGTATTTCAATCATGTTAAAAAAACTTAAGTAAAAAAAAAAACTCATATTTTAAAATTGTCAAAAAGACATACGAGTATTGCATAATATCGAGTGTCACTCGAAATTGATTTTGTTCCACCAACTCCAAGCGAATATTAGTATTTATACACACACGTGTAACAATATTAACACAAAAAAAACTCAGTTTGTGTAACAAAAGAAAAAATCCAAATAATTTAAATTTTTTATTAAAAAAAATCATGTAAACCGAATCATTTACTTCACAAGTTATACTATGTTCATAAATCATTTTTAATTTTCTTAGATTTCTTTTTAATATGTGTATCATCGGACTGTTTTCTCTTTTTGGATTTGTTATCATCACTATCTAGAGTCTGTTCCCCGATATCGTCAACGTCGATGTTAGCTTCGAGCAAGTTGCTAAATGAAACTTGCTCGAGACCCTCGGACGACGCCTGCGCTCTGAGCTGTTTGGCTTCTTTCTTGGATATTTCTTTCTTTACCCTCTTGATCGGTTTCTTTTTTTGCTTTTCGTGACCGTCTTCATCGTCAGAAGCGACACCATTTTCAATAGACCCATTCAACTTCTGTTTTCTTTTTAATTTCTTCTCTTTTTTAGTCTCTGGTTTAGTTTCGGCGTCGCCATCAGTATTGCTGTCGTGCCCGGAATCTGTGGATTCTTTTTCTACTGTCTTAACTGCTTCAAATACTTTGTTTTTAATCTTATCTAAACCAAACAAATTGCAAAATTTGAAATAATCTTGAGTATTTCTAAGTTTAATGCACTGTCTGCATTGCTGTACGATGGGCTTCATCTCGTCCCAAGACATGTTGTCGATTGACTCTTTAACTGAAGAGTGATAGTTCTTGATTGTTACAAAGAGTTTCATGAGTATTGCGAAGAATCTTTCATTGGCCTCGGTGTTGCTCTTGAAATTTGATATCACGTATTCGCAGAGCTTCTCTTCGATTGGTTTTAATTTTGCTGAAATGTCTTGGGCACTCTCCGTTCGTAAGCTGCGTTTCAAATTTTTATAAAATATGTTTATCATTTCTAGGCCTTCATTTTTCCTAAACTGTCTCACACCAGGGGCGAAACAATGGTCGATTATAACGGGTAATATTTCCCAGTTGCCGTCCCAGTTGAGCTGAAGAACTTCGTGGAATAATATAACAGGCAGCAGGCAGTCTCTCTTGGTGAAGAATGTGGTCAAGCACTCTTTATATATTTCAACTACAGGACTAGGTTTGTGCTTTTTCTTTTTTTTACTCGGTGTTTCCGTAGGTTTTATTTTTTGTGAGCATCGTACTATAAACGTGCTGCATTTTGAAACCACATCTCCAAGAGCCTGGAATACAAATTGAGTTCTACTTCCTCTGTTGGTGACCGCTTGAAGATATTCGGCCAATAGTTGCATAGTGACTCCCTCCGAGGAAGAGAATGATTTGACAGCTGTTAGGCATTTTATACATTTTCTGACCTTGGCTTCTAACGGTTGTTGGTCAGAATCTTTTATACTGAACTCCAAACACCTCGACAGAGGAGAAAGCATTCCAAGGCACAATTCCATAGACGGTTCCTTTTCCAGATAGATATCTATTAGATCCAAAACCCGTATCCTGAAGTCCATCAAAACTTTATCATTTTTCTTGTCCTTCTTTGTTTTCTTACCTTTTGATTGTTTCAATTGTTTAAATGCAATAGAAAGGGCTTCGTCCAGTTTCCTCCCTTCTTCTTCGCCAATATTATCAGCATCAATGCTCTCCGTGTCTGTTTCTGGTGCAGCAGACCCTAGTGCCTTTTGCACCGCCATTCTGAATTGATCCGTTACCGTGGTATTGTCCTCTGTTTCATCATCTGCCGAAGATTCTTCATCATACTCATTATCGCTGTCCTTTTCTTCATCACCACTTTCAGCATTTTCTTCATCATTTTCCCCTTCAGAACCACTATTATCATCTTCTTCGTCTGACTTGTCCCCGTGCTGCGACAGGGGATTAGTATCACTATCTGGGTCCAACACTGACACAATTTGTCCGATAGCCGAAGGTGTGAGATATTCACACAAGAGCCTGAAAACACACTGAACTACACTCCTTAGCAAGAAAGAATCTCTCGATAGGAAGTTCAAGAAAACGTCAACTAGAACCTCTATCCATTCTGGTTCTTCATCGATTATATCTCCTTCTGATGTTTCCACTACTTTCTTCTTTTTGCTTCCCTTACGATCCTTGATATAATGATCGTAGCAACTCTGCACTTCTTGCAAGGAGCTGGATGCCATCTCCTCGCTCATCACATCGGCAAACAGAAACAGCCCGCTATGCAGTGATAAGATCTGAAAAACGGTGTTTGCTTTAGAGCTATCGCTGCTTGCGGATGCGACCAGGGTTTTGGTGAATTCTCGCATCGCTTTCCAACTCTCCAATGTCTTTGGAGAAATGGGTTTTGTGAGTCTCGTAAGATTTGCATCGTTCGAGAGGTAGTCATCCGTGTAGTCAACGAGGGCGGTGAGTACCCTGAGTAACGTCTCGAGCTTGGGAAGTGTGAAGTTGAGACAGCGGAAGAAGCATTTTTTGACAGCAGCTGTAAATTAAATAACAAGTCAATTATTATAATTGTCAAACAATAAATATTTAACGAGGTCTAAAAAACCAAAGTATAGGTTTCGTTTTCGGCCAAAGCTCGGCCGAAACTCGACAAAGTTTATAGTTTAATCACAGATTAAGGCGGCACAGCCGATTCAAAAACATGCATAGCTGTCAAATTACATCGATAGATCATGTCCTTTCAAGCCGTGCGCGACATGTCGTCTGAGCGCAAATCGAATGAAAATTAAACGTTCGTTACATATTTATGGTACATACGTTGCTAAAACAGTAAGGTTTGATAGAAAGAGATGGTCATATATTCTTTGCTTTCGTCTGCGTCAGGCATCCCCACAGAAGTACCTCACGTATCAAAATATTTACTTATTTAACTTTAGACAAATGATTTTATATTATTTGAGTCGACTTATTATTTTCCGTAAATAATTTAAGAATCATAGTAATGATTCTGAACTCCTTTTTAAATCAATGCATATCGTAATATGACAATACAAAACTATCACCTAGCCCCACGTGCGTACTGCGTATATCAAAATGTATTATTTTATCTATCGACAAATTCCCGTATTTTATTTACGTCCAATAATTACTTACTGAATAGAATTTAAAAAACATATTAATAATTCTGAAATACTTTTCATATCATAATGAATACCTTTAATATTAAACAAGAAATAAATACATGGGAGACGCGAACGCGCATGCGCACGGCGCGTACAGTATGTATCTTGATACCTCAAATGATCTGGAACAATTGTTGAATTAGGATAATATCGAAACTGACATGTGACGCATGTTCAAAGTTTAAAAAGGATGAAACCGTTCGAAAATCCATAGAAAACCTTAATATATGGGAGATATCAATTGCTTTTGAGCGTATTATATAATAATAATTCATATAAATGTCAAATTTGGCGTAAAAGTACAATGAATAGTGAAATAAATTACGAGGAATATTCGGCTACATAAACACGTCTGACCTCTGCCGTGGCCATACGGCATGTGATCTGCATTCTGACGTATGGGGATGTCGTTTTTCATACTTAAAATTTTTTATTTTAAAATAATAATTAACGTGTTTTTAATAAAAAATTTAGCTTTTTAATAGTAAATGAAGACTCAAAGTGCGAATATAGATACAATATATCGTTTAAAATCATCTTTTTATATGAATAAACAACGTTTGAAAATGACCAAAAAACGTAAATATTTAAGCATGTTTCAAAAATTATATCTTTTTTAATATTGAATATTTCTTAATTTCCTACGTACGGATTCTAGATAATTAAGTAAACTTTATACGTATAAAAAAACGTATTATGCTTACATATAAATATTTAACACATGTCTCTTTGCCGTAGAACATTAAAAACGTTTTTTTTGCCGCGGCCTGTGGATTAATGCCTATATTTTCTTAATTATTGTAAATAATGTTCAGTTTATTACTTTTATATAAGAACAAAGGTTCTATCTAAGTTATCGCCCTAAAAAAATTGCAATCCATCATATACATTCTGATATAAATGAATAATAAAAACCCACATTTTCGTAAAAAATGCCGAAATATGCATTTGCAGTGAATGTATCACCTTAATTGTTTATTATATTGTTATGTTCTAAAAAATAATACTACTATAAAAGATTTGAGTTGTTTTTAGTATTCAGATTGCTTTTGTGATATAAAAATTAAATTCCTTTGAGTTGTTTACTAAAATAAGTTTAGTACGCATAATATATCTAAATATTTTTCAACTATTAAATTGATATCTTTTATTGAATTTAACCGGAATGAACTAATTCTATGAAAAACATACTAGATTTCGGAGAATAATCATGATAAATTTTAACATGTCTAAATAATTTCGGATTGGTTTTCGGCTGAAACCAGATCAGAAGCCAAAATCTGATTTAATTTTGACAGGAAATCTAGTTTTAATGGCCCTTTAAAAAAAACACACATATATATACATATATAATTGAAACATTACAATAGTGATGGTATTTTTAACCGGTGACACTCTTACCGTTATTTGAGATTTGTACCTGATGTATTGACGATTGATAACTGATTTCTCGCAATTCGACTAGTAACCATTGGTACTAAACAACAATTACATCTCAGTTACTGATCATTGATACAATGAGTTACAAATTATTATTGATGATTATTGAATAATGCGAATAAGATGCTAAAATATTAACCTGCTAATTCAGAGCTCACGCTGGCTGACTCGTCGTGCCCCGATGTCTTGAACAGACTTATCCGCAGCAAGAACTGCATCTTTTTCACTCTCCATTTGATGTTCTCCGCAGTGGCCTTGTGGTTCACCAGATGAGTGAACATCTCAGCCGCGCGGAGTCTCTCCGTGTTGGTCCAAGGCCTCTCCGCCTTGTTCGACTGGACCTTCTTACTCTCGTTGGCGATGACTTTCTTCAGTATGTCGGCGAACTCTTTCACCCCGTCTACATTCAATTCGTCCATAGCCGATCTGATCAGTTTGGAATTGGTGATTTCACCAAACATGATGTCACCGGGATAAAATAAAAGATTTTTCAACACCCCCAATGAGACACTTTTATCTATGGATTCTTTTTTCAATGTGTCAACGAGGGTATCAAAAACATCTTTAGCTTTTAATATTACTCTTCTCCCGTTGTTTTCTTCCTCATCCTCGTATCTCTGTTGCTTCCCCCTGTATTTTTTTAATTTACCTCCGGCAGATTTGAAGCCCTTGAACCATTCAAGAATGTTGGGAATAAATCTATCGCTAAGCAGGCGGGGGATTTCTTTAGCATGATCGGAGACATTTTTTAAAATACCATCGAGTATCGTGAGCGCTATGATGGATCTGTTCTGATTTCGGAGACTCAGCTTGATCTCCAAACCGCTGGTCCAAAACAAAACGAGGTGCTCTGACTTTGCTATTTCTTTCCCGAAAATCTCGTAAATTGGATGATGTACGGAGGGGAAATCTGGGGCATTCTAAAAATAAAATAAGTGCAGTAAGTATTCAGTAAATATTTAATTTCACTGTCACATACATCTTATACGCCAAAGGAACAAGTTTATCTTTAGTTTTGAGTAAAAGAACTTAGCAAAGATGGAAATAAAGAATTACCTATTACATCAGGCAAAATTTACAGAAATTGTATTCATACGACCAAAACCACAGAACTTATATAGTAGACCCTGATTATCCTGATGGTGAAAAAAAATCCCGAAATAATCGAAAGCATTAAAAAATTGTCTAACAATACAGAAAAATTCTAAAAGTCCGTACAACAAAAATATTGTCAGTATGTTGCCGGGTTGTCAGGCATTTATTTTTGCATAATTATTATTTACTTTGCTAAAAATTAGTGATGGTATTTTAACCGGTTCCACAATAACCATTATTTTAGATTCGTATCTGATTGTATCAATGATTGATTACTGATTTTTCACAATTCGGCAAGCAATCATGTGTACTAGACAACAGTTGTATCTCAATTACCAATCAGCAATACAAGCAGATGCAAATCTCAAACAACCGTACCATGAATAACCGGTTAAAATAAGGGTTTGACTATCACTACTAAAAATATAACAAAAAAGAAACTGGAATCATTCAAAGGTAAAGATGACTGTTTTAGATAGCATGGTTCATTTGTTTACAGAAACAACTTGCATTTATCTTCATCATTACTGACACAGTTTTCACAGTATAATTTGTAGTATATTTTGTCATATTGATAAAATTTCCAACTTAATTTTTGACACAAATGCAGTGACTTACCATTAGTTTGTCGCATATGACGGAGACTGTTTCGGGACAGAAGATGGCTGGGAGTCCCATCTTCTTTTTCACTATTTTCTTAGTCAGGGCCGGAAACCTGCCGGACACGGTCAGCAAGCAGTACAACGAGTCCATGGAATGTTCCACAAGAGGTTTGGATAGGGGTTCTTTCAAATGCGGCCACAGTTTTGCGGTAACATCTTCTTCAGAATTCTAGACAAAAGGGAAAAGATATTGAAAGAAATGCTGGAGGACAACAAAGTCAGAATCCGTAACGGACAAGCATGCATGAGAAGATGTGTGAAATGTGGTAACAATGGTAATAAATGTGGTAACAATGGTAACAAATGTGGTAACGATGTGGCATCCCGTCCTCTTTGGTTACACCTGCTGGACAATATGGCAAGATAGTTGGTAGATAAGATAAGCCTTGAACATCATTTCCACCTTCAAAAGTTCAAAATCTGTTTTTAAATTGATAGCTTATTTTTAAAAGACTAGGTACCTATAATAAGAACAATAATCCAGGTTTAACTAATTGTATGTTCTTTATATAAGCAATATTTTTTGATTATGTTCAAATTTTTAAATACACAATTACTGGATTTTATTCACAGATGGATCATCATTAATTATAGAAGTCTCACAGAGACGAAGCTATTTATATGGGAAAATATGTATCTTTTTTGGTCATTCACAAGGCTGGCTTAAATGATCACTTTACACAACACTTCACACATGATCGGTCACATGTGTATCAAATTTGGAAGGTTGTATACATGGTATTTATGTACCTTGCTTACTTTATTCAATACAACTACACTATCGCCATCTATGGATGAAATTTGTATGAAACAGCGGCGACATCTATATACTAAATCATTCCCATGAAATATATATACAGATATGTATGAAGTATATATATATATATATATATATATCTATATATCTATTATATAATCTATCTATATATATATATATATATATATATCCTGTAACCCTTTGGGCGTCCATCATGGACGAAATTGCATATAATGTGGCGTCCACCTGCTTACGACGTCCGTATATCGGACGTCAGATGGGAGAGTGTTCGCAATGGGCGCGGATTGTCTTTCTGATGCCATAAATGTAAAAAAAAAAAAAAAAAATTGGACGTCAATTCGCTCCCAGTTTGGCTATTCTCAGTATATCTGTAGTTCTGCAAATTTTCGTTACAAAAAATAGCAGCGCTGTCGGCATTATTCCGAACATTCATTGCTAGCCGTGTGTGACGTCCAACTGCGCGTCGAGCGAAAGTTTGAAATGCGACGTTGCCACTTGCTGGATGCTTTGACTTCATTTAATTTTTATATTCACGATTTATGAGAACTCGTACGCATTCACTTGAATGAAGAAGTGGAGTCCGCTTTTGTACTCCATTTAATTCGTGGCGTCTGATTATTTGACGCAAAAACTTTGGATCGATTTTTAACCCTTTTCTCGTGATCCAAACGAGCTGAAATTTTGCACGCAGACTCGTGGGGACGTTCAAGAAGATCTATCAAATTTTCGTTAAAAAAATTTAATGATTATAGTATAATTTTGGATTTTTAGATATTTTAATAGTTTTTTAACATTGGAATCATTACATAAATGTTTGATTACTACCGTCGGCGGCGGCCCGATAACGTCGCGGAATATTTTCTAAATTTGCATTACTATATATAATTATATTTATTATTCATTATATTAATTACTATGTATAATTATATTAATTACGATATATAATTATATTAATTACTATATATAATTACTATAGTATAATAGGTACTTCACTATGAATTTCAAAAATTTATGACAATTGGTTAACAGAGATAGAGAATTTTGACATAGATATTTGTCTAGACATGTTTCATTTTCAGTCAATCAATTATTTAATTACATGATGGTAAACTTAATTTACAAAGAAAGGGAGTAAAATAAAAACATGGTTTTTATGGGTTACTTTTTTTAAGCTAAATATCTAAAAAAAATAATCAGAAGTTTAAAATTGAAATAAAATAAAATTAATCCCAGGACTTGAAGATAAGATTGCAGCATTATTTTATTAAATGTTTTAGTCGATCGGTATCTACTTATATCTATAGTCGATATGAATTAAGGTGTAATTGAGTACTTAACAGGTGAATGATTTTTATTATGAAGGGCTAATTGCCATGTTACCTTTGATACATGTATAGTAAAAGTCCGTTAATTAGAACAACGATATTTCGTGCTTTGTATTTATTGCCGATTTTGAGGATCCAAAAATAACTTTTCCCTATAAATTCTACCTTTAATTCTAAAATACGTGAAATGCGTACATCGTATCAATTATTGACGTATTATATATGTATAGTATATAGACACGTTATTCCCATACTAGCCGGCTTTCATATTTATGTAGCAAATATTCCATTGAAGTATACAACAAATCACATAATCACGTAAAAATCAGGTAATTTGAAGTCACGGTGCCTAAAATAACATACTCATTCTTACAATAGTGTACGATACTCTGTTCCTTTTTCCCCGGGACTTTTTTTTCGGCGTACACGCAGTGTTTGTGAAATAAGTGTGTTGTAAATATAATTTAGCAACTATTTCAAAACACGAATCTTCACTACATTCCTGGCTTTGTAGATGGGTAAGTATACACTAGGAAATGCAATCTCGCGAAATCAATAATATCAATCTCGCATACAATCAATTAAATTTTAATAATTATTTTAATTTCAAAAGTTATAAAATGGTACCTACTTGCTTTTTGCTATACTTACTTGTTGTTAAAGATAAATAAAAAGGAAAATAATTTTAATATCACTGTATTTCAAAGGGTAATTAAAGTTTTTTAAGAAATAATCAACATAATAAGCAATACGTATAAAAGAGGGGGCGACCGCGGAAAACGTGGCGTGACCAGATCAACCAGATACTGGAAGACCAGATCAACCAGATACTGGAAGATGGTCCCGTTAGAAGGCTCAACAACCGGCGAGCTTGCATGCGAAGATGTATGAATGTGGCTGAGGCGAGATTTGTATGTCAGGACAGAAGAGTGTGGCGCTCTATCCTCTCTGCCTACCCCCAGGGGAAACAGCGTGATGGTAAGTAAGTAAGTATTCATAATCAACATCAACAATGAAGTTACTTTAAAAAAATAATATGTTTGACTTTTATGCTTGCTTTTGAAAGTAACTTCGTAAGAAGCACTGATGCTGCATCATTGAGTTGTCTCATATGAGAGGCTGTACCTAGGTATAATATGTTCCGCACTGGGAAAGAATTCGGCCGCATTTTGTCGTACACTCACACATATTTCCGGTCGCGGGGGATATGCGATATATCGATAGCCCGCACATGCAAATTGCGTCTTTAAGATAAACACCGCTAAAACACAAATCGTTTGAGGATGTCGCGAGTCTTATTTCATTATTGCAAAAGAAGTCGATTATTATTTCGGATGGACACGTGCAAGTTAGCTCCATTTAAATAATAAATGTGAATATAATTTTGTGGCTCGGACTAAAACAAAAGCCTTTTAATCTGCCTCTATCCTGTAGGTCGTATGAGACGTGCGGCCCTTTTTTATGACTAAATTATACTTTTACCCAGTAGCTAAAATTTTAACAGCTCAAGTCTATTTTTAGACCTCATGTTTTAGCGGATGTATAAATACAAGTAGGTACATTCGCAGAGTGATCATCGTTGCCGAGTGGTTTGCTTGTTTTACAAAAAATAAGTCAGAAATATTGAAAAAAAAATGCAAACTTTGATGTCACATATCTCCATAACTATTGATATTAGGTCATAATAGCTTGAATATTTTCGACTCATAATCAAGGCAGGAATATAGTCCTGCGAGGTTATTAATGTTTTACAAAATAATTGATAAAATCAACATGTTTCAAAGCCTATGGCCCCTTCGTCAGGATGGAATATACCTACCCATAAAAAATAAAAATAATAAAATTGATTGAATCTGTAATCCACATATATGGTTTCGGGACCAGTAAATATTAGAAAACTAAAAAAACTTGTTGATTCTCTGCCAAAACGTGTTGAAGAAGTTATAAAATCCAAAGGAGGACATATTTCCTATTAAAACAATTTAAATTGTATTCTTTTCTCTGCTTTCTTCAACTACCTATAACTAATAAATGTTGTGTTTTTTTTCAAATTATCGCTTGTGTTCACATTAATTCGCACAGTACTGTATGTTCAATATTATCTTCGACGGATTACCAAGTAGATAGCTACTGAAAAATAGTAGGCTTTTTTATTTTAATTTCGATTAGTTATTCGTCATATCACACAAATTTGAATGCGCGAGTTTGATTTTAGGTAATTTTTGTGCCTCATCTGCATTTTTTTCAATATTGTTTTTTTTTTCAATAAGTTATCTTCAGGGTCTCCATTCTTATAAACTGGGATTACTAATGTTTGTTTATATATTGTAGGGAATATACCACACCGAAGGCTTGTTTTATTATGTGTGCAATTGGGATGTTTATAATAGAGCTTGATTGTTTTAGTAAATCAGTTGTTACGTTGTCGTATCCTGGCGATGATCCTCCTTTTAAATTCATAATAATTTTTTTTATTTCATCTGGGTTGGTTAATTGGAATGTTGTGAGTTTATCACATTCCGATATCTGTAGATTATTTATTGGAAGAGAAAAATTGTTGTTGGGTATTTTTTTCGCCAAGTTTAGTCCCACATTAATGAAAAAATTATTGAAGATATTTGCGCATTTTTCTGGGTGTTCTTGAACATTTATAATATTATTGTCAAATTTTATAGTTTTTATTTTATTTTTATTAACATTTTTTTTCGGTTATTTCGTTAATTGTTGACCAAAGTTTTTTGGTGTCGAAATTAGAAACTTCCACCTTTTTTATGAAATATTCCTCTTTGGTTTTTTTTTTATTAGTGATGTCAATTTATTTCTGTATTTTTTATAATATCTCCTTAAGCCTTCATCATTGGGGTATTTTATTGTTGATTTAAAAATATCATATTTATTACGTATTGAAACTACTAAGCCGTGAGTAATCCATGGTTTTATTTTACGGAACTTAGATTTGTGGTTATATATTTTTAGAATTTTGGATGAATTTATATATTTTTGAATAATTTTTTGAAAGTTTATAGAACATATTTCTGGATCTTCTAAGTTTAGTACTGATAACCAATTTTCTGTTGCTAATTTGTCACAAAATAATTTTAAATTAAAAGTAGTTTTTTTTGTATACCTTTTTTATCAGCTATGTGCGGGTGAGTATTTTGTTTATAATGCGTAAATATGCAGGAGTAATAGTCAGTTATACAAGTTTGCCATATGATGGTCATAATGTTGTCGAGTTCATTTGAGTTTGTTAGCATAATATGATCTATTGCAGAAGGTTTTTGGTGCGGTACAATTCTAGTATAATTATTTATGCACGATTTATAGTTCAACTCTGCAAGCATATTGAGATACTCATTTTTAGTTTTATCATGGCAGTCATCTGCAATATTTATGTTTATATCGCCCGTTAAAATAGTAAAATTGTTTTAATAATTGGTATAATTCTTCAATAAAAAAAATTGTGTCAGAATTTGGAGATCTGTAAATGCCGATTATGCGATAAAGGATTTTATTTTTATTTTTTCGAATATATTCATACGTGAACAAACTTCCTAATGTAGGTGTGAGGAAATCAGATTACCACATAAAATTAATTCTGCATGATATTTGACCTCCATACACAGAGTGTAACAGAACTAGGTAATCCACAATACTTTACAGGTGGATTCCTGCTATGATTATGAGTGAAAAATGTTCAAGCAACTATGACCTAATATCAATAGTTATGGAGATATGCGACATTAAAGTTTGCATTTTTTTTCAATATTTCTGGCTTATTTTTTTACAAAACGTTGAAGTATCATTACAGTAACTTATATCGATTACATAAAAAACATTCGTTTCAATAAAAGTTTAATAAAATAACAAAAACCCTGCAAAATATTGGAATGTTTCCCCATTAGATTGGAAGATTTTTATTATACTATTTGACTTGTATTAAAGGTAATGAATTTTTCATATTAGATATAAGTTACTGTAATGATATTCCAACGTTTTGCAAAAATATTTTTTTTGACTCATAATCATAGCAGGAATCTACCTGTAAAATATTGTGGACCAGTTCTGTTACATTCTATATACCTACATTATCAAATGTGCGTGATTATAACCCTAATATATATCTAGTCTAGATATATTATATTATCAATGATTATGTTTACTTGCAAATGTAAAATCTACCTCATTAAACGTGCGATATCTGATCTGTATATTTGTTTTATTTACCTACATGATACCTGAAAAAACAATAAAAATTTCCAAGTATTTATTACAGTAGGTAGATAAAAAATCCCGATATATTATGTCCACTGTACTCTTTTGTCTTCCTGTCCTTTATGTACCTAGTAAATAATTAGGCACAGCTCATATGTGAGGTTGTCTGTTTGATAATTGATACGTAAGAGGAGAATGCAGTATTTTATTAGAGATTGAAAGGAAGGTACATTTTGCTGAAGTTAAATGTGTGTAAAAAATAACGAGGAAATCTGCCGATTTCAATATTTGTATTTTGGAAATTTGCAGTAGTACCATACTTTATCTAAATATTAGAATAATAGTTTTTGTGTAAATGTGTAAATTTATATCAAAGTGAAAAAATAGTAGTAGAAAAAATAGAACATGCGTGACATATGTGACGATAAGTTTCGTCACAGGTAAAATATTCAAAATTGAAATAAATAAAATATACCTTCAAAGTAAAAGAAGTTCACTTGACAAAGAATATACTGGGCTTACATCCGGTCAAAACTCGACATTTCAATTCTTAACCTTTTCTTTGAATTTTTATTGAATAAAATAACTTTAATTTCTATATTTTGTACAATTTACAGCCATTTCAATTCTTAACCTTTACTTTGAATTTTTATTGAATAAACTAACTTTAGTTTCAGCATAACAAAAATTGTGTTCCGTTATTTCCTCGACAGCAGTACCACGACCCAAAGTAGAGAAATTCTAGTGAACTCGATGCAACCAGAGATCTCATAGAGTTTAATGTCTACATTAGCGATATATTATCCTGAAACGCCTAATTTGATAAATGAAGACATAGACACGCTCACTTCTGCTTGTGAATTGCTCTCATATTTTAAAGACGTAACAGAAGAAATGAGCTCAGAAAAAAATATCACGATTTCTGAAATAATATTATTATCAAATGCACTAAATGATACGTGCAAGTATTTCGCCCGCTACACGTACTAGTGACCCGGTAGCGGCATCCCCAGAGAGCATAAAATAATAAATCTTCCTTCGGCATCCCGCACAAAAAATGTAATTGGTAAAAGCGGCAACGTCGCGCGTCGCACTGTTTACGAGGAGTTGCGATAGTTAGGAAAATGTAAATAAAATTATGTATATCATGGGACGCCCGATAATTGATAATGTGGATTGGAGTCCAAAATGATTACACTACGCTTGTTAATATACGAATATTTGTATATCAATAAAATGTAAAAATTTCAGAAAAATAAGTTGTAAAGGACTTATAGTATTGCCTTAGTGACTAATATTCGATGTAAAAATAAGTGAAATTTTAGTGGAACTGGTGGACGTCACAATAATGCAAAATAAAAGGACGCACAATAGGTAGCGTGATGTATATATATATATATATGATATATATATATATATATATATGAAGTATATAGATGTCGCTGATGGTAATGAGACTTGTATATTTTTTGACTAAAAAATGGAACAATATTTTTTATGTACGTATGACAATCGTCTGAAATACAATAGAATACGCCTGAAATAATTTTCAGACAACTATAATTTATCTAAAAATTAAGGGTATTATAGTTATTGATTGGTTATAAACTTTTATTGAGGGAGAATACATTATTCTAAGATAATTTTACATTTCAATAACGTCAATATCAATTTTGACCTGAAATTTATAAATCCAAATAATTTGAAAGAGAACAAAAAAGTATGTAAACTTACAGTATTTACAAAATCCACGATAAAGGAGTAGGCTACCAAACCGAGGTAAGCCTTTTTGGCTGCAGCAGTCAACATGGTGCTCACCAGCAGAGCCTGTTCCTCCTCTGATGAGCGGAGGAACAGACCAGAACGGAGTACTGCGCCGCATGTCAGCACGTGCCCCGTGCATATCTCTCCCGTCTCCTGTGAGAATTTAGCCAAGAACACTATATGTTATCACGATTGCGCAACATGAAAAAGTTTGAGTTTTATATCATGTCGATTACTCCAACGGACAAAACAGTAACTCAATATTTTAGGTATTTCTTTTTTTTAAATTTGGGTTAATAAGACAATAAATCTCTTTCATCTGCGAAAACCCATATACCTAAAATCCAACTATATAGGAAGTAAATGCACATTGAAAAAAGCTAAATGTTGGTTATATGAATTATCAGTTATTTTCTAACGAAGATGGAAGTAACCAGGGTTAGTGCCGTATCTACACCGGAGTATCGCATAGAGTAATAGATACATCCATGCATATTTTCACTAAGGGTGATGTAATGGTAAGCAATGAATGCTTAGAACAAGTGAACAAGTTTGTGTATTTGGAAAGTATGTTTAGTAGAGACGGCAAGGCTGAGAACGATATAGAAAGGAAAGTGACCGCGGGAAACAAAGTAAAT
The DNA here is from genome assembly GCA_016648135.1 of Agrypnia vestita. Lineage (NCBI taxonomy): Eukaryota > Metazoa > Arthropoda > Insecta > Trichoptera > Phryganeidae > Agrypnia > Agrypnia vestita. The sequence continues at coordinate 119,589 of JADDOH010000713.1, read as the reverse complement.
GGTGCTCTGAATGCAATTATGGCAATAAAAATCTGTCAAAGTAAGCAAGACTAGCAATACATGATAGAGTTCTAGTGCCAACTCTGAGGTATGGAAGTTAAACTAGGAATTGGTAAAAAAAAAATAACAAAATTAGACTGAATGCTGTAGAAATGCAGTCGCTTCGATGTATGTGTGGAAAATATTTGTACGAAAGGTGGAGAGTGAAAGTATTGCTGAGATATCGCCTTTAGGAAAATTCGGAATAATCCAAGAATATGATCCCGTTCATACAATGAAAATAAGTATTTCGCTATATAATTTAATGTCCTGTTTATTTAATCTAACTAAAATAATCGTAATCTAAATTAAACAAACCAAACCTAATAACCTAACCTAACCTCATATATTGCCTACGAAATGTCAAAATATGCAGTGCATTTTTCGAAACTTTAAAGCGTAATATCTTATTTAATACTTATTAAACGTAAATTATCTTTCATTTTGTTATTAGCATATTCAATAATATAGTGAAATAATCATTTTCGTTGTATATGCAATGGGACCATTATCTTGGATTTAGCCGAAAATTCATTTTCTGCCTGTACCCAGTAAATGGTTGAACGAGCAAATATAAAAGTTGATTATATAAAAGCCTAAATGTTTACATTACTAACATGTTTACACACTTTTACAGATGTTTACATTACTAACATGTTTACACTTATTTATTGAGTGCATAACAGCCCATGGTCTAAAAAATTGGTCAACATATAAAAAATAATAAATATTAAGGTTTGAAAGTACTCAAGGCAAGATACGCAAGAATGGGCAAGAAAAGACATCAGAAAGTTGAGCAAGGTCGATACATCACATGACTCCAATTGATTTGACTTACTGCGTCATAAGAGAAACATTGATTAAAAATTAAACTTTTCAAAGTACCCTAGAGTGGAGCTCTACAAATTGTAAAGTAAGGCAAGGCTGCATTTCAGAATGTAATCATTCTTTAAAAAACATCAACAATCAACCGCAAGTAGTTTTAAGTGGAGTTCCACAGGGGAGTGTGCTGGGACCAATTCTCTTTATTTTATACATTTTGGATCTTCGTGCTGCTGTCCAGTCCACTGTGAGTTTCTTTGCTGATGACACAAAATATTTCGGTAACCCCCTTACTGACCATGAGGTGTTACAGAGAGACTTAAATCAATTATCGGAGTGGACAAAGCAGTGGCTCATATGTCTTAATGTTGACAAATGTTGTGTTCTCCATGTCGGCAAGAATAACCCAAATATTGAGTATACCTTAAACGAAAGCCTGATTAAGTCAGTGGTCTCGCAGAAGGATCTGGGTGTTACTATTACCAAGGACTTTAAATGGTGTGAGCACATAGCGAGTGTGGTTAAGAAGGCTAACTCTATTTTGTATTTAGTGAGAAGATCATTCCAACATCTGACAGTACCACTATTCACAACTATTTATAAGACGTATGTGAGGCCTCTCCTCGAATATGCCTCTCAGATCTGGAATCCATATTTTGTTAAAGATATAGTTTTACTGGAAAATGTTCAGAGACGAGCCACAAAATTGCCCTTGGGTCTTAAAAACCTGGAATATGCGGAAAGGCTGAGAGTATTGAAACTGCCCACTCTTCAGGAGCGACGAGCAAGAGGTGACCTCATCGAGACATTCAAGATTCTATCGGGCTACTACAATATTCCTAATATGACAGATATGTTTGCATTTAACACTAATGTTGGCCTTCGAGGACATCATCTGAAGTTGAACAAGTCTCGGTTCTCGTGTAACCCAAGAAAGCATGCATTAAGCAATAGAGTGGTCAATATGTGGAACAGTTTGCCCGACGATGTTGTGTCTGCAGCCAGTGTCAACCAATTTAAGAATAGGCTGGATATTCAAATGAGAGACAGTGATATGGGCCTATCAGCTTAAGCTGCCTACCCATTATCAATAATAATAATAATAATAATAATAATAATAATAATAATAATAATAATAATAACAATAATAATAATAATAATCAGGAAATGTTCAGATTCTATGCAGAACAAGCATTAGAGGTTCATTACATTAGATATTTTTAATTCCTTACGCTTTTAGATTGTCCTCCAATGGGCAGTTCCTTGATGAGAACTTTGATGAGGGAGTTGATTGTAATGCTTGTCTGATTCGCCAGGTACACAGTTAGCGCTGTGAAGAAGCCCTGTCTAGCATTGGGGCGATTTGTAGCTATTCCTCGTATCAGGCGATTCAAGGCATACGATGCCTCTTTTTCCGACTGGAAAGTCATAAACAGTAAATTAAATAATATCCATGTTTCATTTTAAATCTTTAATTGGCACTCGATTCTAAGATTAAAAATGATATAATACAAAAATCAACAAACACAGCAGTAAATTAATAATTCGAAATAACCTTTATAGAAAATAATGATAAACATGACAAAACCTAAAATAAAACACATGGTGAAACTAACCTCTTTGGCATCGCTGTTGGTGAAAAGATAACCCAGTAGTTTTACTCCGCCATTGATTCTCGTCGATTCAGAATTATTCGCTAATAAGGTAAAAGAGTCCAGTACCGTGGCTTTGATAGAATGTTTCTTTTCTGTTTGTTTTACTTCTATTTCCCCGCCAGGGACATCGTCAACTTCAACAGCCATGTTTGAAAAATGACATTCCGATGTGCATAGATTCTGCAACATCTATTCTTCTTGCAATGATTTCTAGATTCTATGATTTGTCGTGTTGCATTTGCATCTTAACCAGGAAAATGTCATTGTATATGCTATTATGACCTCTTTGTGACCTGATAATTTAAGGTAAACATTCGATAACTTTTATTTATACTTAAAGCACCTAAGCCACCATTCCTTATCCTGTTCACTGAGCAAAGATCAAGCACAGCTATTTCCAAGATTTTAAAATAATTGAATATTACAATTTTTACCTTATTTTTTATACTATAGTTTAACCAAATACTATAATTTAATTGGATGATCTATATATTTAGACAAATCGTTACAAATATATCACTGGGCGACTTAACAATAATATAAGTTCCGTCTTGCAGATTTCAAGAAATAATGAAATAATAATTTCTTAACTTGTTTTTTTATAACAAGCATAGTTCTTCCTCTGCAGAGATATGATAGATGTTTTTTTGAAGTAACAGAGTTATCGCAGTCAGTGTGTGCGCTTTTGTAGATTAAAAAAGAAGCCAAATATATCTTTATTAGAGCAAGTAATAATGGATGGGTTACACTTAGTATCGTCTTTCTTGCTGCGGCAGATACAATTTAATTTAAGAGCGCGAACCACTTATGGACAAAGAAACTTCAAACACATAGGCCCGAAACTGTTCAATACAATTCTGGAAAGGGTATCACAAATGAACAATCCGAAAAATGTAAAAACATCAATTAAAATTTGGGTAAAAGAGATGGGTCGACCAGTTATTGGGAAACTCATCCAAAAAAATTAAGAATTAGAAAAATTGAGACTGTATTAGGATATATTTACATGTGCCTGATTGTAGGCAATGATAAAAAAATTTAAGCTTATTTGTATAAAATGTACTTGATGTACCGGAATATGACGCGAACCAGGTTATTAATTTTGCCCTAGGGCAATACCGAAATCAAAGCGCCCATGTTTCGAAGATCACGCGCCATGTGGTCACAGCCGGTCATGTTCGATCTTTTGTTCGAGGACGAAATATGTGACCTATTGTTCAAAAAAAAAAAACATTGCGACGGACGATCGCTCTTAGGATAGCCCGCCATAAAACATATGAAACAATGAATTAGAAAGTTAGGGTTGCCGAAGACATTAAAAGTGCACGGCCTTTTGTTAGGATGGGCAATACGTTCGCAACCTTTTGTCCTTAAGTAACATCTTGGAAGGGTAAAAACGGTAAACCTTTTCTTGCAGCGGGACGTATATCTCTAACCCCGATTAAACAATAGAAAGAACATCTTGGCCAAATGCGAACACATGGGACAACGGTTTAGAAAGCTGCGTTTGTTAGAGAAGTCGCCATTGTTTTGGGAAAGACGTTTTTTAGAAAAACAAGATAATAATTCCGAAAGTCGTCGCAGTAAACTTACTATTGTCCTCGACAGACAATAGAGATGTTTTAGAAAGCGCTGACATACCGATCTCCCACATGGCGACGCTATCCGCGAGATGTAGGATCGTATAAATCATATTGTTAATATAAGGGCGCGAAGATCCCGCGACGCACGACCAGGCGGTCATTATCAATAAACATAACAGGGGTCAATCAATTAAGAAGGTGGAGGCCGAATTAGAAATTGAGGCAAAGTGGTGAATCATAATATCAATGTAATATGTACCTAATTAATGAGCAACTGATATGTTTAAATTAAGTAAGGTAATGATTGTTTAGGTAACCCAGGCCACCTCTGCAGGTGGATGTTACTCGTTTTATATGTAGTTTCCTCATTTATTCTGTATTCTATTGTTAAGTATCGAAATGAACGGGACATTGCAATTTGAAATAATAACGAGATCATCCCGAATTAATCTAACTTGTAGCAAATAATAGAAAATGTATTGATCGTAACAAAAGGAAAAAATTTGATTGTATTATTGCCGACGATGTTTGATATTGATGTAATATATAATATATAACGTAATAGAATATTATCTCGTGAAAAGATGTAACACGGTTGAAGAGATATAAGATTCCGACTTTTTAGTTTTTGAAATCTGTCTGCAGAATGAATTTTAGCACACGGGGTTGAAACAAAATAGTTTAATTAATTGCAAATAAGTAAATGCCGTGTTGGAATAAACATTAATATTACTTTAGATCGAGGCTTTCATGTCTTATGTTTTCATGTATTACACCTAGTTGAATAATGTTGATTTGTGAGTTTTAATTATTTTTAAGAATAATGTTAATTTGTCATTAGTTATTTAAGCTCCCAATATTGTGTTTTTTTTATACAAATTTGTAGGTTGTAGGTATATAACCTATCTGTAAACATGCAATTATTGTTTTGATTACTCGTTTAAGCAATATAATTTGTCGGTCTATTTTAAAATAGTTGTTTTAATCTAGTAATAATAAAGCTCAAAATAATTCTTGTTTGGAAAATTTTCAATTGTCTGCCGGGTGGAATGTGGCTTATATAATTTTTTAGTGTTCTCTATTTTTATTCTTTTCCTATATTCTTATACCAGGGGTGGAAGAAAGCTGATTTGATAAGATAATGATTAGTATAATGAAAGTCAAAAAAAAAAATGTTTTGCATTCAATCCAGCTTACATATTGAAGTAAGAATTTTCATTATTTAGGTGTAAATAATGTTATATTATTTAATTTACGCCAAGTTTTCTTAATTGTTCTTCTAGCAATAAGGTTTAACATAATTTCTTGAAAAAAAAATGTTTATCGAATTTGATTATGTTAGTATATGTAAGCATTCCTTTCGGGAAAGTGGCGTTGATGCAAATTCATGTACTTTGTAATCCCAAAAGAAATTACAAAGATGTATACAGAACATTAACATTAGGGGACCCGCTTGAAGCATGTATCCCGTGTAAATAAGTTTTTATGTTAATTGATTCACTAAGAAATGCCACGATGTCTGTATAATTTTAGCCCTTTGTTTTGTATCTCTATGTCACATATTGACAAGTATGTTTGGTCCAACTAAGAAGTACGATAGCTTGTTTTATTTAAGCTAAAATTAAAAATAAAACTAAGTATCAAGTACATGTTGTCATTGTTAAAGAAAAAAAATTAAAAAGAAAAATAAAGGAAGAGAATATGCGGAGTGGTAAATTTTAAATGCCGTCCGGTGTATCATATATAAAAGAAAAACAAATAATAATGATTTTGTGGAGGTATCGAAGATAATCAATGTAAAATGATAAGGGTTGACCTGTAATGTTGTAATGTATAAATAACGTTAAATATTGGGAGGCCTACTGTAAGAATCAAACCGACGACTTAATGATAAGATTAATATTGTAATGCATACTCAAGGAATTTTACTGTGATCTAATGAAACCCTGCGTCAATCCCATGTAATTAGTCAATAATGGTAGAAATAACTGCTCGATAAAAATATGTCTGGCGTGTCGATTTAATTAAGTATGTATATGTAAGCAGTTTTATTTTTGGGTAATGTTGGGTAAAGTGTTGATGCGGATTTGTGTTTTCAATTTTCCGCCTTTGCCAATTTGTACTGTAGTATTTTCCTTAAGTTTAATTCATTTTGCAATGTGTTTTGGTGACGGGATAGGGATATGAACAGTGAACAAAGCGTTCGTGAAATAACAAAGTGTTTAGGCCTACATACCAGAAAAGCATCGAGATTAGCCGCAAACTGGGAGAACAATAGGGGGCGTAACATATGCGACGCCGGGTCCCGTAACCAGTAACGTCCATCGGGGCCTGGGATGGACCCAGAGGAAGCCAATGGACGACGAGGGTGGATCAAGAGCGGCCCGACCGGGAGACGGCCTACATCATCCGGACCAATAGGGAGCTAAGGGATGCCCCCTTTCCACCGTCGGTCACGCCTCAGGCCGGCGAGAAGAGAATATAAGGCGAAGCCAGCCGCCGAGAAACCAGTTGAGTCGAGTCGAGTTGAAGTTGGAGTTAGGAGTTGAAGTTAGAAGCTGAAGGTGGAGAGACCAGGAACTCTAGCCTGACCCGTAAAATCGGTCCGGCCGAATACCCTGGTAACTCTCGAAGAAAGTAAGTCCGAACGGTAGCGACCACCGAATCGGCATCGCGACGCCAGAAACGACGTATCAGAAACCGCGACGCACAGTGTACCGCCGCGACGCCCAGTGACAAAAGAAGCGACGTCTCGCTACCGACCGCCACGACGCCGACGTCAGAAGCCGCCGACGTAGCCTACACAGTCAGAGGACGACGCCGACGCCAGAAGCCGCCGCCCACCACGAAGCAGCACGAAGAAGACACTTGCCGAACTCTCCGAAACAGGTTACCCCGATCTAAAGACTTTTTCTCCGCCCACCTGTTTCTACCGAAGTGTTAATTTAATCTCGTCACCATACATTTTAGCAGTAAGATCAGATTTTTTATGTGTTTTGTCTTTTTTTCTTTCTTTGTTTATAATTTGGTCCTCTCCCTCTAAATTAGGGTTCATGTAATTTTTAAATTAGTAACCACTTTGCTGCGTCGTATGTAAGTTAAGATTAATGTTTCATGTAAATTAATTTGCTACAGTGCCCAATATAGAGACTTGTAAAATTGTTTCGATTTCATTATTTTTCTATCCCTTCACCCGCCTCGAGATATCAGTGTCCTAGTCAGTCACCTGACGTTTTGATTGTACCTAGGGGAGGGCGTAACCGCCGGCAAACGTAGATCTGAGATCTCCCGGCCGGTTTACTACACCGTGATTTTATATCACCTCTGACCCCTCTGACCACCTCCGACCTTACCCCCCCTACTCCGGTATATCATACTTTATTAAAAACCTATTTTGTATAAAATGTTCTTACATAAAATGTACTTATATATACATATTTTGTATAAAATGTACTTCAATATAAGTTATATTTATTGTAAACTTTGCCTGTCTCAACACAGAGCTCTCTAGTGAGACAGGCATAGTATAACTTAACCTTATCAAATGTAAAAGTAAAGCAATGAATAAATTAAATAAAATAAATAAAAAATAAATCGTTTTCTCAAAGTGTATATTAATTTTTACAAAGTTACTGAAGATAAACACTGCGTACAGGAATAAGCAAAATAATTTTATAGGGAACAGCACCTTTTCTAACTTGGTAAACGTACCTTTTTCGATGATATGACTTTTTAAAATTTAAACTTAGCCTCGTTTAAATTATTGGCAAAAACTACTATTGGCTATAGAACGCCTCTATTTTATTAAAATGACTACAAGATATATCTGAGAAAATAGCAGATTTGTGATGTAAAATTACCGTAATAATGACAGTTTAATAGTGTAGTAAATCTTGACCCTCCTGGAATATATTTCTCCTCTGACAACATTTACGCACCCTAGCCTAGAACCATAGAACCTCGTATTGCTTGCCTTGGCGTGCGGCGACTTTGGAACTAAAACCCGCCCCGCCCGCACCCGGCGGTAGCGGTAACCCCTCGTCCTTTCATTCAGTTCATTCTCGTATTTGAGCGCGAACTGTGACATCTTGATTACAAATATACACTGAATTATTATTCCCAAAACATCCAAAACAGTCCGGGATGGTGCAAGAACAATTGTCCATGAAGTATTAAAGTTTTGCGAAGCTGAAAAAGCAAATAATGGACCAATATTACCGTTTGACAGATAGAGCGGCCGCCATTACTGGTCTGTTTCTTTAGTGTTGCCCGACCAAATTTCTGTGTAAGGCTCCGACACCGATCACCGGACATTCTGTACATTATGTATTGTATAATAAATTTACACCCTGGAAACTTCTGTTACGCGACAGGGACGCCCTCCCCCCTCGCACCCCAATTTATACTGGTACGTTTATAATAGTTTACGTAGTTGGGCAACGAATTGTTTTAAATAAATAAAATAAATAAATAAATAAATATAGCTTTATTCCAGAATGTGGGGAGGTTCGTGCAATCCCACACATTCCATATAAAAGAAAATACACACATTAAAAATATTATATAAAAACAAAAGAGAAATAGTAAAATAGAAGATAGAAGTTTTAAAATGGCATGTTTGGTAATGCCCTCATAAGGCGAACACGTCTTACGGAACTACACGAGCTGAATAAAAAGCAAGTGTTTTGTTATTTCCGTGTGTGTAAGTAAAATGCAATTTATATACTAGGCTTAAAAGTGAAAAATTAATTAAAACAATAAATTTATTCGTGCTTTATTAAAAAAAATCATCTTGATTACGTAGCATTTTATATAAATTTTATAAAAAAAGGTATTAATAGAAGTGTATCTACCGAGGCAAAACTAGCGGTACATAATGGAATTCTGGTACCAACACTGATGTATAGAAGTGAAGCCTGGAGCTGGCAGACGAGGAACGAAAGTAGACTGAATGCAGTGGAGATGAGATCCCTTAGACGTATGTGTAGTAAATCCATTTATGATAGAGTAAAGAATGAAGATTTTAGGAATGAATATGAATGTGTAGGGCAGGTTCGTAGTCGATGGAATGAAAGAGCGATCTGTTGTTACTGTTTATTTCTTCCCGGAGATAAGCCCCGGAAGCAAATTAAAGTGTACAAGCAATATGTAATAACGAACAAAGAAATAGATGACGCGCAGAGATCTGCCTGGTGTTACGGCAGAGGCCCGACTCGTGTGGTGTCGCCATGTCCCTAGCTCGACTCCTGCTGTTGTTGCTGTCACCGCTTTACGGAAGGTTCGTAGGGCGTTGGAATGAAAGAGCGATCTGTTATTACTGTTTATTTCTTCCCGGAGATAGGCCCCGGAAGCAAGTTATAGTGTACAAGTAATATTTTATGTAATAATGAACAAATTAGACGTGAATGCAATGCTGGCTGTAGTGTGGTAGATAGAATAAAGAAAGGAGTGCTGAGATGGTTTGGTCATGTGGAACGTATGAACGAGGAAAGGGTGGTTAAGAAAATATATGAGGCGAGTGTTGAAGGCAACAGAAATAGAGGGCGTCCGCGAAAGACCTGGCATGATCAGATACAACAGGTGTTTGAGGATGGCCCTGTTAAAAGTTAGTTAAAAATAGGCCGCAACAACCGTAGAACTTGTATGAGAAGATGTATGAGTGTGGCCGAAGGAAAAGTGGTGTGCCAGGATAGAAGAGTGTGGCGTTCAATCCTCTTTGCCTACCCCTTCGGGGAAACGGCGTGGTGGTTAGTTAGTTATTTATGCCTGCCTGGTGTTACGGGTGTTACGGCAGAGGCCCGACTCGTGTGGTGTCGCCTTGTCCCTAGCTCGACCCCTTTGTTTATATCGTGGAGATTTTTATTGTGTTAATCTAAATATAACTCTGTATCGAGCGATAGGTACATGGCACTGGGTTGAACAGGTACCGCTACAAATGTAAAGCTAATCTTAGCATAATTATTAGAATTAAAAAAGGGTCTCTCAGATGGTTTGGGAATGTTGAGCGAATAAATGAGGAAATAATGGATAGAAAAATATATAATGCAAGTATTGATGGCGCCAGAAAGAGAAGGCGACCGCGGAAGACGTGGCATGGCCAGATTAACCAGATACTGGAAGATGGTTCCCTTAGGCCCGGTTGTTTCAAGTTCGATCAAAGTAAGCGGTCGATAAAAGCATAGATTTTTACGAAAACGGATCGTCTGATTGGTGGAGAACGTAAAATTTCAGTTTAAACTCTACGCTTACTTTGATCGAATTTGAAACAACCGGGCCTTAGAAGCCTCAACACCGGCGAGCTTGCATGCGAAGATGTAGGAATGTGGATGAGGCAAGAGTTATATGTCAGGACATAAGATTGTGGCGCTCTATTCTCTCTGCCTACCCCCACGGAGAAACGGTGTGATGGTAAGTAAGTTATTAAAAAAAACTTTGACATAAATATGAAACTAAAATAGTACAACATACCCCAGTTATTTTAATAGAAATAAGTACTGATGATTGCATTTCTTTATTATTATTTATTAGGCTAAATTTTGAAGGGTATCGAGTTGATGCGCGCGCAAGCGCATTTCCGCGCATCCAAACATGGCCGGTCGTAATAATTATGGCGAACGCGATTCGAGGTGAGGAAATATTTTCCAGTAATTTATACGAATATTTCTCGATATTTTCATCGGAAACATCCCATTTTCACAGGATGAATGTTTTGTGTCGACGTAGGATAGCTGCCGCGCTGTATTTCCGACCGGTTCTATGAAAATTTCGATGGTTGCCAAATGTCCGATACGTGCGAATGTCTGGCGGTCTCCACATGTTATCGCTGTTCTTAGCGGCCACGAATCGTCACGGGGCGGACAATTCGGGGAGTTGCGGATTGCCGACGATTTGTGCATAATACCCGTGTTATTTTGAGTGATGTTTTACCGTTGCGGAATGATCGCCGGCTTAAAGGGTTAATGTAGGGTTTCTTATTGCAGGGATTTTGGGGGTGGCGGCGGTGGTCGCAGGAATGTAGGGGGCAAACCCTTGCCCACAGAGCCTCCATACAAAGCGTACGTAGGAAACTTACCCGACGGAATTGTCCAGGGTGACGTTCATCGCATATTTGAGGTAAGCTTACATTTATATACTTTTAATGTACATAGTATTTTATTTTATAAATATGACTGTTTTTGTGTCTCGGTGTCATAATTACAAACCAAATCGAATGATGTTATCAAAACACCACCCATACAAGGTCATTCTAGTGGGTGTACCTACGATCCTGAAAGTCTAGTCCTATTTATAATCAGTTAAATTTATTGCAGTTTCTTTATAAAGTGAAATTAGGTACCACAGTGCGTAGCTTCTTCATTAACCCTAACATTAAATAAATTAAATAAAAATGAAGCAATGCTTTCACACTTCATAATGTCTGTTTCTTATATTCATTTTAATAATTAGCTGCCATCTATTATTAGAGAGCATATAACCAGCGCTTTCAAAAATAACCTGAAACTTTTTGACTTTTGTGAAGTAAACATCTGATTCACATTGTTATTGTTTATTAATTGTACAGTCATAAATTCTGTCAGGTTTGTTAGATAATACGGTTACATATTTTTGAAAATTACGCAGCAAGAAAATGTATTTTGGACAGCATTGTACTATGTGCCATTTCTTTCCTCGCCTCTTCTTCATGATTATCTCAATCATCGTGGATATCACTGCTCTCGACGACCTTTAGACGGGTTAGGAACTCAATAACACAAAGTTGGTTGGCCCAGTGTGTTTAACGTTTCTAATTGGAACAGACTTCTACTTGTTTAGATGTTTTTCTATGACATTTCCAAAAAAAAATCTTGAACTGATGGATAACATCCGTTTCCAAAATATTCACTTTATATTTTGTAAAAGTGGTACTGTGATTGTCGCAACCGAAAACCTTTGTGATGTGTGTGGAGAAGATGCCACTAAGGTTTGGCTGACACAGGTAGTTTTCAAAATTCATTTGAAACCAAGAATCGGGCTTCCTTTGAAGTCTGAAGATGACATGTTGATGGTCGCGACTGATGCTGAACCACGTTAAAATACCATGTACTTGTTTATTATGAGCTTCTATACCATAACCAAACAATTACAGCTGCTTATTATTGTGAACAATTAAAGCTAAATGCTGCACTTAAAAAGGATAGACCTTCTTTGACAGAAAGGGGGTAGTTTTTCACCAGGACAGCTTGCGCAAGGAACTGAATTGGGATGTTATTGAGCACCCACCTTATTCTCCAAATCCTCGTAATAAGTAATTAATGAACTCTAACTCTAACGAATTAAAAGTAATAGTCGATTTTAACAAACGATAAGAGCAAATGTTTTGACAAGCAAATCGGCTGTTGGAATTTGGATTGTTGAAATGTTGGAAACACACAAAACATTTAGTATATAAGTAAATATGGAATTAGTAACAGTGTCGTATGTGTAAAAGACAGTCCTCGCCAAAAATTAGTCCTTGGGTTCCTGAACCGTGTACCAATCTTTAGCCCAGTTCATATTGTGGGACATGGCTATGGGAGACAAATAAAAATCAATTAAAGTTTTATTTTTCATAAAGTCACTGGCTTTAATTTAACTGGAGCACTATTCTTCACTAAATGTTTCTGGAATAATTCATACACTCATTAAACAAAAAGCACTGCCGGACCACATATAAAATAATTTTTCATTTTATAATAAAAAGTTTTTGGATATCGTTGCCGGCTTCGGGTTTGCTGGCCCACGATTCAAGCCCCATCTCTGGCCGTTTAATTTAGTTTTTTAGCCGTGAATTTGAATAAATTACAGACATTACATGAAGTTATGAGAAAGACAGACATATATTACAGATATATTCAGTAAAACCCAATTTAATTCATTATTGATATTTAATTTTTTTTAAAACGATCAGTCTGTAAGTCCAGGTAAGATAGCAAAAATGAAAAAAGTGATTTCATTGAGATCTCAAGTTGGTAAAAGATTGTGTTTATTGTCTGGTTCACTATATATTTGTTTTGCAGGGATTTACAGTTCGTCATGTCCACCTGGTCAAGGACAAGGAGACGGACAGATTCAAGGGATTCTGTTACGTGGAGTTCGAGGATGTGGAAGACCTGGAAAAGGCGGTGAACATGAATGATATTCTTCAAGTGGATGGTCACATAGTGAAGATTGATATTGCCGAAGGCAAACGCAATGACAGGTTTGATTTTTTTCCAGTAACAATTCTTTTTACGGCTTAAACTTAAGAGCCTTTTTTTATTTTTTTTATTGTGACTTAGTTTTCGATTTAAGACTATTAAACAAAACCAGTTTTTATGAATGCGGTGTCGTCCCCATACCAGTGGTGTGCAGCACATACAAGCAAAAAAGCTGTGCATTAGTAATAATTCTGGGAAACAAATATTAATTAAATAATACTTATCTTAACTTGTTGAGGGCCATAAAAACATAGAGAAACATCACCAAGGCCAGAGATGGCCTTGAAACCATGAGTTGATGAAAACATGCGTATATTAAAAAAAATTCACACATTCATATTATTTTATCGTAATGCAATGATATTTTTATCGTTTAAGTTTATAAAATATTTTTTTCAATTCCGATAATGTTGCCAGCGCAACATTATATGAAAAATAATAATTTATTTTTATTTGTTTATTAGAGGCAACACTACTATTTTTATTTGATACCTACCTAATAATCTTCTTCTGTGTATTATATTTTGTTGCACGGCACGGCACACATCTGAACATCGCACTCATACACTTTCACACACACACATATTTCAAATAAACGCAACATAATTGCATGTATTTTGTTAATAAACACCTGTTAGTATTCAATTGAATCATAAACCAATAAAAAAATGACAAATATCGCAAAACATATCGTATTTCCCACGCACTTTGTGCGTGACCTTGAATGACGGAATATTTGAATTTCGATTGCACAACACGCGTGCCGGGCGCCATCTACAACTATTGTATACGATTTTGGCGGCAGAAAAACTTCTGTTTTGATTGTTGATTTAAAATATAATCGGTGATGTTTTTGAGTTGAAAATGGAACGACAGGTCACCACGGGATTTCTCTATTGGAAAAAATCACGTTTTTCAAATTCGATATGCGGCCGTCGAGAAATAATTAATTTTGTGCCTGTCGAATATATCCGACGTGGCACTCTGGCCCCTGTCATTCTCTGTTGCACAGGTCTAACGTGGCCCCACGCTCATTAAAAAAAAGTTGATTTAAAATTCTAGTCCTACGGCTACAAGTTTTATTTCTGACGTTTCTGTTTTTTTTTTCCAATTTAAAATTCTAGCCGTAATTCGTCCTACAGCTCGAAGTTTTATTTCCGACTTTTATGTATCTTACTTCATGTCAATTCTTAATTTATCTCACTTGTTTGCGCCCAACAAATTTGTCCCGTAGATCTAGTCAAGTCGAGAAAAAGCTCATCCTGAATCATGTATTTTTACTTAGCTCTATGTCTGCGAGTTTTTTTGTAATAGACAAGTAAATTTTTCATGGAATAACATTGCCATTGATGATATCATAAAATGTTTGATTTATTTTTGTGAAAAGAAACGTATAAATGAAATAAGTATTATTCCCGATTTAATTATATATAAATCGTTTTCGAAATATATTTAAAAAATTTGCCATTTTACCTATATATAAAATATTTCTTTATTTAGAAAAATCTTGTTTAAAAAAAGTTATTTTTGTGGATTGAAACTACTCAAAATAGTTCATTATATACAGTTAAAAAAAATTAAAAATGTATATACCCATATAGGTATAAACATATATTTTTAATATAGGTGTATAGTCGGTCACAGCATAACCTACTCTTATACCCACTGCACGCCATGTATGTATTTGAGTTTGACACATTTCCAATCATACTTATTTTTTAACCAGAAATTAAACATCAAAAATATACTTGCCAGCATAAAAATAAAATTTACATAAGAAAATATAAATATCAGTGTATTTCGTCTTAAAATTGCCCAAATGATAAATATTGCATATATAATATTTGTTCACATTACATAATGTCTAAATGTATTTTAATATAATCTGTACACCTTATTTCTTAAAAAACATCATATGATTTGATTAATCTTTGAAGCTGGCAATGAAAAACAACACATTACTTAATGCATTTTAAGCGCAATCATAATATAAATTTCAGTATTTACATAGTTTTCTTGCATACTTTATTCATACCTTTTTACTTTAATTTATAAAGTTACAATGTTTGAAGAGGACAAATAAAAAATAACCAGATTAAAAATACTGTTTTGGAAAAAATTATTACTTCAAAAATATATTTTTCACCAACTATTTTTAATTTTACATGTTACATTTTTATTATTACGGCACTATTAGCTGAGAAAAACATAAATAATTAGTATTTTGTTGGTCCTCCTTTATTTTTTATCACGAATTCAATACGTCCTACGATGGAATTCAGGAAGTAATTTTAGGAAGTAATCATCTGAAAAAATTTTACACCACACATTTTAAATAATTTTGTTGAGGTTTTCCTTTGACGAAGCCTTCAAAACATTTATATCAATGGCCATTGTATGCCACGGGAACTCCATAGTTTGAGTTTGGTCTGGACTGTTTCTGAGCCGATCCGTTTTTATTATCCCATTATTTTTTCATAAATTCTCCGATCTAAATGTCATTAGAAGTTAGTATTTTTTTTTTATTTAATTTAATTTAGTAACGAAATATATTGTTAGAAAAAAATAATATGTTTTTACTCCATGAAAATGCAACTGCATGTACTCAATATTATGGGAACATTACATTTCAATCGAGAATAAAAAGTCTTTTAACTTGTTGAGGGCCTAAAATTTCCAAAGCAACATATAGGCAAGGGCCGGAAATTTTCTGAATTTTTTGTGATTTTTCTTTTTACGAAAAAACCATGAAAACATGCGTATATTAAAAAAAAAACACACATTCATATTATTTTATCGGAAGTGTCGAAATGCAATGATTTTTTTATCAAAAAATTTAAAAAAATAATCTTTTTTTGAATTCCGATAATGTTGCCAGCCCGACATTTTCCGAAAAATAATAATTAAAACATTTGCCGAAAATTAATATTTACTACATACACTACTATTATTATTTGATATCCTACCTAAAAATTTTCTTCTGTGTGGTAGGTATATTTTGTCGCACGGCACGGCACACAACGGAACATCACACTCAAAACACATATAACATGTTTCCTTCCGTTGCTTTCGTGCCGCGCACACAAAACACTACGCCACTGTTTCACTTTAAATTTTGAAGCATATGATCCACATTTAACACACACATTTCTCAAATAAACGCAACATAAATAATGTATTTTTGTTAATAAATCACTGTTTGTATCAAATTGCACCACAAACCAAGAAAAATCGCGAATATATGTATATATTATCCGCGCGTAGATGCGTATTCCAACTGTGATTGCTGGGCGCGAACTGAAGAAATAAACCCTTCCTATCGACATGGCAACGGAATCACGTGATTTTTGCATGTACCATACACGTGTACGTCTTTCGCGCGCTGGGCACATGACGACGGAATAGATCGACACGGCGACAGACACGTGATTTTTGCATGTACCACGCATGTGTTTTTCGCGTACTAAGGACGTGACGACGACGGAATATTATTTCATTATTTAATTTTCGATCGTACAACATGAGTTTAGGGCGACATCTATAACTTTTCTATACGATTTTGACGACCGAAAAACTTCTACTTTGAGTGTTGATTTAAGCTATAATCGGCCATGTTTTTGAGTCGAAAATGGAACGACAGGTCACAACAGGATTTCTCTATTGGGAAAAAATTACGTTTTTCAAATTCGATACGCGGCCGTCGATAAATAATTTATTTTGTGCCTGTCGGATATATCCGACGCGGCCCCTGGGGACAGTCGCGCTCCGTCGGATATATGCGACGCGGCCCCAGGCTCATTAAAATTTCTCATAGACTTCTACATTCACAGTTCCTTAAATGAAAGCTAATTTCCCCACTCCATAAAAAGAAAAACGTTCCCAGATCTTGGACCAGCAGAATGTTGGAAACACTCCTCACTTAAATCCGTCTCATGTACTGGATACCATCTGAACCAAAAATATTGAATTTGCTCTCATCAGAGAAAATAACACATCTCTATTGGATTTCACGACAATTGTTTTATTTTCTGGCCCATTTTAAGCGATGGGCACGCAATTTTTTGTTTGTAAATTAAAAAAAAAAAAAACAGGTACAAGCAATTAGTTCTTAGAACTCCTTATACCTGCACTCATCCATTTTTAAAGGGTGGACACATTTCTGTGCTCACTATTGCAGTTGTATTAAATAATAATTTTGAAAATTCATTGCGATGGACTGCTTCAAATAATACAAATGATGACCCATATATGATGACTGAATTTCAGGAACCGCGGTGGTCGAGGCGGCGGAGGCGGCTTCCGCAGTGGCGGTGGGGGCGGGGGAATGTACGATGACTTTGGTGGTCGCGGCGGAGGGGGCGGCAACTTTGAGAGGAGGGGCGACAGGAGTGGCGGTGGAGGCGGCCGAGGCGGGCGTGACGACAGATATGGAAACGGTGAGTCGATTCCTTAACTCGGTACTAACCTGATTCCGGGTATGTTTGCCTACAAAATTCTAATCAATCAGAACTACCTATGCTGAAAATAACAATATTGTTTTGGTTATTGAATTCCAACACTCAAAAATAGACGGGACGTATTTATTTATGCCTGTGTAATTATTTAATTAAAAAACATTTACGATTTTTGCAATTAGAGATGAGACCTTTGGAAAGTGGTTGTGAATCTACATGGTCTAATTAGTGTGACATGTTGAGTGAAGCGAATGTGGAGTTTAACTTGTTGTGGGCCGTAAATTTTCGGAATTTTTTGTGATTTTTCTTTTTACGAAAAAACCATGAAAACATGCGTATATTAAAAAAAAACCACACACATTCATATTATTTTATCGTAAGTGTCGAAACGCAATGATTTTTTTATCATTTAAGTAAAAAAAATAATCTTTTTTTGAATTTCCATAATGTTGCCAGCGCAACATTTTCTGAAAAATAATAATATTTTTTTTATTTGTTTATTAGAGACAACACTACTATTAATAATAATAATCTTCTTCTGTGTGATATATTTTGTTGCACGGCACGGCACACGACGGGACATCGCACTCATAACACATAAATATGATACACTTTCACACACACACATATTTCAAATAAACGCAACAAAATTGCGTGTATTTTTGTTAATAAATCACTATTAGTATTCAATTGAATCATAAACCAACAAAAACTGACAAATATCGCAAAACATATCGTATATATTTGTATATACGTGTACAAATAAATCGAAAATCGAAAAAAATAAATCGTATTTCCCGCGCACATTGCGCGTGACCTTGACGATGGAATATTTGAATTTCGATTGCACAACACGCGATCGGGGCGACATCTACAACTTCTCTATACGATTTTGACGGCAGAAAAACTTCCGTTTTGATTGTTGATTTAAAATATAATCGGTGATGTTTTTGAGTTGAAAATGGAACGACAGGTCACAACAGGATTTGTCTATTGGGAAAAAATTACGTTTTTCAAATTCGATACGCGGCCGTCGATAAATAAATTATTTTGTGCCTGTCGGATATGTGCGTCCGCGGCCCAGGGGGGGTTAAGGATTTCATAAATGCTTGTTAAAAATCCAAGACAGGAAACAAACCTGTGTTTTTATATCTCCGATTGTGCAACATCACTTTTCAACACCCAATAGCTGCGCAGTAGTGGCATATAAATCATTTTAAATTAAAATATTATTACATTCTGTTCAAATCTTTAATGTAGACGACTTATGTGTTAGAGCCCATCCGGGAATTCAATATACATAACGCCGGCCAAACAGACCAATACAGTCGTCAGTGCTTCTCTGGATGTCGAGGTGAGAGCATGTCACCTCATATTGTAAAAGTATAGGGTGGTTTGCATATTTTTTAATGATTAATTTTAAAAAAATCTTTATTTATTAATGATAACAGTACTCCCTTCCATAACTATTGATATTGCTTGAACATTTTCGACTCATTATAACGGCAGGAATGTTGTTTTGTATGTTTTAAATGTTTTCTAATAAATAGATACCTAATTATTATTAAAAAATCTTTCTTGGTAAACATCCTGTTGCTCGTACATAAATCGTCTCTATTAAAGGTTTGAACAGACCGTACATCGGTATTCTATTGTGCATACAAGGGTTGTAATGTTGGATCTGCACAATGGCTGGGTGTTCTTAAAAAATATCCGTTTTAAGTCAAAGTGATATTTCTATCAACCAAACCATTATTGCAATCGGGAGTTTTGTCTAAATATAAGTTTTTGATGAATATTGTACAGGGTGTACCAAAGCTAGCAGCAGAAACTTGGCCGGTAGATTCCTGACTATGTTACGAGTCTAAATTGTTCTAGCAACCATGACCTGATATCAATAGTTATGGAGATGTGCAGTATCAAAGTTAGAATTTTTTTTTTTTCAATATTTCGGACTTATTTTTTTGAAAAAAAGTTGAACTATCATTACAGTAACTTATAACGATTATGAAAAATTCATTTGCTTCAATACAACTTAAATAAAATGATAAAAGCCTTATAAAAAAATTACTTTTTAAAATTTTTGTAAGGTTTTTAATCATTTTCAAGTCAGAAATTTAAAAAAAAAATGCAAACTTCGATGTTGCATATCTCCATAAATATTGATATTAGGTCATGGTTGCTTGTTCATTTTAGACTCGTAACATAGTCTGGAATCTACCTGCCAAGTTTCTGCTGCTAGCTCTGGTACACCCTGTACTATAAAATAAGTGTATACCAATATTATTTTAAAAATTGCTAAAATCATTTTGTTTCACATCCAAAGATTTAAAATATTAAATTAAAGTAA
Organism: Agrypnia vestita; assembly: GCA_016648135.1. Taxonomy (NCBI): domain Eukaryota; kingdom Metazoa; phylum Arthropoda; class Insecta; order Trichoptera; family Phryganeidae; genus Agrypnia; species Agrypnia vestita. The sequence goes on along the minus strand of JADDOH010000713.1, from coordinate 99,471 downwards.
TAAAAATATTGACATTTGCAGATGTCTTGACCATTCTATATTTTTGAGTGTTGGGATAACAATTACCAAAATGAGTATATGAGAATTAGACCAAGTTTCATTTTTGCTTAAAATGACTTCAACCGTTCCGTTAGCATCATTATTACGTTAGATTTGCTATATATTTTATCTTCCAGATTGAAGGCTTTCAATCATTGATGATTGTCGTTCTTTCGGCTTAAAGGAAAACAGCTCCGCGTTTGGCCGGTCGCTCCGGCCCGGGGTACGCGGAGAGGAGTTCACTGTACAAACCAACAACCAGATTTTTAACAACTGTTATGCAGACTCTGAATTTTCAGACCGGGGCGGCAGCAGAGGAGGCCGAGACAGAGATATGGAAGACGGCCGCGGAGGGGACTGGGGCGGGCGGGGAGGCGGAGGCGGTCCCCGGGGGGCGGTGCGGGGAGGATCCGATAGGAGGACCTTTGATGACATGCCCAGTGCGGCCCCAGGTTAGTTATGTCATTTACAATCCATAAAGCCCCTCCATATTTTTATTACTTTAAATATGCCGGGGAAAAAAACTACATTTTCCAAACGTTTTATGGATGATACCGAGTGAAACAAAAATTGTATTAAATGTGAAGAACATTTATAATTTTTAATGTCACATTTTTTTTTCAATTTTGCCTTTTCATAATTTATAAGCGGGGTTTCCAAATGAAGGCTTTACATGGAGATTCAAGCTGTGTACCTAAAAGCCGCGCGATGGGTGTAGCTTATGAAATGTTGCCATACACTGCAAAATTCTAAAGATTTATCACACAAAAATTAATGTATTCCAGAATTTTAAGTACCCTCAAATAATAAGTGTGTGGGATTTTGTTTCAAAATATTTTAAGGGTTTAGTATCTGATGGGATATACTATTTATTTGTCATAAGGGAGCGTCCATAAACTACGTGGTTCCATTTTGAACTCTTTTGACCCTCCCCTATATGCCTATAATGTGTCTTTGCTTTTCGCTTGCGAAAAATCTAAATGTTTTTTTTCAATTCTGTCACATTTCAAAAAAATTTCCAATTATGTAAAATAAAATGTATTGATTTATGACGCAAGGGGCTAAAAATTATTTTGAATTATGAATTACCGGGGTTCTTGAGTTATCTATCGGAGCTAATTTTAACTAATTAATAACTAAATTTATATAATCTCATTCAAATTTCAGACACAACGGGTCGGCCAAAGTTGATGTTGAAGCCCAGGACTGTGGACGCTCCCCTTAACTCCCTGGCAGAGACCAGCCAACACTCAGCCATCTTCGGAGCGGCCAAACCCCGCGAGGAAACCATCAAGAAACCGTAAACCAAACAATCCTTCGTCATCACGTAAAAATACTAAAGCGCCGGGGTCTCACGTTTCCCTGCCGCACGAAAGACACATCTGTTTAGAATGCTTTGAAAAGATCCGATTAAATGTAAATTTGCATTTTCATATTCCGCCGGTGTGACGAAATATTAAGATCTGTTATAACTTTTCTGCAATTAAATAGTCTAGTAGTTCAGGAGCTGCGGAAGTATGCCCGACACGGGGCTGGTGCGCTCGCAGCCCAGCCATCCCAGGAGGGTACAGTGTAGCAGTCAGAAAAAATATTAATAAAGAGCGGGTTTCTTGCTCTGCCTTGCGCGGGTTCTACAATTAAAATGACAAAAAAAAGTATCTGTTAAAAATGTCATGAAAAATATGTAAATTAGATTTTCAAAACATTTACATTGGTACAGGGTATTCATTAGCTCGAAGCAACGGTATTTGCCAATAGAGCTGTTATTGAACGGTACTGTTGAGTTATTAGAATTTGGTTTTGAGTTTGTCTTGTATTAAATATGTAACCAAAATGTGCTATGGATGGAGAGTGGACAAGATAAACAAAGTCCAAGTAAATCCAACGAGGGAAATTCGTAAATTTAAAATGCCATATTTTAAAGATGCTTCTTTTGCCTACATGTGTAATCTGCATTATTCATCACAGATGATACGAGCCTTTTAACATAATTAGATCTTTTCCACAATTTCACAATTGAGATGTGATCTTTTAGCGAACGGATAATACGAGCCCCCGGATGCGACCTCAAAAAAATGAAAAAATAATAAATTACCGTCTACATGATTTCCTATTTAAATTGTATCCGGACCTTGTTCAGTCAGATTATTTTAACAGCTCTGCAACGCTTGTGGGCTTGATTTGTTTTCGAATGCGTCGTGTGTATGAAGAGATTGCGTTTTGTTTCGTGAAAACCCAGCTGCAGTTTTGAGAAAACTCCAAAAATATTTGCATAATATTGTATAATTATTTGTACCAACACTGGCCTGTAGCCTGTTCTACTCAATGTCGAGCTTTCTCTTCTCATTTAAGCTGAAAGACTAATTTGTTAAGAAATATTAAAAAATTAACATCATTCCAATAAATGATTTAGTGATACAAGGAAACAGAACGACATCGTCATCTTTATAAATATATTAGTTTTTTTGCAGATTATTTTAAAATCGAAACATGTTTCACCAAAAAGATGCAAATTATTAGCGATATACCTTAGTAACTTATTGTAAATACATGGTCAGTGGTACAATAAAAACGTAAATTCATTCAAACTGTATTATGTTCTTTTAGTTAGTACATCTTTCCATTTATTTTCTTTATTTTAAAATCTTAAATCAAAATAATTATGTTTAAATCCATGCGTCAAATATTTTTTGTGTCATTGTCAGGTGGTGTCGCCCAAATTATAATAGCGTGACATAATTTTGTTACGTTACTCTGAAATCAAAATTCAAGCATATTTTTAGTACCTATAAATACTTATAGTCAGGCAGGTCCTGGCAACGTCTATAGGTCCTTAAATTCACTCTGATTTTATATATTCCTGTCCAGGCAAGGGAAAATATTAGCTATAAAAGACCAATTGAACAAAATGTTCTACATCAAGGAACGACATCACCATTGTCGTTTCATCGCTGGTAACTCTTTGCTTTTAATTTGTCATTTTAGTCTACCTAAAAATTTATTTACTAGAACTTGCTTAATTATAATTGCTTAAATTTAAATAACTATAAATTATCCGAGAGATTATGTACGTTTCTTTCTGCATCGAATTGAACTTGCAGGTCTGCCACTACATACATTGTTCTGTGGAAGTGGAGATTTTGACAAAATAAATTTTCTTCTCTTTTTGCGACAGACCAATCGACGACGAGTTTTGATAAATTAGCTAATAGAAAATATTTTATTCAATTTGAATGTTTTAATACTTTTATCCCATTAATCTTTTCATTTATTATTTTGATCGCCGCTATTGGGGATTGACAAATTAATCGATTATCAGTTATCAAATATTTTGTTTGTCGCGACCTTGTACCGTGTCGCCGCCTACGAATCATTTTCTTTTTACCACTTTATTTATTCACACGTAATTCCCGTTTTATATTATTGTTTACTTAGGGGTTAGGATTATTATTTTCTATTTTTTATATTGTTCATAAAATGTTAATTAAATCATACAAAAAAAATTATATATATAATATTATATAAAATGTAAATGGCTGGAATGTTTTTGTGGGAAAAGTAGCGAGATAATTTTGTGTTTCTGAATGCGATGATTGTTTTAGTGAATAATGATAAATATATGTCTAGTGTGTAAAGACCGTTGTAATTATCCTTGACTATCAAACCCCGGCAATAACTTATTTTTTTGTATATCCCTATACTCCTTGTATTAAATATTTTCAACATTTATTTATTAAACTGTTGTTTTTTTTTTCCTTCGGATTTGTGGTGTCCAAATCGATCCGGCTAATTTATTTTTGTTTTTGTGAAAAATCAATTTGTTTTATATTTTCTTAAAATATGACTATTTCTAAGATGTCGTAATCGTGAGCATTTTTGAGTTATACCGGCTTCGTATTATAACAGTATCTTATGAACACGCCGATGGCAGAATTTTTTTGATAATAAAGAGAATGAAATTTTCCTACTCTGAGCAACATTTTCAAAAGACTGTCATAAGTATAAGGCTTCTTTTGTGACCACGTGTTGTGAATGTTCTGGGATACAATAAATCTCTGGAGTTGCTGCGGTGTTACGTTAAAAATATGTGATGGATGTTCAAATTCAATTGGGGATATATAGAACATCTCGCGCCGCGTTAATTTATCTGAAGACACTTGATTAATAATTAATGTGATATAATAATATAATGATTCAGCTATATAAAAAAAAATATTCCTCCATGGTTCTGTGGGGAGAGACAGTGAAATTATTATTCCTAGACTGCAACAATGACCACCCACAAAACGTTATTTTATATAAAAACGTCCTACCATACGTTATTGATCAACAAAGATAATTATCCTTAAAAGTACATTAAAGCCGACTGCCGTATGACGAGACTGTTTGTACAGCCGTGCCGGCGAAGACGACATTCGGTAATTGTTGACATATAAAAGTTAGTGTGATTTAGAAAATGCTCATTGATTTAAATATAGCATCTGTATTTTTCTCGAGTTAGTATCTTGCTGAGGTGACGAATTCGTACGCCACGGAACCCCGTATCCCTTAGCCTAGTGATGTTGCCTCATAATTTTACCCATGAAAACTATCCACACGACGTCCTTTGCATATTTTTTGAAATTCGCTTACATTTATTTATTAACGTAAGGTAATGTAAAAGTTAGTTAACTTTGCGGTAAAGATGTACAAAATTTTATATTACCTATATAAACATTAGATGTAATTCGGGTAATCTTTTTGTTAGAATGTTTCATTTTTAGTTTTAAATCGTCCAATATGAAGAATATGGTTTCATTGAGAAAACGTAATTGGAAAATTATAGCACGTTGTTATGAAAAAAAAATTACCTTTGTGAAAAAGGACAGAAATGAATCAATTTGATGTACTTTTATCATTGTGAATTAATATAATAATAGTATGGAGTTTCATAAAAAGATAATTTTTACATACGGCTTATATATATATATCTATATATATACAATTGAGATACAAAACTGTGCAATGTATCTATGTGAAAATAAATAAAAACTTAAAAATATAAATTATGTTTTTTAGTTTTCTAACCACTGCCTATTTAGCTGGGGCGTGCAGTGAGAACAAGAGGCATGACTTTTATTTAAATATATATTTGGAGAATAAATCGAAATTAAATATTTATCTGGCAGAATACTTTTAAATATTAAAATCTGGATGATGTGTTAATTATTGCAATTGGAATGTTACGAGATATATCTCTTACTTCGGTTTCTTTTCAAAAGGCATGCTTTTTGTTCTCACTGCAAGCCCCCTGCTATTTAGTAGCCCTTCGCAAGTTGGGAGACCCGAACCACATAAATTTACTTTATACGGAAGAGTTGTCCCAGTATCCACTGAAAGAAAGAAAGAGCATTCAAGTTGCATCATAAGTGTTGCAGTTGGTAGTATATAATATTCAAAGCATTAACTTTGTGGTTAAGAGACGGGTACGTCTCGAAACAGATGGACTAAAAATCTCCAGGTGTGGTATATATGGTAATCCAGGTATATATGTATGTACAGACATTTTGGTAGTATTTCTATCAGGGTTCGAGGATATATATCGCAATATTTATGGCCCGATTTTTATTTTTGATATATATCCAAGAAAACTTTCTGCAAATATTAATAGATGGCGCTAGTTGTATTTTAAAAATGCTACAGGTTGTTTTTTTAATATCTGCGGTTGTTACTAGTTGTATTTTAAAAAGTGCTACAGTTATTTTTTAGTTTCATATCCAATATATATTTTATAATCCATTTTTTATTACACACAAAGAAACAAACACCCATAACACTACATTAGAAAGAGCAACTTTTATAACTTATGTATAATAATTGCATGTATAAGCTTTTTTCAGTATGCAATTTATTTATTTAATAAATAATAATTATTTCGAGTTTGTATCAATCGCCGTTTGCAAAAAAGGAGAAAAAAAGTTTGGATATACATACATATATATATCCAATTTTTGATATATATCGGATGTATATAAAAAACCGATTATTTGATTTTTATTATAAAAATCGGATTTTTTCGAACCCTGATTTTTATTAAGATTACCGAGATCTTATCCAATTTTATTTTATGGCTTTGCAGAAATCTTAAGCCGCCTCTACACTACTAGGAAAGTCGGCCGAAGTGAAGCGAATGCGATAGTGTGGAGGGGTATTTCGTGCTACCTTGGCTCGCCTCGGGCGACTTCCGAAAGTTGTCGGTTTTTGGGCCGAGTCAAAGGAATCCGAAGAGACCCGAAGTTTGTGCGGAGTACTATTCTATGGGCAACTGAGTTCCTCGCAGTGTAGACACCTACTTCGGGTTACTTTTGACTTCGGCCGACTTTCCTAGTAGTGTAGAGGCGGCTTTAAAATCACGTTCATTAATTGTGAACTAGGTGAGCGATGCGGCTCAGCTGACTGGCTGAGTGGAAAGAGTCGCCGATCTTTTGAGATATTGAACTGTGAATCTTTCGAGCTGGCAGCTTTTATATGACTGTATGGACCTGACATTCCCTTTTTTAATTTTAATTTATTAAAATTTTTGCAGAATCCGTGAGTAATTACTTACAACTTATGTTTTAAAAAACTCCCTTTTAAAAAGAATTTTATTTTTGTGTTTTATGTTTTGTGACATAGTAGATAACTTTTTTACTTCAATAAATTAAAAGATAGAATAGAAAAATTATCATTATTCAAATAAAAACAAAATAATCAAAAACATTTTCTATATTCCTGATTTCAGTTATCCGTACAGGCCACAGAGTGGAGCAATTTTCTTTAATTTTTAAAACATCATAGGTTTGGTAATTGATTAAGGTGCATCAATTTGGGGCAGATAAATGAAATAAAACAAGGGTTTTTTTTTATATCTGTAACATTTAATTAGTAATAAAGAGTTTGCATCTCATCTGGTAAATGATACACAAATTGGTTATAATACAAAAAAGCTTTTGTACCATAAACCATAAGATATCAACTGCTGTACTTGGTGGAAAATTATTTGGAGCGAGATAAACTTAACAATATTTTGTATGTTTTATAAATTAGCCAACACCTCTCGCACTACTTTTTTCTCTCTTCGGAACTATGTTTGATTTGGGTCTCTTTTCTGATGGCAAAAAAAACAATTTAATACGGATAATAATAAATATAAAAAACATTTTGGGAGACAATGCTAGCAATTGGTTGTAAGAGTTGGTTGCTAACACTGAAATCCTTCCGATTCGAGAAGTAGTATTGACATTAGCCACCAAAATGACAAATTAGAAATGAATAACTGACCCAATTATATATGGAAATTTACTTATAAATGTTTGTGTGGCATAAAGCATAATCACAAAATATGCGCAGCATTAAACATAATGAAAACTGGTTCAAAGATGTGCTCTCGAAGTTATTTTATATTCAAGACAGTTTTAATGTAATGACGAGTATTTTAAGTCATTGACAAACAGCGACATCTATGCCTGATCATAGTCTACGGTAGTGATGAGACAAACTGTAATGTGTGTTCGATTGTAATGATAATTGGTAACTAAAATTTAAAGGATATAGATTTAGTGTCCATCAAACTGGCTTTCTGGTTAGCTCTTTGCCGAATAACCAATAATTACAGTTACCAATCATTGACACGATCGAACACCAGTTACGCAATTAGATTATCTCATTACTAGACAACACCCAATAATCATTTGCATCATAGAGTAAAAGGTTAATAATGGCTTTAAATTTTACTGTTAAACTGAAATTAAAACCAGACCTAGGACGGACACGGATGAGGTATATAAGACAGTTAGTTACATGGTAATAAAAAAATGCAAAGTTGTTTATACAATTAAATTCTTTGAAAATGTCAGGAACAATGGTAAAACCTACACATTATGTTGTATTTATTAATGTGCAATTTTTTTATTTAAATAATCACATTATTAATGAGAACATGTTTTTAACAATCCTTGTAAGAGCATCAAATCCATTGTAAGCTTTTCACAAATTAGAACCTGTCTGTCAATGAGTTAATTATACCATCAAATTGATAATACTAAGTTGTCAAATTAACAAACAAAACAAATACATAAATTTTTACAAGCATCCGATTATCCAAATAAAGATTATCATCTATTTTCAAATCTATCGCAGTGACTTCTAGAACATGTGCCAAAAATTGAAAATCATATTATAATATATTATTATACAATAATATAATACATTATACAATAAAATATAGAATTAAAACTAAACAAAGTTTTGTCGGGTAGCAACCCTGAGATATGTGATGTATAAAATATTATGCTTCAACTTACAATATATTTAGAATAAAATGATAATCCTTAAAACTACTAGTCTTACTATAAACTGAATGCATCAAACTACCATATATAGTCGAGTATAAGTTGGGAAATGTATTGCCGTTTTGAAACAGCAAATAATATTAACATGTATAGACGTACCACTATAACTAGGCGTGCGAGGGGGGGCGTCCCTGTCGCATAACAGAAGTTGTCAGGGTGTAAATTTATTTATTTTTAGCGAAATTTAAAATAAATTAAATTTTAATAAATATTATTATTAAGTTCTACGGGTTAACCCGTAGAACTTAATAATAATATTTATTAAAATTTAATTTATTTTAAATTTCGCTAAAAATAAATATGGAGTTCTACAAATTAAACACAAAAACCATAAATAATGTAAATTTATTACACAATACATAATGTACAGAATGTCCGGTGAACAGTGTCGTATTAAATACAGAAATTTGGTTGGGCAGCACTAAAGAAACCATGCAGTAATGGTGGCCGTTCTATCTGTCAAACTATCAGACGGTAATATCGGTCCATTATTTGCTTTTTCAGCTTCGCAAAACTTTAATAATTCATTGGCAATTGTTCTTGCACCATCCCGGACTGTTTAGGATGTTTTGGACATAATAATTCAGTGTATATTGGTAATCAAGATGACACAGCTCGCGCTCAAAGATGAGAATGAACTGAATAACAGGGCGAGGGGTTACCGCCGGGTGCGGGCGGGGCGAGTTTTAGTTCAAAATTCGCCGCACGCCAAGTTACGTTGCAAGCAATAGTCAAGTCGTGTTTTACTGTTATTATTTTAAAATATTTTAATAATAACAAAATAAATGAACAAAAAACTTAAAGAATGTTGTTGAATGAAGCTGGTGAATTAAAGATAGTGGAAAATGCAAAGATTTGTGGAATCTTGCTTCTAAAAGGTGAAAGATGAAATTCCCATTATTGGAAATGCCAATAAGGGGTCATTGTGGAAACGTATCATGTTTTACATACATAATGTAATAAAATTCATAAAACTAAAAAAATCTTTTACTTTTTCTCAAATCACCTTATACTCGAGTACATATAGTAAATGTTTAAATTGGTTATATATTGGATTCATAAATTATTTATAAATGTTAGCACCTTTGAAAAGGGTTATTGATTTACAACCAATACCATTATTTTTGTACTTTTTATTTATTTGCTCAGTGTTTCTGATGAATGATTTAGGCCCTCGGGAACTTCAATATTAAATCAGTTTCATTACTCGATACGTTATTCAAAAAAAAAATTGTCATTCACGGCAATGATCATAAATAAAATGGAAGAAAAACTGCTGTATCGAAGATTTTCTTAAATTTTTAACTAAACTTCGTCAGTGCAATTTATTCACAAATGTGCAAACAAACGTCAATTATTTATGATAAAGGGAAATAGATCAAATAGAAATATCGTATAAACATGAAATATATCATTTGAAAAATTAGGAAGTAGTGAAAGGTTTGGCACAAAAAACAGTTTAAATAATTTACAATGAAAGAATAAAATTACAATATTGTATTATTATGGATATACTATAAGATTACTAACTTACTTATTTTTTTAAATAATACAATAAACTTTTATACTATATTCTCCTTAATTTAATTAATTAATCCCATAAAGATAAATAATAACCTTATATGATTAAAATACAAAAATGTGTGAAAACTATGCGTAATAGAAAAGCTAACTAAACTAATTTAAAGGTGAATAAGATGGAAAGGGAGATAATTCGATGTAGAAAAGGAATGTTAGTGAAACAAATGTACGTAGAGGTGTGTCAAGATGTTTATTGTTTTCATTATTTTTCATAACGATTGTTATTCACGAAAACTTTAAAATGAAATAGAATTTTTGATTTGATTTTCTTTTTATATATTTTTCATTCGCCCACCTCTATTACGAGAAAAAACTGTACAAATGACAGAAATGCATATATTTTATCAATACAAGTTGACTTTTTAAAAATTAAAAAGTCAAAATAATGCAAAAAAGTTTTTAATTATATAACTTTCAAGTATAAAAAAGGTATGTTCAAGTAACTACGACTAACAAAAGATTCGAGATTAAAATTAAAGTGTTTAGACACCTAGGTCTATAAAAAAACTCTACTTGCACTATCGGCCCTTTGGGACATTAAAAATGTAAAATTGTACATATAAATACTTAAATAAGCATAATTTTAAACGGTGATCCCAGACACTCAAATATAGCAAGACTAATTAAATTTTCAATAATAATCCTAAATATCTGGAAGGTTCTCATTTATCCGGAATTAATCAACGCCTATGCTGATAATGTGCGAGGAATCAAGGTTCTTTTAAAAGCAATTAAGCTGTGAAAACAACAGAATCTTAGACTAGAATAACAATAATTTTGAAGAAACCAGTTTCAATACTATGAACTACGCTAACAATACAACACTCTCCACACAATCTAAGCTTGTACTTTAAATTGCACCCATATAATTTACACTAATTTCTTAGAACTTCAGTTTATAAAGACTTTACCCGATTCCATAGTCAGATCCATTAGGAGACGAGATAAGTACAGGAATAATGAAACACTCGTGTAAAATAACGTTACGTAATATTTTTAGTAAAAAAACATGAGTTTTTATATTACAGAATGTTTTGAAAGTCGTCGTCCTGCACGCAATATCTCTACCCTTTAATCGTCCCATGAAATTTCTTTCAAAATTAGGTTAAATAATTTTAACTCTTACAGTCTAGATATTTCAACATTTCTGGACACGAAAATTCTATACGTTAAACTACAGCGTACAAATGATTAGTTTACTTAACTTAACCTGTCAAATGGACCAAAACGATGGCGTTCAAGAATATCCGAGAGTTAGTTAAACAACCCGAGAACGTGACTAATAAAACAAGACACGTTACAAAGTGATTGTTTTGTATTTTTCGGTCCATTTGGTAGTTTACCAACTATCAGTCAACATTTAATTGCACAACTGCTATGTAAATAGTAAAATTCAACTTGATTTGAAGAATTGGACGTGGACAGTACCGATCACTAGAATCACTCGACGGAATACGGTGTGCATCATTTGAAATGGAACAAAAATGCGAGACCAAGTTATTTTTAATTTTTCAACAATTTTTGTTAGATGAGTTCCTTTATATTAAATGCACACAGCTTTATGTATCTAAAAAGAAAATGGACTGACAAGCCAATTGATATCACATCATACCTGTATCTCTGTCGGTTCCTCGTGTTAACTTCTAAAATACTACTTACACCAGCTCCCGATATATGAAAATGAACTTCAGTCACCATAAGCTCATTGATTAGTCAGATTTTCCGCCAGCACTAACTAGACCAGAAGAATTATTTGTACGTGCACTGGATATTATTTTCTCTAGTTTTAACATATTTATACAAACACTTCAAATTCATTTTCTAGCTAATTCAGTTTAGTTGAATAATTTTGACTTCATTTGGTTGGATAATTAAAATGACAAGGTGACACAATAATTAAATATTTATTAATCTTAAAAACAAATTAATCTGTTCTTATGGATTTTGGAGGTTGACATTTTTGCGCAACTCCGGATATACCAGAAAGTTATTGATCACGTTAAAACTCTATTTTATTTCTGATATGTAGGTAATAAACATATTAAAAAAAAAATTAATAATAAATAATAATGAAAGAAATTGAAATCATTCACCAGCAGAACTGATGAATTTTTGATGAATCACATTGCTAAAATGACAATAGCAACCTACAATGACAGATGTATTTTCAATTGGCAAAATAAAATTATTGCATCATGCAAATGACAAATCTTTCGAGATAACTGGACTTCAATATTCAAAATTATAAATAAACACTGTTTAACATTTATGATATCACGAATCGGCGTGATTAAATTTACAGATTACCTATTGTGTTAAATCTCATGACAAATTCAAAAACCCTATTTAATATATCCCATCTCACAAAAAAAAACTTTAATTATCCTACCAAACTCATTGAAATAATATTATGTGTCACACCTTGCCACATTTGGAGTCGTAACCACCGCGCACACGCATTTCAGTCAAATCAACATTTTGATGCTAATGATAAAATAACTAACACATGCGTAAAATACGCACGCGTACCAATCAGATCTAAATACAATACTATCATGTTTACATGGATGGAATAATCATGTGCGTTCTGTTATATAGACAAATAGTATGACAAAATTTCACAAAAATCACAAATACATTCTCTATTCCACTACCATAGACATCCAACACTTTCTTTCGACAAATACAACATGCTTATCTCCGATTCTACACTTATTAGACATTAAGAAAATATTCCCAGATGTTCAATGTCGTTCTGTACTCCCCGTAAAATTTTAAACAGTGAAGTGTCTCCGATAACATGTGTAAATAACTTATTTTAAACACAGAACATAAAATATTTAAAAATTAAATATTTTGGCAGGTCAAGAATTCTAAGAAAGTGAATTACGTTGCTTAATTTATCCCTTTCCCTTATCCAATTTGCATGAAATTTTGTGTTATATTGAGACCTCTGTGACACCAAACTATACCACCAAGACTATGGAGCAGAGAGATACTAGAAGACGTACATCTTCCAAAGCACATTATGAAATACCTGTAAATTTGACTCCGATTTCATAAACTAATGAAAAATATCATACATATGTAATTTTAATATGCTGAATTCTGTTTTTAATAGAACCAAGAAAGGGGTAAGTTTTTTCAGTATAATGGTGCACGTTCGAGTGACCTCTTTGGGTCTCGGCCAAAACCATTTGTATTCCTCTTCTTCCTCAGACTTCATCTCTCTACTGCTGGACATAGGCCTCTTCCATACCCTTCCATCATTCCTTTGCATTGCTTGTCAGTAATTGTGATTAGTGCGCCCGAGGGCGACATCTATAGTTTTACGATGAAGGAATGTGGCATTCTTTATGCTTTTGTTTTTAGTTTATATCTTTCTTCTGTAGTTTTGAGAATACAATAAAAGAATGAAAGGAGAGGCATCTTTTTCATTTATCATTTTGGTGATATCTGCGACAAAGGGAATAAATATCCCCTTCGGATGATGTAGTATCAACCTAACGAGTGTAATACTACATCTGAGATTTTTTTCACGATGGATTAAAGCCCATAAGACCTGCTATCATCAAATCATTGAGATCATGAAGTTATTACAGGGTGCAGACAATGAATTTAGTACAGACTGTAGATAATAAATTTAGAACATCTAAGAACATTGTAACATACCGACATTTCCTATATAAAGTATTACAACTAATAAATAAGTAATTTTGAGTTGTCCTAGAATTTTATTCGCGTTTGACACATTTTTAAATGCACTATTTTTTTGCGTTTATTATATCGTTTATCATAGAACATACTAAAAAACAAAATGTAAAAAAAAACGGTGCTATTAAAATATATGTGAAATAACCTACACAAAGTACAACAGTTTGTTAGTTACAATATTTTACATAGGATGGGCCGATATCCTTAGCATGCTGGGTGATATAATAACAAATTTTCCTACAGGACAAAACAAACGAACACTGCTGTACAAAATACATTCATATCTTTTTCAATCATTTAATTACATCAATATTCTCAATCCTAATTCCTAAGTATTTTTCTTTCCTTCCAATATTTTTCCAACATCCACCGTCACCGTGCCCAAAATCAAATGCTACCCGCTGGCAAGATTACTGCAGTATAAAATATCTATTTTATTTTGATTTTTATAATCTATTTTAACAGTCGCAACAAAGATATGCAATTCAAAGCTTTTTAAACCCAGTTGATAATTTGTACCATTTTGTATATCATTGGCACTCCGAGTAAATAAATATATCTGAATGTTGTGCAACAAATATTATGTATAGAAGTAACTAAACTATTATTTAAAATAAACAAAAATGCATAAATAACTATGTACCATAAACTTTACTGTAAGGGTTGTATTATACCAATTTTAGAAAAATTCGCTTTTGAATTATGACCGGTTTATAAATACATATTATTAGTGAAGAAAAATTCAGCCTATCAGTCAGAATATCAATTTTTGGGATATTAATTTGTGGAGTTGCGTATTGCTGAATTGTGTGATTATTTACTTTACAATGAACTTTATATTCTTTACACTGTTGGTAACAGAGCAAAAGCATATAAAATTACACATAAACAAATTGCCATTATATTAATTGATGTAAGATCAACTCAATAAAAAGAATCTGATTTCCACCTGGTACCAAAATGTCCGTGTTATATATTTTGTCCTAAACAGCAATAGAACTTTCCAATTTCCCTACGTCTACTTCAATTCAACATTGTTATGAAAATAAAATAATATTTCATCCTAGTAACTCAAAAAAATATAATTTTTAATTGTTCCAGTATTTTGCACATATCTGATATACGTTATTTTGAGTGGCAGTAATATTTTTTCATAGATATGTATTTAGTTTCAAAGGAATATATAATACAATATTTGTATAAAAAAAGATAATAACTGCTGCTTAAAATATGGATTAAATATGTGAGGCTATTGTTTATTCCAACATCATCACATCAGCCCTGATGATGGACCCTGCAATGGGATCCGAAACGTTGGCCAGAGAGGTCACATATACACGGCAGAATATCCCAGAAAACTATACACGGAAGATTCTGAACGGCCGTGAAAACCTAAGGACATTTTTATTGTGACACCTTCTTTATATTGTCGATACGCTTGTGCCACATATATGTTCTTGGCTGAAGGCCGGATTACCACGAGTCTACTGTAATTATAAAGTATTGTGAGTGACTCTTCAACATTAATTCCTGTGTTATATTACAGTACATTCGGAACACAGAGCAATAAATTGTCAAATATTAATACTGAACAATATATTAAATATATCTATATTTATTAAACAAAATAACAATACGTAAAGAAAGCATATTATTATTATAAATGATGCAGAATACCAAATTTAGTAATAAAGAGAAAAAAAGAGTGATAAGTTTACGACATTTTAAAAATATGTTTTTTATTGGCAAATTAATTCAGTTGATAAAATAGAAGAAGTTTTTAAAAAATAATTTGTCAATACATATTCTACTACGAAACATTAATAGTGCATCTGATTCAGAATCGTAACCATTTAATAATATATATTTGTGACTAAATTACTTATGAAATTTCTGTCATGCCAAATCGGAGTGGGTAATTTTCAGTAAAAACTTTACATGTGCGTACAGGAGCCACAATTCCGCTAGTGGCCATTCCAGTCTTACGTAAGGACATGGATTTAGTAAACATTATGTTAATTTATCTAAGTATTGGCTAGCTACTATTGACAATGTTGTAAAAGTGTTAAAAAAATTGTTTAGCCCTATATCTCTTTCATACATCAGATCATGATGGATTTACAAAGTGAAGGAGCTTCGCTTTCCCTTCGGAGAAAGAGGAAAAAAAGGTATAGAAACAATGTTTCTTAGGCAAGAGACCTTTGCCTGTTCTAACCCCTTTATTGCTTACTTAACCTGGAACAACCAATATAATTGACGGATCAATTCGAACTAACAAAGATGGCAAATGGCCGAGTCTAGAAAAGACTCAAATCCACAGTGCTTCCAACTGATTAAGTTTGGTTAAAACAGAAAAGGCAGGCCAGCGCACCTAATGCAGTGTGCGTGTGCCTATCATACCACACCACAGCCAATGAGCATTGCACGGTGAAAGCAATGAACACGTTAAGGACCCAGAAAATATTTGGTGAGATATGTAGGTGTGGGTTTTTGGTGCTGATAGCTGTCCTACATAAAGAATTGTAACCAAGAAATAGATTGTTCTAGCATTTCTCACGTATTTGATACATTTTTAAGTTGCAGTATTTTTTTGTATACATATTGTGTTCAATAAAGTATACTAGAACACAATATATAAAAAAAATTCTGCTATTTAAAATATGTATACGCGAAATACTAGAACTGAAAATTACCTATTTGTTAGTTACAATAGTTTGGGTAAAAGAGGTCGACTAAAATAATTTTAAAATTATAAATTAACACAGAATGTTTTTCAGAGACTTATCTGGTAAAACGCATCGTTAAACCGTGTTAAAAATGTGCGTAACGTTTAGCACATTCTCGGGAGGAGGTAAAATATAACAGAACCTTGTTAATTAAGGGAAAGACATGTCAGATTGTAGGGAGTACATACGACAATGTGTAAAATGTGTTCAAATATTTATTTTTATGTTGTAAATTTTACAAGAATGTAATGATTAGATTAAGGGTTTAGTTTGGTAAAATAAATTAAATTTATGCAATGATAAATGCTAATAATGAGAAATTACTTAAGAAGAGAGATAAATATATTTTTTTACGAAAAACCATTGCACCATTGCGGACAAGTCGTTCGAGCTTTATTGAAAATCTAAAAAATGGCTGTGCAGTTCTGATTAATATACCTATCTAATATAAGAGACACACACACAAGAATCGTAATTCTTTTTGGTGAGGTATACACAAACAAAAGAAATGAATTATAAATATTTTTAAGGTATCTTTGTAATAAAATATTATATATATATATATATATATTATTAATTAAAAAAATAAAAAATAGATAAAAATTAAAATGAAAAGCAATGTAGATGTATAGGGGGTAACAGAGCTAGCTCATAATACTTTACAAGTGGATTCCTGCCTTGATTATGAGTCGAAGATGTTCAAGCAACCATGACCTAATATCAATAATTAAGGAGATATGCGACATCAATGTTTGCATTTTTTTTCAATATTTCTGACTTATTTCTTGCAAAACATTGGACTATCATTACAGTAACTCTTATCTAATATGAAAAATTCATTCCTTTTAATACAAGTCAAATAAAATGACTAAAACCTTCCCTGGAATGTTTTCTCATTAGAAATTTTTCCAGGTTTTTATTGTTTAATTAAACTTTTACTCAAAATCAATTTTTCATAATCTATGTAAGTTACTTGAACGTTTTGTAAAAAATAATTCAGAAATATTGAAAAAAAATGGAAACTTTGATATTGCATAACTCCATAACTATTGATTTGGGTCATGGTTGCTTGAACATTTTCGACTCATAATCAAGACAGGAATCCACCTGTAAGGTTGTGTGGACTAGGCTCTGTTACGCCCTGTATATGTGTATTATATATTACCACATACAAATAAGCCAACAATCATTATTTCGGATTTAAAAAAGCATTAAGTAGAAAGTTATAAAATAATATAGAAAAATTAGTATAAAAACCTTTTTCTCTTCTCGTGTTAACTTCTTCCTAGGATATTACATATATACATTTTTATGGAGAACCGCACTGTGTTTTCAATTCCATTATTATTTTTTTATACAAAAATATAATCACAAACACCTCACTCTATGAATACAACTTTAAGGATTTAAAATGCAAAAGACAGACAGAGAATACATTATACAAGAGGTCGAGTTACTTATATGCTAGAAATTTTATATATTATGTATGATATAAAATCTCTTATACAAGGTACGCTCTCAATCGTGTTGACAAGCTGCTCAATGAAAAACTTTAGTAGAGAATTATAAACAAACTTAGCATACGTATTTAAATGATAAAAGAAAATAAACAAAGAAAAAACTTGAGCCAAACTAGGAATATTTTAAAAATCTTATTTAATAAACAGATCTTTTGCAAATCCAAAAAGACGATTATGTCTTTATTCTGGAATTACCACCGGAGAACGCTGGCGCTCCCTCGACATACAAAATCAATCAGAAAAGAAATTAAAACATTTATAGCTTATTCACTCGCATTGAAATAAGCTAATTTGAATACTGATCTATTTTGTACGGAATGCAAATTTTTATATAAATTTTTTAGAAATTTAACCCTTTGCACCACGTCTGTACATCACTGATCTATGTAATACACTGGATTGCGTACGGGTTTATGGAATAGATGTGACCAGATTCATTACGCCACTGGAAAGTAATTATGAATGTTCGCCATCGAATGTGAGCAACATCATGGTCTTGAATTTCCATAAAAAAGCTATTATTTAATTATTTTTAACATCTATGATGACAAATCGCTAAAGGAGCATTCTCTCTGGAAGTAGAGAAACAATTAAAAAGACGAGTGAAGTGTGTCTGATTTGAATAGCGTGCGATTGAAAACTGGATATTTCCAGAATAATGAATGTTCCATCATATTGTTGTAAACGACTTTTTGTGAAAAATCAAAAACACACTTTTATTTACTGGGAATCGTGAACCGGCTACGACGCGTGTTTTAAACAGCCTCGCGGAGAATCTTTCTCCATCAATACTGCTTCCTGCAACGAAAAAAATGTTAGACCAAGTGCTCTTGCTCTAGGAGGTGACTATTTTGAAGAGAAAAATGCACTAGACAACAAATAAGTATTATACGTTATCTAATTGTGATAAATATTTTTTACAAACACAATCGTCAAAACTCAAACGTGGGCGTTGCAGTATATATTAATGTAGCATCAATCTGACAGTTATTTTTTAAATTTAAAATACATACATATATAGATCAGTGTAAATTCTCTAAAATGTATATTCCTTTTATAAAATAAAAAGTTTTTTGAATTATACACATTATAATGAATAATGCTTGGAAAAGGTAAATAGAATTTTTGATATACACATCATACTGGCTTTCTCCTACGAGAGTTATTTATGTGCGCTAGAAAAGAAAAATGGCAGAACGCCTAGACGATGCAAAGGATTAAATTATATTGTAATTTTAGATCTTTACAGGATTATAGATTTGCATTTTCTATGGTAGAATGAATATATAATACATTGATCTTCTCATCAAATCAAAATTCAACCGTAACAAAGAAAAATAGGTCAACCGCTGAGAGCTTTGGTATGATCATCTCATTCTGTTATCATCTATCTTATTCTTTTATACAGAGCCAATGGTAGTGCAAATGAGAGAGAAATATTTTTTTTCACGAGTCATACAAAACCCCTCGGGGGTTATACCATAATTCACCTAAAAATTATTCTAAAGTAGGTACTATTTAAAATATCAAAAGATTGAATTTTAGATGCACATTTTTTGCATTTCATATTAATAAAAAAAAATACTACATTTGGATCTGCAGTATTCCACGGCCGAATCCAAGTCGTCGACGGTTCACTCTGGTTACCTTTTCGAAGCCGTGGCCTTTCTCCTCGCCGTTTGTCTCTGATGCTCAGTCTCAAAGTCCTCCTCGGTGAGACCCAACCTCTCCATTTGAGGGATGAGGTACTCCTCGCAGAGGATGGCGGCGGGCGGGTGGCGGAGTATCTCCAGCGTCTCGCACAGACCGGCGGCCTTCTTGCGGACCTTGGCCGAGCCCAGCGATCCGGACAGGATAACGAGGGAAGCCTTGAACAACACCTGATAAACACAACAAGGTTATTTGTCAAGTAAAATAAAGCCAATAATCACTATCCTATTACCCTCATGACGCCAAGTGAGAATTTATTAGCTTTTAGATAACGCGAAAATAGATATTATGCATGCAAAGTTATTTTCACATTAAACTATACCTCAAATAATTCAATAAACAAATCTAATAATTTTTAATACAGTTTCCAGATAACGTTTATCAAATACAGAGTGCTTCGCATCTAGTTGTCGAAGACCTAGAATTATATAAATCTATTATTTTAAATGAAAAACGTTTTTGGTAATTTTTTTATTCTTACCTGCTTACCACAGAATTATCATCTCTAACTCGGTATATATCTCTTTGGGGCAGATATTGACCATACTAAAACTACTGGCTTTGAAAATTGTCTTAAAAAAGCTTTGAGTTATTCTGTGTTGGGTTGATTTGCCATTACTACATGACGGCAAACAATTCCATTTTGAATGTCAAAACAGGCAGTGCATTAATTACAAAGTCTAACTCCATTTTCTAATATTAAAAATTAACATGTAATATTAAAAAAAAAACTCCAATCATTATTCCTTTCTATATAAAGGTGGCGACTGACATGAGCATTTGCTCGATTTGAATATTCGCACGTGTGCTGCGTTCTTTCTGATCCGTTATTGCTATTTAAAAAACAAAACGTATTTGGGCAACAATTTTGTCCAAAATGAGAAATAAATATCAAACGCAAAAAAGAGCAACGAGTGCGAAACACCAGACGCGCGCACTCTCGGCAGTGCTCGCGGTGCGACTGACTGTATGTTGTAACATTCAAAGGGATTCGCCAAAAAACCGACAGCCGGGTGGAGCACGCTCGGGTACTCGGCGCTCGTCGTCGAGCTGCTCGGCTCACTGTACCGACACGCTGAATATTCGACTTGTAACGTGCTCGCATCGAGCAAATATTCATGTCAGTCGCCACCTTAAAGAGAGTTATTACATGCTTTCAGATTTATAGTGTTTGAACATTTCAAATGTTTTTTATCAAAAACTTTGAAGCAATGAAAAAGACTCCTTTAAAGCCTAGAACTAGTTGTGTAACAACCTGTGTTTTTTTTTTTTAGCAAAAATGTAACAAAGAAATGCAATTTGTTTTGAGTAAAAACGGTGTATCGAGAGCGATAAAAAATCTGCAGTTTACCTTGACCCCCTCACACAGGAAGCAGTCCCACAGGCGCAGCAGGCAGTCCCAGGGCAGCGTTCGGGTGAGCGCGCAAAGGAACCATTCAGTGGCGTACAGCGCGGGCTCGACGCGGTGCTTGTTCAGGTGGCGATGTACAGCGGGGGCAGTGCGCCGCAACAGGGCAAACAGGATGTCGCCGTCACGTTGCAATACCTACAGGCCAAAAACACACGCATGGAAGAAAAATAATATAAAGCTTGGATGACCTTTAATACATCATCCCTTCTTCTTCTGCCCTGTCCGTTTAACGGACGTTGGCTATCATGTTGGCTAAGCGGACTTTGTTGACTGCGGCCTGGAACGGCTCCACAGTAGACTGGCCATCTCAATAAGCGGTAATTCTACATTTCGAGTAATCAATCTCAGTGGTTTGTTTTTTATCTAAAATGCTGGTTTGAAATTTCTGCAAAGTTTTAATCATTTTATTTGAAAGTGCCATTAGAACATCTTCGACTTATAATTTCTGCAGTTACTACCTGCAAGGTGGACCAGCATGCAGTAGTTATAAACTTAAGTTACGCTGTATATAAAATTTACTGACTATATATATAAAAAAATAATAATATATACATTTAAATACAATACTATGGCAGAAATGTCTAATATATTTCGAAAAACCTTTATATATAATTAAATCGGAAATTGGAATAATATCAATTACATATTAGCTTATAGTAGCTTGTTGGTCTTGTGGTTAGGACTCTCGCCTCGTGATCCAGTTGGAGCGGGTTCAAATCTCACTCCAGATCACCAAGTTGGTCCTATTTTCATAGCACAAGCGTTTAGCTTAGTTTGAAAATAGTTAGAATATTATGACATGTATTCCGTGCTCGCATCTCTATTTAAAAAAAAAAAAAATTTTTTTCACTATCAATGACATGTCGTGAATAAATGTTGCACGTAAAATGTTCAAAAGCCTACATTTAATGAAATTCATTTACGAATTAGCTTTAACTTATTCATAGAAATAGAGATTGAATTTACACTACTTATTAAATGTAATGAAAGAAACTCTAATGAAATAAATGTGATAATGCCACGATATTAGCAGATGATCGCAAATGACGCATTGTATTGACAAGGAAATTGACCATTGGAATACATAAAAAGCATTTAATATGTCAGTAAATATGTAATTAGTAACGGTGTCATATTTATAAGTGACCTGAGCGTAGTTCTCATAAAAAATTAGATCTTTCCAAAAATTTGTTTATGACATACTAAATAAGACTCGCAGGTCTAAAGATAAGGTGAATGCAATACAGAATATAACTTCAGTAGGAAAATATTCAGTTCAGTAAGACTTTCTTTCAGATTCAAGAAACAAATTTGGTGAGTGGAAACAAGTAAAGCATTGACAAAAAGTTGTACACAAAAACTAAAACTAGAATTTTAAATCTTTTTTTTTAAAAGAAAAGGATTACTTAATTAATATTTGTTTCCAAGAATCTTTAGCAACGCCCAACTTTTTGGCTTGTGCGCACTGAAACCACCGCTGTAAAATGTAGCTATGTATGAAAAAAATATCAATATTGTCATTTGACTGATAAGATATCTGTTGAGAAATATACTATCTCTACAGCTGGAACAAAATGTCAGGGCTATGTTAACATTGAGAGCTGTCAGATTCACAAACTGATCCTAGCTGGCAATACTAATGCCTTCTCCTGTGAAGTTCGAAATAATCACTAATGCCCTTTTGGCTTTCTACCCTCGAAATAAACACGACAAACTTAAATTTAACCACTTCTGTGGTCAACCTCTTGGAAAAAATTGGGTCAAAAAAAGCCACCCCTTTTTTGTAAGATTGTTGCATTATCATCAAACTGTAAATTTATACAAGCAGTCTTGAGATAAGGAAACTTCGGAGGTGGCGCTGGCTGATTTTATACATTTATTTCTACAAATTCATTAGGCATATCGACATCCTCATCTTCTGAGTCGTCAACATCACTATCATCGTCAGATTCCGAAAATTCCTCATCTTCCGATTCACTTATCAATACTTCCTCGTCGCTTTCGTAATCTGCCATTTTGGGCAAGAACTAAAATAAAATAAATAGATAAAAATATACGTAATACATAAATACGAAAGTTTGAATACACACGATAATACAGCACACAAACTAACTGGGCGACGAGTAGCCGGTGACTAATTGTTCTCGAAAGATCAAATTACGACACGAGTCACTCAACGCGCGCGATGCGTTCCTTAGACTGGTAGGGGAATGACCCGAGCTGGATTCAGACAAATCACTATAAAAAGTTTAGTGTACGACGTGTCCGAATTGTATTCGGGCAAATCACTCAAGGGGTTAATTGCATACATATTAATACATTTAATTAATCCTCATGTCATGTATTCTATATATTTAATTCTAAATATAGAGAGAACACGTACAAGATTAAAAAATATATATATGAGAACTCTTAGCAAAATTGTAGGAGAATCCTGCTTCGGAAAACCCCTTCAGAGACATGGAAGAGATCAACATCCAAAGTGATATAGTTCAGCATAGGGATAGCTCTTCCAACAGGCATAACCATCGGCAGGTTGGTCCTGTATATTGGAAAGTGAAACAATCTATGTTAGCACTGTCTTAAGTAATTACCGGGAACATACAAACCAATGCTCCGCGTGATTTCAGGATTAAATATTAGGCAAGGTCAACATAGTACAACCATGATTAAGTATTTTGATCCACATGTATTTAAATAAAATATTCCCACCTCCAGACCCGGGTTGTAGTAGCCGGCCAGGTACTTGTCGGAGATGCTGACCAGGCACCAGAAAGCCTGTACAGCCGGCATATGCATGAGCAGGAAGGCGGCCACGGGGGCCTGCGCCTGGAAGTATCCTACTTTGGGGTTCAGAACAGAGTAGGCCTTCAGGACAGACAGCAACTCTTGTTGGCTAGAATGAAAGAATTAAATATAAGTTATAAAGAATAGTAGTTCGATTAAATTTGTGTCCAGTGACTTTGTGTAATAAATAAAAGTTTAAATAGTTTCTAGTATTTCATTTGCCTCCCACAGCCATGGTTCCGTGACAATATAAAACGAATGTAAGAAAATATTATTATTTCAAAACCAAAAAATTAAATTAAATTAAATCATTATCTTTTAAGTCATTCCGCAAACAAAATTTTGCAGGGCACCATTAAATTAGATTATGTCCTTATTCGAAGACCAGCTAAGATTGTGATAAATCTGTGAACTCGACACTCGTCATTCTAAAAGCCGTATTTAAGAGTGAACTGAATGAATGCTAAACACCACTTTGGACTTGACCCAGAAACAACATATGGCAGTTGTTAACCCCTTGGAAGACACTTTTGGTTTATTTAATTTTACTTGAGAGTGAACTACACTTCCTGCAAAGAAAATGAGGCTTATTTATTATTGTAACTAGCTGCAACCCGTAAAAAATGACGGTAATTTTATATGTCGGTTGCTAAGGATTAGGTATTTATTTAATTTTTTTTTAAATTGTTAAAAATTTTTTTCGAAAAAACATCGTTGGAATACGAATTTTCACAAAAAAAAAATTGTTAGAAAAAAATTTGAATAAAAACTTTTTTGGAAAAAAGAATTTTACTATTAAAAAGTTACGGACGTTACATGAGGTTACAGAGACAGGCAGGCGGACGGACGGACACATAGACGGACGCACGGACAGACAGACAATGAAATTATTGTAATTGGGATAGTAAATTTATTGTTATTAATTCCAAAGATGTAAATAAAAATTTTAAAAAAATAATTTAAAAAACAGGGTATCTCGTAGCTAGTAGCAAAAACTTCAGGAAGTTTTCTTCTTTCGATTTCGAATAGAAAATATTCTTCACACTTTGGGTGAACTGTTGACAGTTACGGATATAAGCGACATCAAATTTTGCATTTGTACAAATAATTTGAAGATAACATTTGGATATTATTTAATGTATAGAAATGTCACATATGTATATGTACTTTATTTAACATTCATGACACTTCGAGAAGAAAGAAATTGATCAATTTTATTTTTGCTGCAGGCAAGTATATTTTGGGCATTTAAATACTAGGTTAAGTTAGGTTGATATGTGTCGAACGTGAACACATACAGGGCAACGTAACTATATTATAATTGCTACAATAACGATGCACGCAGTGCACGACAAAAAACAACGAAATTTTATGAAAAGAATCAAGATGAGCGATAGCCAATCGCACACACTAATGGGTGCACAGCGGCCACTATCGGCCACAACAGTTGACATCCAGTTGCAGTAGCAATTGGTCGCGTAGCAGGCAACAGTATAGGATAAGCAGCAGCCAATATTGCCGCCCACAAGGCTAAGAAACAAACAATTCCTTAACAGTTAGTTTAACTTGATTGGTCCAGACAGTTTGCAGACAGTACACCAGGGATCCAGAAAGAGGTACCGCGATGAATGCATCACACCCACAGTGAAACAATATTATGGAAAGCGTGTTGTATGAAGAAATTATCATGGAATACATAAGCAATCTTTATTAATCAATGCCGAGACGTATACAGCGTGTAATCCGTTCTAAATGTGATCAAATAGTAAATTCGCTTTAAAATTCTTCCAATTTTATTTTATATATATAAAATATTAGTATCATAATCAAATAACACATTGATATAGAAATAATACAGAAATCATTTTGAATTAAATACGACTGATGTAAATGTAGTAATCCATAATTAAACCCTTGATAAAATGCACGTTTATTATAATTAAAGTATGTACATATTATATTACTTTACTTACATAAATATAATGGTTAGCAAAATGTAGCTGATAAAGTGAACATGAATAACTGCAGAAACTATATTTTCAATAGGTGCGGCTATTTTGTTGCGCTGAGTGTAGTTCGCTGCATATTAAGGGAAGGTTCGCAGTGTCGATAGGAATGAAAGAGCGATTGGTTGTTGTTTATGTTTATTTCTTCCCGGAGTTAAGCCGTGGGAGCAAATAAATTAAATAAGTGCAAATAAATTAAATAAATTATGAACAAAGAAATAGATAGTTTAACGTGGCGCAAGTCTGTTATGGCAAAGGCCCGACTGGTGTAGCGTCGCCGTGTCCTTACTTCGACCCCTTTGCTGTCGTTGAGATTTTTATTATGCGGCACAGGGTTGAGCAGGTACCGATACACATACATGTCATAATTTTTGGAGATTTTACATCATTTTAATATTCAAATATGTAATATTCAAAACTACATTTTTACCAAGAATTAGCATAACTACCAACATTAATTAAACTAACCCATCGATAATTCCTTATGTGTGAAATACGCGCCGTAGTCCTCATTGTCCCGGTTGCGTTTACACGTTTTCTTTATTCTTCGTTCTTAACTGGGTAAAAGTGTTTCCATTTGAAGATAAGACGTGGCGTAACATTATGAAAACACTGAATTCTTATTTTAGCCGGCTATTTCTTTTCAGGACATTAATAAATTTGCATAACACAGATACCACGGCTGAAGATAAAGCCAATATTTATCTTGCGGCACCAGCCTTGCTCGGAATAGTAAATATTATGTGGAGTGTTTGGAAGTAAACAAGATCAACTACAGGGAGGTTAGAAGATTTGTAATCAGCACAATCTGTAGCCAGTGGGAAACATAATCAATTTAATAATTTTTCATCCACTGCAAATTGATATTTTTTGATAACATATTGCCGATTCTGATGAGCACATTGAATTTTGTATTATTAATTAAATTCATATTTTAAAAATGTGTACTCGTGTTACCGGATAACCGATGATGAATTAAAAATATTGTCAGTTGTAATTCCTTTAATATTATGTGAGATGTAATTCCCGCTATTCTCCAAATAGACTATGGTGTCGAAAATTCTTACAGTACATTAGGGGATTAGAAGCAAAAGCACCACTATTCAATAGACGAAATTTATTTGTTTAAAAAATGTAATATCTTTTATTGTAATTTTATCTATATTATTAATATGAGTAGCTTGTTGGTCTTGTGGTTATGCCTCTCGCCTCGTGATCCAAAGGTCGCAGGTTTGAACCTCACTCCAGACTAGCAAGTTAGTCCTATTTTCATAGCACAAGAGTTTAGCTTAATTTGAAAATAGTAACTATATTTATGTGACACCTATTCCGTGTTCGAATTTCTATTTAAAAAAATAAATCAATTATACAATTTATGATCACCCTGTGTTTGAATATGGAATTGCCAAACACTGGAAAGAATTACTGTTAAAACAATTGACAGAAGCTATTGTATCACCTAAAAAAATCTTTCTCAAGCCAATCCGAAAACAACTAACACATTAACTTTAGCCGCGCAATATAAGATGTCCTACATTATAAGTCATTATCAAAAGACACAATCAATAGGAAATATATTGACACTGACTGTCATAGCAGAGAGCTATGTTTAAATACACCTAGTAACAATCTGCAGTGAGAACATTCCTAACTACGTGCCGTATTGTAATCACACATGTTTATTTTCAATAATTAAGCAATATAAAATAACACAATTAATAAAAATGAACTTTGTTTTTACCACTTTTGTATTGAAAAATATCAACATGTTTCAGAGCCCATGGCTTAATTAAAAATCGAAGTATAGACAATCAAAATATAAAAATTATATATGGGAAATTAATAATAATAAAGTACCTATTAACATGAAAGCAAACTTAAAAGATATGTCACTATTTGTAAAAAGGACCTGGTTATTTATAATATTCAATATACTATTAACACTTTTTCTTACTTCCAAAATTTCTAATTTATCAAACTGTGAATCTGTATAAAATATGTAAAATTTGTAAACCCTTATTAATATCAAAAGAATGATCATAGCTAAAAAAATGGTTAGAAAATTCGGAATAATTATTGCTACTTCCTTAACTCTAACTTCAAAATTTCTACACGTTTTTCCTATATAAAAATAATCCGAATTTTCTAACTATCTTTTGGCTATGGATCATCGAGGATTTCCCAACTCTCAACCATTAGCACAAATTGGAAATTACTGGAAGGGCCTAGAATACACAAGAATATCCCGGAGCATTTGCAAAATGATGGTTTCTTATAAAGTCGGATCGCACTACTTCTGTGCATTAGTTTATTTTGACATTTAGTGACAAGTGAAGCAAATAAATGGGCAGCGATTCAGTGCGCATTATATTCAACCAGCGAAATAAATTGAATGAGTACCTGCGTGCAAAATTGTCGATAACGAACCATTGCGATTAGGGACGAATTAAAAGTGTTTCACAGACAGAAGATTCTCGAGAGACAATTAGTACATAATGTGGATTACAATTAAGTTTGTATCCAGTGACTTTTGTAAATAATAAAAATGGATTAATTTGAAGTGTTTCATTTGTCTCGCGCGATTCTGGGATGCGTTGGACAGAAAGAGAACTGGATAATAATTTTGCGCCTAGGGTGCAAGTTTGGGAGCCGCCCCCTACAGATTAATGTCAAATTTGATCCGTAAGACATGTCTTATTTTCCATTAGAAGCTAATCTGTGTTAATTATCAAAGAACTATGTTTTAAAATCACAATTTTACAATGAAACCTGATTTCATTAAAGTCAGTGAAACTGAAGGTCGCCCGAAGAATCATTGGCCTTCGTTTATCACCAGAGCCCACGACCCCCGGCTACTGTGATGCTCGATACGAGATTAGGCACACCGAGGGGGACATTCAGATTGTTTTGATTAGTCAGTCTGCGATGGATGCAGCCGCGGTCGTTTGAAGGGTCAAATAATTCAATATCCATCACCAATGAGGGGAATGAAAGACCTGTGTGCGCAAACTATCCGCAGTTTGCGCAATCCAACATGTATACATAATTTAAGGCACTTAATCTAAAATATTTAGAGATGTATATTTATTTTATATGTGACAATGTTCTATCTGTATGTACAAGACTCAACACAGTTACGTAGATTCAAGTTTTTCAAATGATTTCAAATGCTAGAATTGAACACAAAAGGTAGATAGAGGTAGATTATTATTAACACGGTTGTCCTTCTTGGCCTAGTGAATTTAATTTTGTACGTATGAATTATTTAATACATGTTTTTTCATTTTATGTGGGTGTTAGTAATGATAGTCAGAAAATATATAATAGGAAATTTTTAAATGAATTCTTTAATTTTGGTCAAAGTCCCGTGGGACCTTTGACTAGTTATCATTAATTAATATGGCAATTACCTTGTAATGCAACATGATTATTTTAATTTACTCTTAACTAAACTTTGCACTAAACACACAATGAGTTATGTTATCACTCCTATATAAAACTACATCTGATGATGAGGAAAGTGCTTCTCCTAAAACTATAATAGTGATAAAATAACTCAACATTTGTGATTACACATACAAATGTTGAGTTATTTTATAATTATTATAGTTTCGGGAGGAGCACTTTCTCTCATCGTCGGATGTAGTTATATAGGAGTGATAACATAACCCATTGTGTGTTCAGTGCAAAGTTTAGTTAAGAGTAAATTAAAATAATCATGTTGCATTACAAGGTAATTGCCATATTAATTAATGATAACTAGTCAAAGGTCTCTTGTCCCATGAGACTTTCACCAAAATTAAAGAATTCATTTAAAAAAATTCTATTATATATATTCTGACTATCATTACTAACACCCACATAAATTGAACCAAACATATCGACGGCTCCTACGTATAATATCGTAACCCACAAGTTGACAATTTTGAGTTTCTTGTGTAAACACATGTGTATTTAATTATATCTTTAATTCCAAGAAACAAAAATAAATATTTTGCAATAAATAACGTTTTATTATTATAAAAAAAAAAAATTTTTTCGTTCTAGGAATTAAATATATAATTAAAAACATATGAAATACACAACAAACTCAAAATCGTCGCTTTGTGGGTTACGATATTATACGTAGGAGCCGTCGATATATTAAATAATTCACACACTAATATTATTTACAGTATAAGAACTGAGGATCCCTCGCTGTCTGAACACAAGAGTTCTCTTTACCGACCAGGTCTACATGAATGGAAAAGCTCAAAAAAATAAATGTCAATGTAACAAGTTATAATATAAGAATGTAATGTATACCACATAGTAAACAAATAAATAAATAAAAATGTCTAGTACACCTCACGAAATAAGTTTTCACACGTTGTGACTGTTCACTCGGGAACTTCAGCCACTTTGTATTCTCGTGTGACGGTATCGTTTATTAATATCTTTTACATTAACCAATACGTGAGACGCGACCCGACATTGTCCTCGACACCCGTGTCGCTGGTAACGTGTGGGAGAACGAGAGGAGTCTTTGCTCTTCCGTTTGAATTATCTCAAATTATAATTATGAATAATTATCTTGAAATTTCACAGAACGGAAGTGCATTTAGCAGAGTACGGAATAAATTACAGAAGTAGAACGAATATGAGAGACACCTCTAATGATTATTGAGAACAAAACAGCAATAAATTCCAAATCTGAAATGAAATCCTCTCTTCTGGGTCCTACATATCGTACGTATAATGAAGAAATTTATATATTGGGTTTATCTCTTATCCTGTTAATACCTCGGTTTAAGTTTGCATATATTAGGCGCTGGAAAATTTATTTAAATCATGCGGCAACTGAATTCCTTATAACCAATCTGTTACACTAGTTCTCACATCAGGGCCACAGTACTTTATTAGACAACTCCCGAATCGGTAATTTCGAATTCGATTCTGTTTCCACGCGGTCGATCCACAATACAAAATATGATATTGCCCTCACTCGTGGCTTGCTTTCTAGTACAGACTGCGACGTGCATGGCCGTGCCATCGTTCACCAGCGAGATTCTGTTCCAAAGTGCCTATTAACCGGTCGGGTGCCGGAGCGCAGATCTGCGCTCCCTAGACACATATGCGAATTCGGCTTATTTTACCTCGTTTATGGGTTTTAAGGCTTATCATTGGTTATATCTCAAGTTTTTGAATGAATGAACGAGTTCTATTTGTCAAGTAATCTCATTTGTCGCGCAAACCGGAATCAATCATTCCAAAATGAAAAAATCATTCCAAATTCGTCTTTGAACCGCGCATTAAGTAATTGTGTTATTTATGTGTTAAAAAAAAGTGTTATTTTCAAATAAAAAAGTGTTAAAAGTAAGTATTTTTATATTCTTTGATATATTTAGAAAGAAAATATCGAAATACAATATCTTTAGTGTTATGGTTTTATTCAATAAACATGTGCGTACATTTATGACAGTAAATTTCGTTACTTATTTTCATAATTAATGAATAAGTATTTATTGTACACGTAATTATTGAAATATAAGTAATTTTTGAAGTTTGTGTATTGAGAAACCAGAAACTGCATCTTCTTAACAATTATTGTTGATTTTTACATGAATATAATAATCATCACAAAAAAGTGTCTAAAAAACAGCGATCGTGCGTGAAATTGCGCAGCATCCGACCGGTTAATAGTATTCATGTACTTGTATAATTTTAATAAACTTAATGAACTTGAGTCCCGGCGGAGAATAGCTGATCTTGTTGTGCTACATAAGATTCTCAGTGGAGCTATCAATTCTCTTTCTTTATCTGACATAAATTTGCATGTTAAACCCCGTATAAGAAAGCCTTTAGAATAAGCCAGCATTCTAATAATGTTGGTCATTTTTCTCCCGTCACAAGAATGTGCCGTACATACAATACATATTGTTCTGATCTTAATGTTGATATTCTTGCAGACACCCTATCATCATTCAAAATGTCACTCCTACACAACATCCATTTTCTTGACGATAACCTAAACCCATAGAACACATTAATGAATTATTTAGTTACATATTTTTACATGTTCACACTGCATTGATACACTAAATATACAAATGCATGTTTATACTAGAGCACGTCAAAGACTCTTGTAATTGAACTAATGGGCTGAGTTTTAATTCTGTTAATATCGCATTAAAAAATATAACCCATATGTGACTCAGATGAATCTTTTTGAAAACAAACTTCCACGCTCCGACGAGAGCACCTGCGACAAATTGCATTGTGGCTCACTTAACAGACCCTCGCCAAGAGAAATAACGTCACCTAGCCCTGTTAAAAGCTTCAACAACTGTAGAGCGTGCATGAGAAGATGTATGAATGTAGCCGAAGCAAAAGTGGTGTGCCAAGATAGAAGAATGTGTCGTTCTATAGTCTCTACTATCCCTGCGGCAAAACTGCAAGGTAGTTACTTTTATATAATTTTATTTTTTCATAATTTATATTACACAAATTTGTATTCAAAGTTATGCGCATTTAGTATATAGGATATTAGATTTTTAATTCCTAACAAATAGCACCAAACTTGACTGAGCATAGCTTGGGCAGCGTATGGATGCAATTTTCTCTAATTTAAAATCTATTATATGATTACTATTTTATATTTCGTCTCAAAATGTTGACAAAACACGTCACTTAACGCACCACAAACTTCTAGAGATGATCCATATGCGCATCACAGAAAAATTGCTAAATAAGAAATTCAATATCGTTTACGAAAACAATTCGCAAGCCTACAACAATTTTATCAAGTGTCCTTATCTCAATAATGCAATTGCAAAACAATTACACGTCGCAACATGTTGATCAACTAAAAACTGTCGAGAAAATAGTAACATTTAATTTTATAATATCTGACCTTGACTCTATCAATGTTCACCGCAGAAATACAATAGAGATAATGTGTGTAATAGTTAATAAAATAATTATAGTTTAATTTATTGATTATGACATTGTAAAAAAACAATGACGATTTGTGGGAGGCACCGATAGCGTAGGCGTAAAGCATGCGTCAAGTTTTTTATATGAAAATTAAATTGCATTACTGTCGAGCCATTGCGGCAGTTATCTGTCGAATATGAATTCTGAACTGCTGCAATTTTTATAATTAATTGTTTCTCTCGTATAAGCAAAGTTTTTGTAACTGTTGATGTAACGCATCGGTGGATAAAAGACCCCCGAAGTGGTAGTATGTGAAGGGAGAATTCTTCGGTGCTTAGAGTTCGATGTCGCATTTATGAATAACTGCACATCGAGACCAGTACTACAAAGCAGGACAGTAGAAGGTGTTAAGTAATGCCCACCGGTGGGTGCTGAAGTTTATCGGAACAATATTCGCAGGCGTGTTTGCTAACAGAAATATTACAGTGTGTATAGTAAAACAATTGTCGACAGAATGACATTGTTACAGCATGCGGAAGGCGGTACAGTAGGCTGCCGGCAGTGGCATGCAGTGGGTATAAACATAGGTTATGCTGTGACCGACTATATACCTATATTAGAAATATATATATATATATATAGAAATATATAATATATATTATATATATATACGCATATACCTATAAGGGTATATACATTTCAAATTTTTTTTTAACTATATATAATGAACTATTTTGAGTAGCTTCAATCCACAAAAATAACTGCACTATAAAAGAAGTATTGTAAACAATATTTCCTAAATAAATAAATATTTTATATAGGTATAGCTAATATGGCGAAAAATTCCAAAAATTCAATAATTAAATCGGGAACAATACTAATTTCAGATATACGTTTCTTTTCACAAAAATAAATCAAACATTTTATGATATGACAGATGATATTTGTCATATTCATATTTACATTTACCACAGAAAAGACATAAAATTTACACAGAAAGTTTTGGGTGGAATTTGTAAAAAATAACATTTCTGCATGACGTGCGCCTGGTATAGGACCTTTCGAAGAAGAACGCTATTGCGCAAAACTCGCAGCATTAAAAATACACATTTTTTTTCTCAACTTGACTATATCTGTGGAACAAATTGGTTGGCGAAATAAATGAAGAATTGACATGAAGTTAAGCACAGAAAAGTCGGAAATAAAACTTCTAGCCGTAGGCTTACGGCTAGAATTTTAAATCGAAAAAACAGATACATCACATTAAATGGAAACGTCAGAAATAAAACTTCTAGCTATAGGACGAATTACGGCTAGAATTTTAAATCAACTTTTTCTTAAGATAAGGATTATTTAATTAATATTTGTTTCTCAGAATCTTTACTAATGCACAGCTTTTTTGCTTGTATGCGCTGCACGCCACTGGCTGCCGGTTACTTGACTTCGATCGGCGGAATTGGGTGCTACGTTTACGGCTGGAGTTTGTCGCAGGTCCTGATCACGACAAATGTTTTTCATTCAAAATTTGTAAAAGATATTCTTAAACTCTGGGCTAAATCCAAATTCATGGTCCAATCGCATACATAATAAAAATGAGTATTACACTATATTATTGAATGTGTTAATAACAGGAATGAAAGATAATTTATGTTTAAATAATAAATATTAAATAAGATATTACATTATAAAGTTTCGAAAAATGTACTCTATATTTTGACATTTCATAGGCAATATCTGGGGGAAAATGTGAAAACATAGATAATGTATAAGTTTACATGACAAATTTATATTTTTTATAGGCGAAAGAAATATGATGAATAGCTTCTTCCATGGCTCTTAAAGTAATGACCGACATTCAAAATGTGTGGTAAAATTTTCGAAACTTTAAAGTGTATTAATATCTTATTTAATACTTATTATTTAAGCGTTAATAATCTTTCATTTTGTAATCAGGACATTCAATTAAGTGTATAGTGAAATGCTCACTTTCATTGTATATACAATGGGACCACGATCTTGGATTACGCCAAACTCTGTTTATTCCTGAATTACACCAAGACTAGCAAATGAACGGCACTCACCCCGGGCCTTCCTCGCTGACGAACATCTCATGGTAAGGAAACTGCCTGTGAAGGTCCTTCTTGATGTCCTCCAGGCACTTGGGGTCCGCCGTCTCCTGCAGCAGCTCCTCGTACAGGCGCGGGTGGCGCTCCATGAGCAGCTGCCCGCCGCACAGGTACAGCCAGGCGCGCGGCCGCACCGAGGCGGGGATGCCCTTGCGGCAGCGCTCGCGCACCTTGCGATAGTTGCGCGTCATGAAGGACTCCCAGTGGTTGAGCATCCGGATCCATTTCTGCTCGCGACGAAGAATGGTCGCGGGCGATACAGTCTGCTTTCTGCAATAAAAATAAGTCAGAAATATTGAAAAAAAGATACAAATTTTGCTGTTGCATGTAACTCATGCTCAATAACTATGGATATTAATTAGGTGATGGTTGCTTGAACATTTTCGACTCATAATCAAGGCAGGAATCCACCTGTAAAGTAATGTGGACTAGTTCTGTTACACCCTTCATATATATCATAAAAGATTGATTGTACAAGTATATTATACTGATTTTTGTGTTAGAATTTAATTTATTGATGCCTATTTCTAATATAATTATTTATGCATTCTTAATGTCAAATATTAACACTAATATTTAATTTAATCTATCTATAATTCGGTTACTTATTGAAAAGGCAACAGAATATAATATCACTCTCCATATGGCCTTTATTGATTATAAGAAGGCATTCGATTCAATTGAGACGTGGGCGATCATAAAAGCGCTCGAAAATGCACGAATCGACTCAAGATATACGAGACTGATAAAATACATATATGAAAATGCAACCATGAGCGTGACAATAGATGAAGAAACGAAGACAGAAAGCTTCAAAATCGGAAAAGTGTACGACAAGGTGACACTATCTCACCAAAACTCTTTACACTCGCCTTGGAAAACATTTTCAAAAAGATAAATTGGGAAAATAAAGGAGTAAAGATAAACGGCACCTATCTGAGCCACCTCAGGTTTGTAGACGATATAGTGATTGTTAGCAATAATGTAAAAGAATTGGAATCTATGACCAGAGAATTGCAAGAAGCATCGAAAGAAACAGGTTTGGAAATGAACACACAAAAAACAAAAATTTTAACCACATCCAAACACAAATTCAAAATAAACAATTGGGAAATAGAAACAGTTGATGAATATGTGTACCTTGGTCATAAGATAAAGCTGGGAAAAGAAAACCAAACAGCATAACTACCAAGAAGAATAGGTCTGGGCTGGGCAGCATTTGGTAAATTGAAACACTTGTTTGAAAATAAAGAAATCCCAATTTGCCTGAAAAGAAAAATGTTCGATACATGTATCCTACCGATGCTGACATATGGACTAGAAACAGCAACACTGACAGAAAAAAGCATACAAAAATTAAAATGTACACAGCGGGCCATGGAAAAGCAGATGCTCGGCGTAAGCCTTCGGGATAAAATCAGAAATGAAGAAATAAGACGCCGAACAAAAGTTGCTGATATTATGGACCATATTGCAAAACTAAAATGGCAGTGGGCTGGACATATGGCTCGACAGGAGGATACTAGATGGGCACCCAGAATCCTACAGTGGAGGCCCTGGACAAAAAATAGAAGCGTCGGAAGACCTTCCAAAAGGTGGTCCGATGACATAGTCCAGCAAGCAGGAAGAACCTGGATGCGAATGGGGAGAAACAGAGACGAGTGGAAAAAAATGGAAGAGGCCTACATCCAGCAGTGGAGGGAAAAAGGCTGAGGAAGAAGAAGAAGAAGATATGTTAATTGTCCCAAAATAAAAATAATTACACCTGGTGAATTTTGTGAAAAAACTGATAACAAAGAGCTTAAGATATATAAGTGCTATTTTCACATCTCGCTCGATTCCTTGACAGAGAAGTGGTAAGTATCCCAAGCCTAGGACGCAGAAGGTGGTGATTCGGTCTGTGCTATGAAGTTTTTAATTTCATTGTATGTAAGTCATCTCCCCAAATTACAAGCAGACCAATAATAATCTGGAATGTATACGGAAGATTGAATATAGACTTTGAAAGACCCTTTGCTTAGTGCATTCTTTCGATTCATTAAAGATACTAGCTGTAAACCCATGAAAAATCGTGGAACAAATAATAACACTCCTTGCGTGTAATCTGAGGAGCGCGCTGACTGACATATCACACTCGGGTGGCCTATTAGCGGCTAGTCATCCTCGGTGTTGTTGTAGTAATTCAAGCGAGTTACAGACATTCGAAATTATGATAGTTGACGATATCAAGAAACCCAATGACTAACATAGTTTGGTTGCGCGTAATAAAGAGATGCTTCAGTTCCTACCGATTGATGACTACTTTAGATAGCTTGTTATGGAAATCCTAGCACTACTTGACGCTCTGTACGCATACTATGTGAGTGTTAAATTAAATTCAGTCCATTAAAGGAGCCTATTATTAAGAACGAATTATAAACATCTCGATGCTATTACACCATTGTTATATGCTATTCGAAGAGGTGTTGAAATGTTATACATACATTATAAGTATTGAATCATCTCTTTTAACATTTTCATGAGCCTTAAGTATAGCGGCATATACATTTTGAACTTCAAAAACGGGATTAAACGGGATTTGAAAAGTGGCATATTTTAAATTATTGTAGTGTCTGTAGACAATGATTCACAGCTTTTATAATACTCCTTAAGTCAAACTTAAGATAAATTTTAAAAGCTGTATTTTACACGTTGAACCCCGCATTTCACCCTACGGCAAATAGGGTTGGTCGGTAATTAAAAAGTGAAATTAGTGAAATACCAACACACAGATATTGCCTCAAAGACCAACACTTACGAGCAATAATAATAAATGTATTGCTTGCCCAACGTAACTTGGCATGCGGTGAATTTTGAACTAAAACCCGCCCCGCCCGCACCCGGCGGTAACCCCTCGCCCTGTCATTCAGTTCATTCTCGTCTTTGAGCGCGAGCTGTGTCATCTTGATTACCAATATACACTGAATTATTATGTCCAAAACATCCTAAACAGTCCGGGATGGTGCAAGAACAATTGCCAATGAAGTATCAAAGTTTTGCGAAGCTGAAAAAGCAAATAATGGACCGATATTGCCGTCTGACAGTTTGACAGATAGAACGGCCGCCATTACTGCATGGTTTTTTTAGTGCTGCCCGGCCAAATTTCTGTATTTAATACGACACCGGTCACCGGACATTCTTACATTATGTATTGTGTAATAAATTTACACCCTGACAACTTCTGTTATGCGACAGCGACGCCCTCCCTCGCATGCCTAGTTATAGTGGTACGTCTATAAGACATTAAGGGAGGAAATCCCTAAGTTAACACAATAAAATCATTCATTGATTTACCACTTATTTACTTGGGGTAATATTTTGATTAAAATATATCTTTAACTAAAATATAGCTAGATTATCATTTACACCTATCCACGGGAAGTTCTGTTCTTCCCAAAACTAGTAGTGAAATAATAATAACTCTTAATAATTGTATGTGTCGTACATTATACAAAGTTGGTTGAAGAATATATTTTAATCAACACGATAATATTTAAATTTCTATATTACATTAATGAATTTAAGTAAATTTATAACTTATAAAAAAAAAATAACTAAAAAAATTTAGGATAAATAAAACTTTATCGCGTCATTCGTCACCATCCCTTCTCTTTTTGTGACACACGTGTCCTGCAATATGCTCCGTATGCCTAAACTGTTTATATAAATCTTTCCGTATCTTATTTATTACAATATTCTCGGCTGTACACCCATTCTTTTACCTTGTTTCTTACTAGTTCTCATGCTAAAGAGAATTAAAAAATTGACTAAGCATTTTTCTTAGGCTATTTCCAGGGTATTCTGACTCACATGTTCATTCATTCGGATGTTATTATATTTGCTTAATTTCTATTGTTTTTGATAACCAATAGTCACTATGTTCGGTACTTCGTTCGTCCTTTCAACCTACTTCTTAGCACACTACTTATACTTCTTAGCACACTGCTTATTGAAAATGCCATATAAATTCATGTGACAAGCAACCTAAACAGTATACTGATTCTTACCGACCAATAGCTCTAAGCTGAAGTTTAAAAAGAGACACTCGCTGGTTGTAATATGATCAAACTATTAAGACCATATAAAATGCAGTAAATGCGTTCTGCACACCTGGAACATTTTTGGGGAGAATATATCAGGCGTGTTGTCAGCGTGGAACATGTAATTATGGGCAAATCGATATACCAATTTGAGAAATAATAACTTGTCGCACGGTCTGTCAAAAAGTTCAAATGACCAAGCAGTTATAGCGATCACTGGGATAGTAGATATTGTATCTCATTAAAAATCAGTCATAGCGACAGCGGCGCAATTGCTGAAATGACTGATTGTAGCACAAATCAGTCACATTAATTGATTATGGTTACTAAAGTCCCCCTTTCTTATCTAATCAACGTATTCGCAGTAACAACAATATGAATGGGAAATTACAATACGGTAGTATAAAAAGGGACCTTGGCAAAAACAAAATTATAATGAAGTATTTATTAATCTGCATAACTCATTTTTTATTTACCTAAAACCTACTTACTTGAATTGTTAACTTCAATAATGGTTGATTCTCTTTAATTTTCACTAAATTAAACCTTGTACGATATGCACATAAAGTTATTTTGCCACTACCGTTATTTCGAGAGTTAGTTATAGTTAATAACAGGTGTGTTGACAGGGACCGCTTCTCTAGTAACTGTAGTAGCGACAAAATAACTCAATATGGGTGTAATATACAATGTTTATA
This sequence comes from Agrypnia vestita, assembly GCA_016648135.1. Classification (NCBI taxonomy): domain Eukaryota; kingdom Metazoa; phylum Arthropoda; class Insecta; order Trichoptera; family Phryganeidae; genus Agrypnia; species Agrypnia vestita. The sequence goes on along the minus strand of JADDOH010000713.1, from coordinate 59,790 downwards.
TTCGTTAAAATTTTAAAAAAATATGTTTCGCATAACATCTGCTATGTCAATTAATAATACAAATTACAGTATAATATAAGAATTGCATTACCTGGAATGTAAAAAAACATTCAATATTGCTTTAATAAAACTGTGTGTACGATATCACTAAAATATTATGCTTTTAGATAAATTATAAATATTAGGTCCTTACATATGAAATTGGCTTTTAGTATGGGAGGAACATAAAGCCGATTTTTTTTTTATTATAATATATTTATTTAATCAAAGTATGTACCACTGCTATCTATGCACTTTTGCCATCTCATAGGTAGTTCATCGATCCCTTTACTAAAAAAACCATTCGGACGGGAATCAATAAAATCTTTGAAGGCGGTTTGGACTGCCCCATCGGAGTTGAATTTTTTCCTTTGCAAGAAGTTATCCAAATTTCGAAAAAAATGGTAATCTGTTGGGGCAAGGTCCGGAGAGTACGGTGGATGTCTTAGACATTCCAATTGAAGCTCCTCTAATTTGGTAACCGTCTGTTGTGCAGTGTGTGGTCTAGCGTTATCATGAAGCAGCAGTGGCCTAGAGCGATTAACCAGCCTCGGTTGTTTAGCAGCTAACTTTTCCATCATGGTTTACAGTTGCTGACAATAGACATCTGCCGTAATCGTCTGGCCAGATTTAAGAAAGCTGTAGAGAACGACACCAGCACTAGTCCACCAAACGCTCACAAGTAACTCTTTTGGAGTCAATTTTCGCTTGGGGCATGGTTTGGCTAGTTCGGCAGGGTTCAGCCATTGCGATGAGCGCTTCCGATTATCGTACAGGATCCACTTTTCATCACAGGTAATGATTCGATTTAAAATCCCTTCATTATTGTGCCGGTTGAGTAATGCAACGCAGCAGTCAACGCGCGTTTGTTGATTTGCTTCACTCTCAATTCGTGGGTACCCACCTTTCAAGCTTTTTCACCTTACCAATTTGCTTCAAGTGGATTAAAACAGTTTTATCACTAACACCGCAGCCTGCAGCTAACTCGGATGTGGTTTGCGATGGATCCGCTTCCACAATAGCCTTCAATTCTTCATTATCAACTTTGGTCTCCGGCCGTCCACGGGGCTTGTGCTGCAGGTCGAAATTTCCAGAACGAAAACGTTGGAACCAAAAACGCACTGTGTTTTCTTTTGCGGCACCGTCGCCATACACATCATTAATCCTTCGAGCCGTTTCTGCAGCACTGGTGCCACGGTGGAACTCGTACTCGTAAATAACGCGATATTTCAAGTTTTTCATTTTGTAAACTGAGTGACGCAAAGAAAAAAACAATTGAGGAAAAAACAAATGAATTATAATTTTCAAAACACAAATACATGAGTAAATAGCTGTATAAATTTGGATTTGGAATTCCTAACCAAAGAGAAGATATTTGAGATCAAATTTGCCAGTACGGCAAAACGTCAATTTCATATGTAAGGACCTAATATATATGTATTGATTAGTTTGTCAAAGAAATCGAAAAAATATATAGAAATATGGAAACAAAACTTTTAAAAACAGATAAAATATAAGAAAACATAAAGAAAAGATTGAAAAAAATAAAATTAGCCCAAAATACCATTTTGCTTATACTCATTATGAAATAACTTTTTTTTAATCAGTGCAATTAATATTGGATGATGAGTCCATAAATATGAAATGCATTATTAGTGAAATAATTGGGAAAAATAAATATGGTAGTGTAGATTTTGGTTAATATATAGGAACCTCACCAAGAGATATTGCCTTTCAAGTGTTAGTTTTCTTGGCAGTTTGTATTAATGATAACTAGAACTTACCATTAGCATATTTTTTTGTTAATGGTGTTAAATCTGCTCAAAAGGCAAATTAGGTATATGCACCATGAATTAATAGATTCCTTCCGCGATAATTGTATACCTCTTGAAAATACCCGATAATTCGAACCCCGATAATTTGAAATTCGCCATAATTGTATACCTCTTGAAAATACCCGTTAATTCGAACCCCGATAATTTGAAATTCGCCATAATTCATTTCAATTTGACGAAATTGAAAAAATATTTCGAGTTTTTTCGCAATTGAGAACAACAAATATGTCAATATCGGGTACTTTCAAATGTCGCGATCTTTGTATTAGCATAATAAACATTGCGTTTTCGAAATGATTTCTTGAAATATGAAAAACAGAAAATTTTCACAAAATTAATGACTTTTTCATCAGTTTTACGATTTTTGGCGTATTTCGCAATCAATTCACAGTACTTATGGAATGTCCCTTTTCTATACATGTTGTGTCGCGATTCGCGATCCCTAAAATTGGGGAATCCTGTTTATGCTTTCTTCAGTTGGCTGCCTTGATTTGCGCGGATAGTTTAGTTTGCGGCGTTTACGCTAATCCTAAAAGCGTTTTAAATTGTTTTTCATGTTTTTTAATTTGTCTTTAGTTCGATTTTTTTCTAATAATGTGTTGTGTTATTAAAATGTTTAATTTTCTTTGTAAGATTTTATTAGTGACTTATCTTCACGTATTTATTGACATTTGTATTTCTAGTAACCGTGCATTGCTGGTTTGAGCTGAAAAAAAGGCGGAATCAAAAGTTAAACTCGTGTGAAGATTGAAGAAGCGATCCATAAATTCATGTATAACTAAAAAAATTTGATTATGGCCATCCATCCATGTTTGGGAAATAATGTTTTTTCGCAAGTGAGAACAGCAAATATGTCAAAATGCCGCGATCTTTCCATTAACATAATAAATATTGTGTTTTCAAAGTGATTTCTTCAAATATAAACATAAATATAACAAAATTAACGGTTTTTCAAGAGTATTACGATTTTCGGCGAATTTCGCAATCGCAACGCGATTTTTTTTGTACCTAAAATTTCGAATTAACTTCTGCTTCTGGGGGCTTCTGTAATTCGAAATTTATTTTTTGGATCCCTTGAATTTCGAATTAACAAGGTTTTACTGTATAGATAATTAATTGTTCTTGAGCAATAACAAATATTAATTGGAATTATATAAAAGTATTAAAAATTACGAAAGAAAATCCTACCTCATACATGGATGAAAACTTTAAAGAAGTTACTTTTAGAAACAAAAGAAAGAAAATGAAACCGATATCAAAAATACAACTACAAGCAGCCTATTTTGAAAGACAAGATTTGAGTGAAAATAAGAAAAAAACTTAAAAGAGCTTTATGCAGGGTTTTATAATTCTATATTTTAAATGTTTTTGTTAATTTGTTACCAATAATAATGAGATCTCATTAATAACTGACTTTTAAGACTGATTATAAAGATATAAGTCTAAAGTTCATATTTTTTCATAATAACGTTAAAGGTATTATAATAATTTAAATTAACTATAGTTAATTTTAATTATTATAATACTCAATTTAAATTTTTGAGAGTTTGGAGGTGGATGAGTCCTCCGGTTTTGGATAGAGTTAAACTCAAAGGTCACCACTCCGTTTGTAGAGTCGGAGATCTCTGCTGCGGTTGACGATGTAAAAGTCGCGATGGTTTGACAGAATTTATTTGATTAAAAAACACAAGTTATAAAGAATACAGTAGTGTACAAAGGTTACAAGTGAAAGCGTGACGTTCGAAGGTATGACGGCGAGGGCTTCCGCTGTATCCGAGAAGCCCCGCTGGAGTGAGATAGTTTTGTTCTGCGGGCGCGTGCTTATATAGTGATTCAGAACAAAGGAATCGGGGGTGTTATGATTTCCTCTTTACTCGGCCGCGCGTGTGGGTATTTAGTCTGGTCAGCATATGAGTTCATCCGGTCTTCATTCCCTCTAGCAATTCTCGCCTTTGTACTCAGTCATTGGTCCGGCTTACATTTGCCTTGCTTAGCGATCTTGCCTCAACCTCTGTATCGAGGGCGACGGCCTGCCGTACTCGATGTCAGCACCAGTGGTAACTCATTATACGGGTGTATGTGTGTATGTGCCTCAGGCCACCACAAGAGATTTAAGTTTTTGTTTTGATTACGACTTCTGTGCATTTAAATTTTTGAAATAAGTTTTTGTTTTGTTTTGATTACGACTTCAAGTGTAGTTTTTTTTATTCTTCTTCTTCTTCATGTGCCCTGTCGGGTCCGTTCGACGTTGGCGATCATCTGGGAGAAAGTTTCCCTGTCCAGGGCAGTGCGGAACAGCTCTTCCACGCTTCTTATCCCGGTCCACTCTCGATGTTTCGAAGCCAGGAATGCCGCCTCCTTCCGACCACTTTGCGACCCTCAATCTTTCCCATAATGACGAGGTGAAGGATGGAGTATTTTTCGCCTCTCATTGTATGACCAAAATATGAAATTTTACGGAGCGTTACTATGTTGAGTAACTGTCTGTTTGTATGTGCTCTACGTAAAACTTCAACATTATAACTTATTCGATCACTACAGTAACTTATATTGAAAATTCATTCACTTTAATACAAATAAAATAAAATGACAAAAAACTTACAAATACAACATTTTTGATATTTCTGAAAGATTTTACTCTGGGCGACTTTGCGAAGGAATATGAAATCTGCAGTGTTTCTGCAATTCACCAAGGATGTGATGTTGAAGAAGGCAGTGGAATCTTTATTTTCAACATGAGTGCAGTGGGAACGAAAATCTAGATATTTTAGAAATCTATTCTGACTCTCGATCCTATTTATAGTCACTTGATTCCTACGGTTCCAGTACTGATTCCAGATCTTTATAGTGTGTATTCCTTGAAATTATTTACATGAGCGGAGCACGAAACCTAACATCTGGGAGGATTAGCTACAATGGTGTCAATGTGTTTATCTAGAAGGAGTTTACAGTCTAGACGTATACCAAGATCTTTTGCGTCCAATTAAATGGTGATGGAGACCCATTAAGATTATAATCAAAGAGAAGAATATTTTTATTTCTAGTGTACCTCAGAGCAAAACAGCAAAACAAAACAGAGACAAACTTGAAGTCCTTTTAAATCTTCTTGTATTTTAAGACTCATCAACAGATCTAATGGGGGAAATAACTTCATGTCGTCAGCACGTAATAAATAAAAAGCGAAGGTCCTAATAACGTTGCTTGAGGGATGTCCGTGGGAACATCAACCCAGTCAGACTTGAAACCTCTTATCACTAAAACTTGACTACAATTACATAAATCCATTTATACAAGTCACCAAATACCAGCCAATAAGAGTTTATGTAATTAGATCCTGTAAACAACCCTATTGAATGCCTTGTCAGAATAAATCACTTCGACCTGGATCTGGATGAATTCACATCATCCTTTAAAAGTTCTGTAAATTCAATCAAGTACAGTAATCCCGCGTTTAATTCTGCAATTAATCCGTTCTAGACTGCCGCATTAAGAGAATTTCCGCAAAGTAAAATTCTTTATTAATAAATTGAATATTTTCGTAGTCAGAGCATAGAAAACTTATTAACGACACTTTAAATAAGGGTATTAACATTCTGGACATGAAATAAAACCCCTATTCTATTACATATTACCCATTATCATATACAGGTCATTTATATAGCAATCAGACGCCTACGCAAAAACTTCAATCAATTAAACTTTATATGAAACTCATCCTTCCAAAATGTATGGCATATCAGAGTGCCTATTAGGTCGAATTTTGGTTGTTAAAGGCAAAAAGTACAACCGCTTCCACCGAATACTGACTAAGTTACTCACCGCATTTGTGAACATTTCGAGAAATATTTTATAACAATGGGTGGAGATTTTTCTAAAAATGATAAAATACAAAACTATTCTGGAGCGTTGAGAACCGAGTATTTGTACAGGTGTTGAAAAAATTATTTTAATATGTAATTGTTGATCCAATATGAATTCTGAAATGCAGTAAGAACTTTTAAAAATATAACTTTATAAAAAGTATTTTTGATGTTTATAGCGTTTACTTTGTGATTGGACACAAAGTCGTTTAATTAAAATGAATATATAAAAAGTCATGCATATGACAATATTTGAAGAAAATTGCGATAGAGTGAAGCCGCAAAAGTCGAAGCGCGAAGTGATGAGGTATTACTGTAGGTACTATTTTCCTCGGTTGATTTCCTACTGACAAAACTATGTTGGGCCGTGTTGAGCTCTGGACTTTATGTTCGGAACATCTGACCGTAAATACTTTTTTCCAGTACTTTGCTAAAAACGGGATGTTTGGATACAAGTCAATAATTTTCAAAGTCAGTTCTTAGGTTACTTTTGAAGACTGGAGAAATAAAAGTTGATTTTCAAAACTTGGGTACAACTTGGATACAAAAAAGGGAGCATTTAAAAATAATCGATAATGAAGTGGAGAGGCTATGTGCTCAATTAATAATAAAAAGGGGAGATTTGATCTACCCGCGCCTTTGTTATAATTGAGTTGAAGTAAATATTTATTAAACCTTAGTATTAAACGTCGGTCACCATCAACTGTGTAAATATTTTGTATGCAGTAGGAAAGGATATCAGATTTATATTGAGTAGTTTCCATTATCATTATCCTATACAGAATTAAAGTATTTTGAAAATAAGTTAGAAATATCCTGTCCATTATCGGCTTTCTGACCCCTATAGAACACACTGTGACTTCGTTTTAGATTTGACATAATTCCACAACTTATCTCAATCATACAATATTTTATTTTCTATATTAATGATGTATTTTGTGATATTCTCTACTCAGATAAGATAAGATAAGGTTTTCAGGCGTGATCTTATGAGAGAAAATAAAGAGTAGTCGGCGGGATTTTTGAAGATTTTGAACTTGTGGTGCTTAAATTTTTCCATAGGGCCGGTTGTACCAACTAGGTTTAAAGTTGAAGCATAGATTTTTTTACGAAAATGGGTTGTTTGATTTGTGGAAAATGCTTTATTAGAAAAAATGCTTTGAATGATTAACCAAGTTGATACAACTGGCCCTTACACAATTTAATTAAAGCAGAGTTATACCAAGAAGGATATTTAGAACGACCATACGACCAGCTAGTTATATATAACCTTAACATATAGACATATGTTGTCGAGGACTTTTTTATATAACTTTTTGAGTTCTACGACTTCTGTATAGAAAGTATTTAAATATCTCTTACCGTTAAGGCAGCACCGTAAAAAACGCATCGCTCGACCATCTTTTCTTCGACTTTAGTTGTAAAATAGGTCACCATAAAAAGCCGTTTTATCTTAACAGTATAATATTATATAGCCTGTGTCCACCCTGAAAGTCTATTCTAATTCTATATAATTATAATTATAATCGGTGAAATATCGGTGAAAGAATTTTTGAAATCACGGATGGCTATTTTCGGAGATAACCTCCTACGTCCAAACTTACAAACTTTACCTCTTTATATGTTAGTATAGATTATATTTTAGGGTCTAAACATTTTTATCATTGAGTAAGGGTACAGATTTTAACTTTAAAATATGTACTTAACTAAATTTAGATAAATGTTTTTTTTTTTTTCTTTGATGGCGCCCATACCAAGCAATCAATAGCTTCTCAATTTTCCGCCATGACTTCTGTATTCATATTTTCTCTTTGAATTGAATATCTTATTGAATTTCGCGAATTATGTATCTGCTGATGATTTCTCGCCCATCTTAGCTGAGGCATTATAATTATAATTCTGATTCCTGAATAATATAACTCTTTAAAATTTTAAAGAAGGATCTTCTTTGGGTACATAAGTTAGTTTTCCAGGAAAAAATGCACACCATGATATCGACGGTCCTTACATAAACTCGGACATCTTATATTTCTGAGTTTTTTGCATAAACTTATTTTAAATTTAATCCTTAACCCGGGCATGAACAGCCCATACACACACACACATATATATATATATATATATATATATATATATATATAATATATATATATATATATATATATATATATATATAAATTGCTTCGTCTCTGTGAGACTTCAATAATTTATCTTAAATAAAAATATATTGTTATTTATCAATATTTTGTAAACATTTGCTTCATCCAAATAATATACTTTTTTATATTCTGAGACAAAGAAATTTCACTTCTATAGCGCCTGATTGTTATTTTTTATTTTGTTTGTCACGTAGTGGGTTATTCAAAAAATATTCTCATACACCTTTCACGAGTACACTTGTAATCGTGTAAGTGCGTGAGCTATCGGCAATCACTTTATCACAAATTGGTATCGAGATACCAACTTATCTATTATACAAGTAAACACTTAATGCGTTGATTAAGGAAAAATAGTACACAATGACCCGGCAGTGGGACTACTGTTGTTCAAATGGAAACACCAAATCTTGCTATTAAACGCAAAGTTGAAAGGGTGAAAAGAAAACAGCTGTCAAGACGAGGAAAGAGAGTGCTTAGGGTAAGTTCATGTTATACTATTGTGGTGATTCAGTTATCTCCCGCGCAAACTAAACCACTATTATTTTGTTAGTTTTCGTGAAATCATTTCACCACTAACTTCAATGGTACGTTTGATTAACATTATAATGATTGGAATAAAACTATTTTCTCAAATAATAAACTCAATTCCTCACCGTCGATGAGAGGTTCTCATCGACAGGTGAAGAAACCCGGGTAGTTATTTAAATAAACTGAAGTCAAGAAAAGCTAGTTATATTCCACCCATTTAATGATCATCATGAATAATATCGCCAATTCTATCAATGACATATTTGATATTCAATTGCTTTACTTACCTACTTACTTTTACCGTATTTTACATAAACTGTATCTATCTGGCTTGTGTGGATGTGAAATATAGAGACGAATTCCATATCATTTTACTTATTTGTTACTCATTTTCTATTTGGCGTGAGGAAGAAACGTGTATTTCGTTAGACTAAGTAAGATATTGGCCGGGAAAATATAATAGATTCAGTAGGTGTGTAAGGGTGGGAAAGTTACGCTTTTTGACCTTGGCGGCCCTCGTAGCCCAGTGGGTATGACACTGGCTTCCCACACCGAGGGTTCCGGGGTCGATTCCCGGTGAGGTCACAATTTTAATCTATGTTATATAGATTAAAATTGTGTGTGATTGTGTGAAATTGTGAATTGTGTGTGAAATAGAAAATTTTCTCTTTAAAACTTATCCAAATTCCGATAAAATGGAAATTAGTAGGTTCAAGGTCTGGCAAGTAAAGTGGATGACGGAGAGTTTCCAGTCAAATAATTTTAATTAATTAAGTAATTAATTAAAGTAATTTAAGACGGTCCGTTGTGTGTGGACGAGCGTTGTCGTAGAGAAGTAGCGGACTAGACAGTTGACAAGTCTCGGTTGCTTGATAGCGAGCTTTTCCATCATCATTTTCAATTCTTGACAGTATACCTCTGCAATAATTTTTGTGCCAGAACTCGAGAAGTTGTAATTAATAATACCGGCATAGGTCCACCATACAGTCAAAAGCAGTTTCTTTTGACGTAATTTGCGTTTGGGACGTTGTTTGGCTCTGTCCCAACCCTTGGTCCAACCCTTGCGACAAATGTTTCCGAATATCACACAAGATATTCATCACTTTTCGTCCGATTAAGAATTTCTTAATTTTTGTGCGCACACAACAAATTAAGGCAAGCCTCTATGCGAGTTTGCTGTTTTTCAGTAAGTTCATATGGTACCCACTTTGCGAACTTATTTATTTTCCTAATTTGATGTAAATTAATCAATATCGTTTTGTCACTTACTTTGAAGGCTGCTGCTAATTCCGACGTGGTTTGAGTTGAATCCGCTTCCACTAGAGCTTTTAATTAGTCATTGTCGACTGTAGTCTCCGGTCGTCCATGGAGCTCGTTGTTGAGGTCGAAATTTCCAGAATGGAAGCTATCAAACCAGAAACGCACCGTCCGTTCATTCGAGGTATTTTTTCCATAAACGTCTTGATATTGCGTGCTGCCTGCGCAGCATTAATGCCACGACGGAACCAGTATTCGAAAATAACGCGAATTTTCATTTTCTCCAAGGTTACAGACACAACGATATCAAAGAAAAATCGTCGGGAAAACAAATGAATAACTAATTTAAAAAAAAATTAACGTCGTAGCCTTAATTGACATCAATTTGAATTTGGAATTCTAAGTCGAATGCAAGAGCGGCAATTTCATAGGTAAGGACCTAATAATAATAAGAATCGCTTCCCGCCAATTCCAGAGAATCCTTTTCCGCCACTTTGCGTAATGCGCTAGCGAAAATTTTTAGCTGACGGTAGAAACACCTAATTCGATTTAAAATAATTAAATTGAGTAGGAAAGTACCCTAGAAAATTTTCCTCGTGAAGGGCGGGAAATTGCATCCAGTGCAATGCAATGTCGCGCGTGCGCGCTGTGAAGGAGCGCGCAATCGATAGTCGTGGTGGGGAAAGGTTCGTCGCCCAGTTGGCAGGCATCAGCCTGTATGGGGTGACACCGCCAGCATGCAGCCTCCCCCGAGAAAGGTGAGTTTTTAATATCTCACAATGTATACTTTAATTGAAAACTACTTAAAAATCCGTCGCAATTGTAACGGCCGTAAGAACATTTCGCGCGAGTGCCTTTAAGAAAGAACCCCCGCGTCAAGGGATTAAATGTTATTTTATTCGCGACTCTATACTTAAACATTTATTATTATTATTTTTAACGATCCACAGTTACTTAAAGCGACGGTTTAATTTTTTAATACTTACTTAGTAGTCTGCCCCGCCAATCGATGCCTCGGCTTCAAGTTGTTTAGATTATATTAAAGCACCACCCAAAATGTAGGCACCTAATGCCAAGATTTGTGCCCGCTTTAGAATAAAAATATTTCTGAATAATATTTTCTGTGATTTTGTCGATAAATTAATAACATTTAAAAAAAATGTTAGTGTTAAAATAAAAACGTTTGTTAACCGCGGTGACTTTTTGAAAATCAAGTCCGGAATGAAAATTTACAACATGGCGCTCTGCTCAAAATTTTGTACGCCTAACGCCCAATGAAAAGGTGTGGGTAACCGGCATCGCAAGTGATCTTTATACAAACCAAATCTATATAGAAATCTACAACACTTTGTGCTTTTGATTTTCGACGATTTCTTTTAAGTTTGATTTTCCTATCACCACTTACGGAGGAGATTGTGTTGTAATGGAAACTTAAGATCCCCGCAATGAATGTTTGAATAACTTCATATTTAACCTAAATTATTGTATGGTTTTTGCTCTTTGCTATCTTTGATTTTTCCTTTGTGGTTGAAAAATGTTCTGAAGCGATGCTTGTATTTTATTTTACATGTTTGTGAATTAAATAAGAAAATATTTTGAACCTTCCTATGTGTGATGTGCGTCAGACTCAGTTTTCAGATACCTATTTTATATACGAGTTAGAAGAGTATACTTTTAGAACGCCGTTTCGCTCATTCATCGTACTTTAATTACCTATAGGATTGATTTAAAAAAGTAATTTATAAAAATTCTTACTTTTAAATAAACGCTTTGTTTAAATAGCTTTGCTTATAAATTTAGCAGTCTTTTCGGCACCAATCAAGTCGAAAAACATAAATGTTTTCCATTCGGATGTTCATGCCCAAAAAAAACTATTTATTACAACATGTCCTCTGACATGTTTTTATTAATTGTTATGATGATATTGCAATCTAATTATGTAGTTAAAGTTTACAGAGAAAAATATATAATTAAGCTTTAGGAATACAAGAAACAGAGGTATGATGCGGACGTACCACGAATCAAATTCAATTGAATACACAGTAATATATTTATATTTATAGCATGTATTCAATCTAGATTAAAATAAATGTAAGAAGAAAAAAGGGCGACACTACAAAAACCTCAATAGTATATTTTACTAATGCTGTCTTCAAATCTAGACAATTGTTAGTTTACTGTTTATTATTATTTGTATTACTGTTTAAAAAAAGGATAACTACATATGATTCACCGGAGTTTTATTCGTGGAGATATTTAAAAGATTTTTAAAACAATTATTCTGAAACTTAATCATTTAACTTAATAAATGTGATTTTATAGTGTTTTTTTTTTTTTTTTATTTAAAAAGTTTAATTACGATTAGTTTTACCAAATATTTTTTGTCTATCTTCTCAGAATTTTTTTTAATCCATTTTAAAATAGAAATCTTAGTCCAAACTAACATTTGAATATTTTCGTGGTTACTTAGTCTCAAATATACAACATCTAAATTTGACAACTTTGCTTATTTTTGTTTTTAAAAAATGAAGTAAAATTAATGACAACATCCTTTCTGAATGAAAAAATCGAGCATAATATCAATTTCGTCGAGCCAAGTAAACAAATTAACGATCGCTACTAGTTCTATTATAAAATTAAAACAAATACGAAATACAAAAATATAAGGACACCATAAATGTCTCAGTAAATAAACGATATGATTTGCATTATCAAACACATATTTCATTTTTGCATTGACTTTTATTTTATTTTCTTAATTGTAAATCTGCAACACCCACAATAAAGTAACAAAAAGAAGGCCCAGTTAAACTATCTCTTGTAACTTCTTTTAAGGATTTGTTTAACAACTTTTAGTTTAGTTAGGCTCAAAAATTTATATTTATTCTTATATAGGATTTTACAAAATACTATATTTTTTAAGATTTTTAATATATTTTTTAATTTGCGATATTCAAAATAAATGATGGCAAACTACATCATAAATTTATCATTTGCGATTATCTGTGCATAACACTTATAATAATTACTACAATATTGTCTTGTAAAAATAATCTGTAGGAAGTGATCCATGAATGTTAATAAAATATTATACATATAACATTGTTGTGAAAAGTTATAGATAAAAGCATCTGCGAAGGTTATATGATAGGATGAAAAAAAGTTTAGTTATAAAATGAATGAACGAGAGTACCCGCGAAAGATCTGACAAGAAGGCCTAGAGAACAGACGAATGGATCGAAAAGAAGCAATGTGTGTTAGAAAATGAATGCGTGGTGGTGTATTCTGTCTGTAGACTTTCTTTTCTTTGGAGCCCCACATACGGCGCCGTGTGGGGCTCCAAAGAACCTTTTCATTTATGGGAGTTGCTCCATTTTGATAAATAACTTAGCTCTCAATTTAATTGTAAAACTACTCATTACAGGCAGTTTCACTCGCTGTAACAGAAAATAAACGTAATCAATATTTTTTATTGTAGGCATAGAAATATTCTTACAATAAACAAATCTTGTAAAATTATGTACCATGAAACATATTGCGCACATAATTTTAACCCATTCTCTCAATATACCTACTAAAATTGCCACAATATAATGCCACTACTTTGAATTATTCACTTGCCAATTATATTTTTTTCAGTATTTCCATTTGGTATTTTAATAAAATTAATACTCGCATTCCATCCATTCATATTCATCCAGAGAAAATTATTTACTGACCATAAAACATGTACTGCCAGCGTTGTACGATGATGCGACTTGATTACTAATGCGCTAAAATATTTTGTTGGCAGGGTAATTACGCGAAATTTCTAAAAAATCTACATAGTGAGCAGGTGGCGAAACTCCAGGCAAAGAACCAACATGAGTGCGAACTGTTAGAAGACATTCGTCAATTTACAATAAAAAGATCGGCCATTGAGAAGTCGTACTCAGAGGTATGTATGCTTTTTCAAATTATTTTAATTCATAGACGACAGGTAATTTTAAAGGCGAATACCAAAAATGTTTTTAACTAATAATGTTAATATTAATTTGTTGGACATCAGTTTTTCATATAACCAATATATGTTGGTAGCACGCCACTGGCTCTTAATCTTTATGATGTGGGAATACGAACTTTTTCTATATAAGTTTTTCTACTTACTATATTACATTTTCTTTTCAGGCTCTTCTGAAGATTTCCTCCGCGTATTTGAATAAAAAGATCCCTAATATTCCAGACTTGAAAGTAGATGGAGGAGAAGAAAAATGGTAAAAATACTTAATTACATTCGATATTAATATTTTTAATTTGAAGTATTTACATCCATAATTTAGTCGTTAATAGTCTACATGAAAACTAATAACGAGGAATACGTTTACTATCTCAGTGGGTCCAAACTAAAGGGATGTTGATATTTCAGACTCCGCAGCTGTAAGACAATCTCTTTCACATCTTCTGGTTTGAGTTTTCTGGGATATTATGCCTTTCTATGACTTTCAGGCCGACGTTTTGGATCCCATTGCAGATTCCATCAACAGGGCTGATTTGTTGTTGATGATGGACCCCGAAATATCGGCTTGAAAGGTCGTAGAAACACGGAATAATTTTCCAGAAAACTCAAATCAGAAGCTTCTGAACGGCTGAGAAAACCTAAGAACATTTTTAACGTCCTTCACAGTTTAGACTTAAAATACAGCATAAATAATGATACCGCTTTCAATTCAGCACTCACTATGTAGGAATAATGTCGAAAATAAACTTTCTTTTATTTTTTCAATACATTTTGAATTGTAATTAATATCACGGTCAAAGTCCCGATTGTCGTACGCTAGATTTTGATTTTCAATTTTTTTTTTAGTTAATTCGTACACATAATTTTGAAAGTGTTAAATTTGGTGTTTGAAATTTATAATTTTTTATCAATCTTCATGTTCAATCTAATGTTCAAAGTCAGTGAGTAGTTGGTACAAATAATTCCCGTTATTGCAATGTTATGTATATCTGCAATCTGTAGAACACTTGCGTTGGTGATTTATCTTCAACGGGCGTTTCAGTAGGAAAGTGTGTAGGAAGTAGGAAATGTAAAGCATAACATTACTGTTCTCTCCCTATTGTCAGGATCTCAACAGCGTTACAATATGTATGTACTCGTAAAATTTATAATATCTGTCAAATGTTAAAATTCCTTAAATACGTTGGACAAATAAAATAAAAACGACGGAAAATATGCCAAAATTGACGAAGTGTACAGTGTTATGTAATAGCGGTCAAGACTTTATTGTTAAGATTACTCAAACCAATAAGAATAGACCGGTTAGTTACATAAAATGTGCACATACGAGGTCTATTTATATAAGGCAAAATATGATACGATAAACAATTACTAATAAAAAACTAGAAATAAACAAATCATATATTTTTTTCGTAGATCGGACCAAACAGAACGTTATTCCAAAACTATTTAAACTACCGGGCAGACAAAAAAATGAAACGGGGCAAAAAATATAGAAAAATTATTAAATAAATATTACAGTGAACTGTGAAATATAGCGATAACTTAATTTGTTTTCTTAATATTATATTATATTTTTTTCTAAGGACCATTGAGTAAACGTATACTGTAATATATTCTTGCGCACAAACCGCATATGGAATTTTACAAAATGCCTGTAAATAATACAGAATGTAACATAACTAGTCCATAATACTTATCCCGCTTTAATTATTAGTCGAAAATATACAAATAACCGCGACCTAAATCAATAGTTATGAAGATATCTATACGACATAAAAGTTTTCTTTTTTTCTCAATATTTCTGACTTTTTTTAAAACGTTGGACAAACATTACAGTGATTTATATCAAATATGAAAAATTCATTCTTTCAATCCAAGTTAAATAAAATGTTAAAAACCTTGCAGAAATATAATGAGACTTTTTCAGGTTTTTATCATTTAATTTGACTTGCAGTAAAGCAAATAATTTTTTTATATTTAATATGAGGAAGTAGCAGTGGCGTGCAGTAGGAACATCGCAGCGTGACTTTTACGTAACCAATAATTTAGAAAAAAAATCGAAATACAACATATATTTGGTAAAATTCCATCACAATCGTTGTCATACTATTCATATTTTGATATATCATGAGAATCTGTAGCATAAATATTTGATTTCTATGTTTTTTCCAAAATATACATTTAAAAAAAAATATGCTTCGATGTTCCCCCACTGCACGCGCCTGGGTAATGGGTATTACAGAAATATTGAAAAAAAAGGAAAATTTGATGTCACATATCTTTATAACTATTGAAATTAGATGATGGTTGCTCGAACATTTTCGACTCATAATTAATACTGACAGACATCCACCTGTTAAGTATTGTGTACTAGCTCTGCGTATAGATTATTAATAATAAACAAATGTCATTTAAACGATATTTTATCTTGCAATGACATGATGACAGATTTTGTAACAAAATTCTATATTGTAGGTATACGTCTACTATTACCGAAAATAACATTATTTCAATAAGAAAGTAAGTTTTATGCAATTTCATTTTATTGCATTTTCATCTACATATTTTTGATTTCGCGCAAAAACGCCCGCAGCTCTCATTTCGTCTACGTGACGTCAAGCCTTAGGGCCGGTTGTTTCAAGTTGGATTAAAGTAAGCATTCTTTTAAAGCATAGATTTTTACGTTCTCCACCAATCAGACGATCCGTTTTCGTAAAAATCTATGCTTTAATCGACCACTTACTTTGATCGAACTTGAAACAACCGGACCTTAGTAAACATTACATGTGTCTATGGCAACGGTTCAAAGACACGGTGATGGATACTGAGTCGTGAAGTCATTCGGTCTGACCGGTGTTTCAGTTAAAATGGCGAATTGCACAATTTTATACTTTTATTTTATTGAAAATCTTATTAATCTCAATGTGTATATTAAAACTGGATCATTTTTTGGAATCCTTTCAAAATATTTTCTTCTCTAAAATCACTCCCTCTTTAATACTGTTATCATGCCTATTGTCGGTAAAGAGTGCTTGTTTATCGAGTGTGAGGTGGTGACCGGCGTTAACTTTTGCAGGAATATGTGGAGCGTGTGGAGGACGGTCCTGGAGGAGAACGAGAAGCTGGCGCGCGCGAGGCTCGCCGCCGTGGAGGTGTTCCAGCAGCAGATAGCTGACGAGGCCAAGGCCCTGAGGGCTCACAAGATGGCCACGTCCAAAAAGGTATCTGCGAAAAATACCGGGGCTCTTATGTCGGCAGGGTGGCAACCTTTAATTTATAAATGCGGAAAAAAAGGAAAATAAGAAAAATAACAAATATTTTGAATGCAGTCACCCAGGATTAACTGAGGATGATGGGCAAAATGGTATGGACCCTGGGCCCATCTTCAATCAAAGTGAATTTTGTATCGTTAGGAAGGTCTTCGCGTGCGGAATATAAAAAAAACATAACGCTAGTCTCCAATCGTTGTCCGATCGGAGTAATCTGACATTGAAAGTTATTTATTTCTGTGGATATTTATAAAAAACAATACCTTCTGAGAGGTATATTTAAAAATGGACAACGAATTGCGACTTGTCGCCGTAGGAACTTGTGGTTCGGTTCGTATATTCGAAAATAGCTAACCAAAAACGTATCACTCATCTTGATTGGACAGTGGGCCCAAAATGCCCATCATCCTTTAGAATGTACCGAATTCGAATTTTTAAATCTCTATTAAAAGCAAAGGCAGCAATATCCACTCCAACCAATCAACTCGCAAGGATGTGTAAGTGACAGTTTATGTTGATTTCAGACTGAAATATTATCACAGCAAAGATAGAAATATCCAATTATGTAAAGTGGAAAAATGAAATGAAAACTGAGATGGCAATTGTTTTTAAAAACATATTTTCAAAAGATGTAGGATTTATAAGTTCCAGAGAAATTTCCTTGAGTAGTGACAGGTTTTTTGTATTTATCTCAGAAACCTCAGTGGGATATTTCTGCCTTCGCTTTAATACCCCTCAAATAATGTTTCGCTGATTAATCATAATTATATATGCTTTATTTAAAATATATGGATTTACAAAACATTCCAAGCGAGAAAACAAAATTTAATTTAAAATGCTTTCTTTCTATTTTTACGTCAACGGGTTCATTAAATAATTTTGGCGATTATTTTCTGTGTTTAGTATTGAAATTTTCATGTTCCCGGGCGTCCTCGATCTAGTGCTGATAGTTTTTTTTTTATAATTTCGGAGTTTTGAGAGGAGATTTCGAACATAATTTATTTTGTTAATTAAAAAATAAAAAGCAATTAGTAAAAATTTGTTTGTAAATCAAGGATAATAAAGTTTTAGACAAACAAGTATGTACACATAAGCCACCGGGTATTAGGAAAGACGTTGGAAAATTGTATAGTATCTACGCCACTAATCCTGACGTACATCCCCTTTCTTACACTTCCTACTTTGTATCTCAATAATTAATGTATAAAAAGTTGGATTTCAAATAATGTTCAATGAAATTGACTTTAATTGGAATTGGTTTTGAATTTTATTTGAAGGGTTTATCAATATTTTTTTAATATTACGTCAAAACGTTTGAATAGTAAATTCTTTTAAAATAAATCACGACGTCCTTTAAGCGAAAGTGAAAAGATTACCTTATGGTGGCCGAGTGCGAGGATTATATCCTTGACCTTAGAATCCGTAGGTATTAACATTTCAATTTTCTTTGTAATTCCCAGGTCTAAGCGTCCTTTGCTATAAAGGTAGGAATAATTTATTGCTGTCGGGTACGAAGATCCAATCTTTGACCTTTGATTAAATATGTAGGAGTTTTCGCCCTCTCATTCACATTAAAGTTAAACGACATATCAAAGAATAGTGCATGGTTTTGTTACAATATTTTATAATCTAAATTGTCAGCTTTTTTTGTGAAATTAATCCACAATTCTGTATCAAGTCTGAAATTATTCTAATATAGTACAATCATTAAACAAAAAACGATTGAAATATTTTTGGTTTAATTTGAAATTGGCGCCTCTGGATTGGGTAGTGGTAATAAGCGTTCTTAGCATCACTTGCAGTGGTCCAACCGCCCACCAGCAGCAAATGGACGCAATCGCAGGCGATTATGGTTATTACATATTCTGAAAGTCACCGTTTATTGAAATACATTTGCAGTAATAATTGTTTATGAATACAGTTGTTTATGTATTTATTTTTCAAATACTTGAAAGCTCTGGGGCTTTGGCTGTGATTTTCAAAGCTGAGAATTTCTCAAGAAAGGTGTGTTAAACTTTTTAGGTTTTCATCTCTTTGTATTTATTAATATTACTGTTAGATTTCGGAGGTAAAGAATTATTAACATTATTTTATTAGCATTTTCATTATTTAAAAGATTGAAATATGCTCTTAAAATTGATAAGCCCGCGAGCATGTTTACGTTCGAATAATTAATTAATTAATATCTTGTGTCTACTTGTGAGTAGGTAGGGCTTTACTGAATTACAAGACAAGCCTTCGGAAATATATAGGTACCTACTTGAATACTATCGGTTATTGCAGTATTTGCAGATAAGTATCACGATACACTGTTAATAAAATAAGTGTTCAGCCAGATTTAGTAGTTTTAACTGTTTACCCGTACCGCAAAATTGAAATATTTTCTTCAAAACATTTTTATTTAAATATTTTCATCTAAACTTTTGAAAATTGGTCTTAATCACAAAAATATTACGAAATTGAATTAATTTGTGTTTTAAATTAGGACTCCTGCTTTGGATTGTACCGTCCCTTTCCCATCTTTTCTGATGGTTCTATTTGACGTTCGCCGGTATAACACTATTTTATTTTCATTCAATATAATTTTTCAGCTGAGAACTAAAAAATAAGCTTAAAATTAATCGAGTGGTATTTCAACCATACTGAATACATATTATAATTTACCTGAGTTTTTAATAGTACATTTATGTTAATAATTTTATTTTCTATATTATTTTAATTTCTACAATTGTTATATTTTAAAACGGCGATCTTCTCTTTAATTTAATGATTCCGTATATCGTTAATTTAACGTATCGATTTTGTAATCTTTGTATTTTTTTAATTATCTGTTTAGTTTTATCATATGCCTTATTAAACTTCCCCTTGTTTATATTATGTAGATTCATAACTATTCACAATTTTTTTCTCTACCATTTTTAATTTGTATACCAAATTACGCTGTACCACTTCGAGAAATGTGGAAAGCTGCTGAGTCATTTTGAAATCTCGATGATCTTAGGCAAGGAACGATTAGCGGAAGGTCATGCCAAGAACGGTTTGTAAAGACAAGTCAGAAAAGGGTCGATCTTCGGATTTCAATGACCAGGCCCTTCCGGCGGCTTTGGAAGAGGACGAAAGTCGCACCACCAGGACACTGGAGATTTCTCGTCAGAGCCCAGTCTTCCAAGCAAATGGGAAGCAGTAATTGACGCTTATTGCGACTACGCCCCATTACGATATTTGTACACAATATATTTTCAGTTTGTTTTCGCTTTTGGTTATGTTACAATATAATTTACAATTACTAAAATAAAAATAATTGGACGAAATTATGCAGAAAGCTTTCAACCAAGGCACCAATGCAAAGGCAGGAATATCAAAAAAAAAAAATTGAATGCAGTCATCGAGGACTATTAATTTAAAATTTACAAATTTGAGTTTTTGTAGGAAATAGAGCCTATAAATTTTGAAAGGGATAGATACACAGATATAAAATCTATAATTCAGTACATTCTTAATTAGTAATCCTCGGTTACAGCATTCAAAATATTTTTAATTTTTTTGTATATTCCTGTCTTTACGTTTATATCGCATATATACACGGGTTTGGACAGCTTAATACGTTATGGCTGTGCTAAAAACGTCTAAGCTCTAAGTGCTACAGTTTTTTTTTTTATTACTTTGATATTTTTCTAACTCACGTCCAGGCTCTCAAAACTTTTTTTGACTGTTTCAGTGGCATCAAATTTATAAATCCTTGCAAACAAAAATATTGATTAAAAACATCCATGTGGTGTGGACGCGAGATTGATATTATTGATCAATAATATCAATATCTCGAGATCTCGGTATTGGTGAGATATCGCATATAATAAATTAAATTGTAATAATAATTATTTTAATTTTACAAGTCATAATATTTAGGTACTTAGTAATTAAAGTTATTTTTAAGAAATAATCAACGAAATAAACAATAGAATGTAATCATAATCATCATCAGCAATGAAGTTACTTTCAAAAATTTATGTTTGATTTTTATGCGTGTTTTTAAAAGAAGCACAGATCACTGATTGTTGCATCATTGAGTCGGCTCCTTATATGAGAAACTATACGCTTTTTGGGTCTTCTTATATCCGGATCATTAAACACAACGTATGTTCCGCAGTTATTAGGTCCGAATTTCGGCGACATAAAACTTCGACGGATAATTTTTCTGACTCAAACGCTTATACTATTCAATAAAAATAGTTAGGCTTGATCTTAATCTCGCGATATCTTTCACAAATTTTGATGCGAGATTGATCTTGCAAAATTGGTACGAAATCTCGGTACTTCGAGATCTCGGTATACGGAGATTGCATTTCCTAGTGGGGAAAAAGTATGCAACCTTTAAATTCTACTGTTAATAATTAACTATTCGATAAAAAACACTTAAGGGAGTTCAACGTTTTATAGGCCTCAGATAATACTTTTTACTTCATGCTTTATCAAATTCATAGAACACGGAACCCACATTTAACAAAATAAGCATTGTTTTTCGTGCATTTCAACATTTTGTAGAAATAATCCAACCTGTAAAATGCGTCACATCTTAGTAAATAAAGGTTTTTTTCTTATAATTACATTAAAAAAACATAAAAAACATTTCTACAATGAATTCTATGAAAAAATATGTAATAATAAATTTAATATCGACGTATAAGGTTTTTATATCTTCTTTGTGTAGTTTTCTAGTAAATTCTGTCGTGAATATCTGACCTATCTGGCCGACGTTTTGGATCTCATTGCAGGGTCCATCATCAGGGTTGATGTGATGAATATGTGTTGATGTTAAAGTTAAGTTTTAGCTTGAAACGGCGGCCAGAGAGGTCCGGTGTACACAGCAGAATATCCCAGAAAGCTACACACAGAAGATTCTGAACGGCCTTGAAATCCTGAGAAAATTTTTAGGTTTTTGAAGGTTAAAATTTTTAGAAGCTATGTTCGAAGTTTTGGGGGCGGACGCTTCGGCATTGAGAGTCCGCCGAAAATATGGTGATGAAAAAATGTCTTATGTTGAAATTTGTTGTCGATGTTCCAGTGCGGCGACCAGCTGGTGATCGTGCACAAGGAGCTGCAGACCTGCGTGCAGGATGTGGACAAGACCAAGAAGCTCTACTTCGATGAGGAGCACTCGGCCCACGACGTACGGGACAAGGCCAAAGACATAGAAGAAAAGTCAGTACAAATTTAATCACATTTTTTCCTCATTTTACACCGATATATTCCTCATAATTCGGTTGAATCGATGAGGCTAATTTAAAACACATAAAAATACACAATTTTAAACAAATTATCATATAAATATACTTTGTTTTCACCGCTTATATATTGAAAATATCAGCATGTTTCAGCGCCAATGATCCAATGATACAATGTATACTAATAAACCAAAAATCGAAGTATAGACAGTAAAAATATAAAAAATAATATATGGGAAATCAATAAATAATTAGATACTAACATGAAAATAAATTTAAAAGATAACTATTTGTAAAAAGGGCCTGGTTTTTATAACATTCAATTTAATAATAACACTTTTTCTTATTTCCAAAATATCTAATTTATCAAACTGTAATTCTGTAAAATGTGTAAACCCTTATTAATATCAAAAGAATGATCCATAACCAAAAGATGATTCGCAAATTCGAAATAATTATTGCTATTTAAACACCATAAGTATTAGTACTTAATTATTTATTCATTTCCCATATATTATTTTTTATATTTTATGTCTGTAGGTACTTTGATTTTTTATTTTTTATTTGTTAGTATTCATTGTGTCCTGAAAAGAGACCTGAAACATGTTGGTATTTTCAATATATGAGTGGTGAAAACGAAGTATATCTTTATTAATTATGTTAATAATGTCGCCACAAAATCATTTTGCTCTTTTTGAAGAAGTTATTAAAATAAAATTCATACGTTAACAAAATTAATAAATAATTAGTTTATTTTTTAGAAATGAGCATATCTGTCACAATTTCATTTTCGAATGCTTTTTATACAAACACACTTACACTTACTTAAAAACAGTATGAAAATAATATTTTATACATAAAATGTAATAAAAAAGCATCCCGTGTAATAATAATATCATTTTAACCACAGGTTATCACAGGACCATATTTAGAAAAAATGTAATCTATATTTCCAAATATAAACAAAAAAAACAATAAAAACCTATCAAGATATAGACAGATATAGGCATTTTATTACTGTAATCAAAATGAATATTTTGATTTTTTGTTGAACAAAATGAATTATCAATAAAATTTTAATAAAAATCTGAACATGTAATGCATTAAAATATTATGATTAGACAAGGTTAATTACGAATGTTAATTGTGTCGTGTTCAAATGAAATAATGACGTATTTTCCATTCTGGACTGATTATTATGCATGTTAAATTTACAAGAAAAAATGCGAAAATGTTATGCGAAAATTGCTTATATGTATGTAAAAATATTATATATTTTAAGATGTTGCGATATGTTGTGCGATGCGATGTGTATATATGTATATGTCTTTGCGTAGTTCTTATTTCATAACACAGGCGCATTAAAATGTTCATTTTCATATTTTATAATTATTTAATTATTAAATGTTTTTGTTATTTTTTTTATTTTGAATGAAGCTTTTATTTCTCTGTGATTTTGTTTTTTTTTTTTAAATTTTGGTTTTAAAAAAATAACTTATCATTAAATGAATCGATACTACTCAAAATAAATTGGATAGTTAATAGTTAATAGTTAATATTAAGACAGTTCTTGGCATCAAAATTTTGCCGTTTATTCAACGTATTGCACACATTTTTTAACCTCACCTTCTTTTGCGACGCATATTTTCTATTTTGTCTTCCACGAGCGCTTACTCAAGTAATTTTTTTCTCGTAATCTTTTAAAGATTGCAGGACAGTAGATATCAAACAATTTAAAAAGGTTTTGGAGACGAACTTCGTCGGAGAAAAATTCGACAAACATTAATTAAAACAATTAATTTTAATAACTTAATTTAATTATAAGAAAATTTTATTGATTGTCTATAACAATCTTATATTAATTCTCTGTTAAGTCTATAACAGAAAGGCGTTCAACATAAACCACATCAAATACTTATTTTCAATATAAATTATTATAATAATTAAGGCAGCACCGACACACGTTAGATGCTGAATGAAATCAACGCGGCTAGAATTCTAACACAAGCTTTATTTTATACATTTTTATTATTATTATATTTACAAATTACTATATAAATTTTTCCTGAGTATTTTCCTGAGTAACTCAAAAATTAACGCCTACGAGTAGGTTCGTTAGGGGTAGAGATTCGTGCAAGGCTTAATATTGATTTTTAAGGCTACATGTTGGCTTAACTCTTGATAAGCTCATTGGGGTTAAATTCTTTTGTCCCACTTAAGAACTTGGTGAACACTATCTGATTGAATGAACAATTTACGATTTTTTTTTGTTGCGTTATTTCTTTGTAGGGCTTAAATGTCTTTTATAGTGGATATTTATCCACATAAGAAATGTAAAAATATTTAAATACTGTAAAGAATTTTGTATAAAATATTAATCTGACCGTCTTTGACTTCTCATTCTTTCCTTAACTTTATGTATCGATTTTGGTTTTGGTGGCATCGGGCTATATTTTGGGAAACATCATTTCCAATGTTCCAAACTTTTGAAATGTGTATAGAAACGACAAAACTAAAAGACAGCGAAAGAACAAAAAAAACTAATAACAAACCAGCTGTTCGTACCCGGCGTTGCCCGGGTTTGGGATTTAGCTAAAAATAAGTTTATGGGGGGGGGGGTTCAACAACAAAGGTTGTATTGTTTTGCAAAGTCAAAAAAAATTTTATATTCAAGAACATATTTTTATGGTGAAGTTGCAATTTTTCAGAACAAAATTCTTTGAAATTTAAAACCAAATTTTGGCTATTGCCAAAATATTTTCTCATTGATTTGATTTTTCTGTGTGTCTTTCTAATTGATAAATAAATATGGTTTCAAAAAATTTATATCAAAACGTTGTAGATTTATATCGAAAATTACCCGCGTGGCTTCCCACGCGTAGATTTTTAGTAACTTTTAGTCATATTTTATCAATTTGTGTACTAACCTTAACATATAGATATATATTAGGTCCTTACATATGAAATTGGCGTTTAGTATGGGAGGAACATAAAGCCGATTTTTTTTTATTATAATATATTTATTTAATCAAAGTATGTACCATTGCTATCTATGCACTTTTGCCATCTCATAGGTAGTTCATCGATCCCTTTACTAAAAAAACCATTCGGACGGGAATCAATAAAATCTTTGAAGGCGGTTTGGACTGCCCCATCGGAGTTGAATTTTTTCCTGTGCAAGAAGTTATCCAAATTTCGAAAAAAATGGTAATTGTTGGTGGCAGGTCCGGAGAGTACGGTGGATGTCTTAGACATTCCAATTGAAGCTCCTCTAATTTGGTAGCCGTCTGTTGTGCAGTGTGTGGTCTAGCGTTATCATGAAGAGGCAGTGGCCTAGAGCGATTAACCAGCCTCGGTTGTTTAGCAGCTAGCTTTTCCATCATGGTTTGCAGTTGCTGACAATAGACATTTGCCGTAATCGTCTGGCCAGATTTAAGAAAGCTGTAGTGAACGACACCAGCACTAGTCCACCAAACGCTCACAAGTAACTTTTGGAGTCAATTTTCGCTTGGGGCATGGTTTGGCTGGTTCGGCAGGGTTCAGCCATTGCGATGAGCGCTTCCGATTATCGTACAGGATCCACTTTTCATCACAGGTAATGATTCGATTTAAAATCCCTTCATTATTGTGCTGGTTGAGTAATGCAACGCAGCAGTCAACGCGCGTTTGTTGATTTGCTTCACTCAATTCGTGAGGTACCCACCTTTCAAGCTTTTTCACCTTACCAATTTGCTTCAAGTGGATTAAAACAGTTTTATCACTAACACCGCAGCCTGCAGCTAACTCGGATGTGGTTTGCGATGGATCCGCTTCCACAATAGCCTTCAATTCTTCATTATCAACTTTGGTCTCCGGCCGTCCACGGGGCTTGTTCTGCAGGTCGAAATTTCCAGAACGAAAACGTTGGAACCAAAAACGCACTGTGTTTTCTTTTGCGGCACCGTCGCCATACACATCATTAATCCTTCGAGCCGTTTCTGCAGCACTGGTGCCACGGTGGAACTCGTACTCGTAAATAACGCGATATTTCAAGTTTTTCGTTTTGTAAACTGAGTGACGCAAAGAAAAAAACAATTGAGGAAAAAACAAATGAATTATAATTTTCAAAACACAAATACATGAGTAAATAGCTGTATAAATTTGGATTTGGAATTCCTAACCAAAGAGAAGATATTTGGGATCAAATTTGCCAGTACGGCAAAACGCCAATTTCATATGTAAGGACCTAATATGTTATCTAATTATGTTATGTAATGTAATTTTTTGTAGAACTTTTTGAGTTGTACAACTTCTCTGTAGAAAGTATTTAAATATGTCTTACCGTTAAGGCAGCGTTCGTAAAAAAAGCATCGTTCGACCATTTTTGTCACCACGAAAAGCCCTTTTATTTTAACGGGATAATATATAGCGTACGTCTACCCTGAAAGTCCATTCTTCAATTATCAAAAGAATTTTTGAAATCGAACATTACCTCCTACATCCAAACTTACAAACTTTTCTTCTTTATATATTAGTATAGAAGATATGTGCTGAGTCATATATTTTTAATTTGCACAAAAATGTAAAGAAAAGTGTGCTGGTGTAGCGTAGGCAGCTTCACATGCATAATATTCGGATTTTCGACGAATGAGTTTGTGCGTAAATATGAATATTGTAACACTCATAAAAGCCAGCTTATTTTGAAACTAAAATTTATTACTTCTTAGGAATATATGTAGATAGTCATTACACTACACTATATTTATTCCGATGAGTAATATTACTCAGGGAATTTATTAATTATTTTTTTTATAAATAAATTCCCTGTTTATTATATAATATATAATTTATTTATTTATTAAATCCCAAAAAATATAATACATATTACATACATTATAATTATATTAAATCCTATAAAGGTATATACATATACCTGTATATAGGTGATAAGTTAGACATGTGTAATAATGAAACTCACGACTAAAACTCAATAAAAATAATATAAATTAGTAACTAGTGACTAATATTAATACCTAGCTTTCAAAATAGTTACTCGAATGATTACAATATATATTTATAAGTGTGGTGGCCCGAGACACATACACACATACACAATTCTGTCAAACCACCGCGACTTTTACATCATCATCATCAGCAGAGATCTCCGACTCTATAAACGGAGTGGTGACCCTTGAGTTCAAATTCTTGTCCAAACCGAAGGACAATACCACCTCCACACAAGGATATCAGATGTTCTTGTGTTTCGATTATCCATTTTTTATTTTGTTTTTAGTTGACTTGTTTACTTCGGTTACAATTTTTATTTCGGTGGGTAATAGATTGAAGTATTTAGTAGCTGCATATAAGGGACTTTTACATACATTATATATTAAAATGCATACATTATTTTATAAATGAAGAGCGTGTAGAATTTCATTGCGATCATTGTAGAATTTGTCACTTGCGTAGTTTTGCATTTATCTATTGCTTAATATTAATATATATTATATTTATAATATGCAATACGTAAATGTACAATTTATTTTTAATTTTCTTAAACTATTTTCAAAATTTTATTTGTGTGACCATAATACCTGACCATGACCAATAATTTGAAGGCATTTTTCTTGTCATATCTGGATAATATATAATTTTCGAAACGGTACCGTTTTGATTAATGTATTCGACAATTTTTCTTACGTGCCGTGAAAATTTAATTTTAAATTTCCTTTTGCTTTGTACCCTAATCGCACACCGGAACCCACTCGCGTGGCCATCCATGTTATAGTTGCGCTTGTGAAGGAAATAGCAGAGGAAACATTTTATACCTCCCTCGGTGCATTCGTCTAACGAGTCGATTTTATTTATAAACGTTGAACACGAAACTGTATTCGTTCATCGGACAGATAATGCACGATGCTTTTAAACATTAATAAATTATGATACTAAACTGGGAAATACGGCATTCTAATTCAGTGTGTAGTAGTTACATAATTTAAAAAATATATATTATTGTGTTATCCACATACACGTTCAGCTTAAACACAGAGTGTCCCAAAGATGCGTGCTAGTGGGATAGTAGCGATTTCATTAAAAAAGTTTTACTTGTTGATGAGGAGATGTCAAAGACAAGATTTATGGTGCAAAACTAAATAATCGAAAATTGGCTGACGTGGAAGAATTTTTCTTCCTTTTAATAGACCGATGTGGTGTGTTCTCCAGAGGATAGCGCCTCTTGTGAGGTGGATTCCCAGCTTTTGGGAGGTCTTCCGCGAGGGCGGATTCCATGAGGCTGGTTGGTAGTGCGATGTAAGGGAGCTGGTGATGTCTATTCTCTGGATACGACCACACCAGTCCCTCCTTCGCTGTCTGCTCCACCGTACAATGTCCTCAGCCTCACACATCTTTCTTATTCTAGTGTTCCCCAGGCCATCCCTCAGAGTCTGCTATCGTCCTCAGTTTTTTCGGAAGTTCTCAATATTTGTTTAGTCCTGATTGTGTCTCCCCTTGCTTCAACGCCGTATGTTATTATCGGTTGTACGCATGCTTTATAGATTCTCATCTTGCTCTTGGTGGCCATATCTATATCTTTCATAATTGTGGAGTTTAGAGCACCACAGATTGCCACTACCTTATTAACTTAGGCTTTATTCACACAGATCAGCTCCTCCAACCATCTCTATGTCTAGATATCTAATGGTGCTGACATGTTCTGTGGGTTTGTTATCTACAGTCAGGTTATATGTTTTGGATGTTTTGGCGAAGGCCATACACTTAGTCTTTGATAGCGATTGCCATGTTGTATTTCTTATAAGCATTGTGTAATCAGTCAAGCACTATTTGTATTCATTTTCCGCTATGATTATAGCATCGTCTACCTAGCAGACCAAACTGACAATATCCTCTTCCATTCTATATTCTAGTTGGGGTGAATGGATCTCTTCTATTAGTTCATCCATAATCAAATTGAACAAAAATGGACTCGTCTCCTTGTCGTATATCATGAGCATCTATCACCATCACGTTTTGAGTTCCAAAATATGGAAAAACCGAAAACTGTATGCAATAAATGCATTATTTCACATAAAGTGCGTAGAACTTTACGAAGAAGAAGAATAATTTATTGAAAATAGAAAACATGCACGCAGAAATTTCATTGTTGCCTTTAAATTTTTTTTGATGTGATAAACATGAGAAAACACACATTAATGTATTTAATACGAATTTGGGTAGGTACTTTGATATGCACAAGAATTATATCGTCTTACAAATTGCAAAATATTTTAATCACTTCAGCGGATTTCAATCAACATTTTTCATAAACAGTTGTTGTTAAATGGTTTCGTTTACGATTAAAATCAATTACGGCCATTATTGTTTTTGACAAAATCGTTTTAAGATAAATCGAACTTAATTTATGTCGAACAGATTTTTTATATGTCAAATACTTCTCGAGATATTACATATTGAATATCAACAATACGCAACATGTTTGTAAAACTGACATTTCTGAAGCCAGTCGGTCAATGTCCAAATATGATATTTTTAGGTGACAGAAGGTTTTTTGATTTGATCCGCGCTGTCTAATTTTCCTCGAAAGAAAAAGAATTCTCTGTCGTAAACATTAACTAACTAATTCTTTCTATAAAAAAAATATCGCTTGAACGTCGTAATTCTCACATATTTGTTTTTAATTTTTAAATTTAATATACGGCTAATTATTTAAATTTAAATTAATTTTTAAATTTAATATCATTTAATATACGGCTGTCAGATTTCATTGTTTTTGAACGACAATTTTTCCGTCGCGCGCGCTTATTGGTCAAATGTAATTGCGCGCGCTTCCCCGGCGTCTTATTTCCTGTTAAGCATTTCCGTCCATTTTCGCGAAATCACTGCCAAAGATTGAAGGAAAGCGAGAGGAAAGATGATACACATCAAAAATGTAGATACATATATGTAGGTACTTATTTATATTTTTTAATTTGATATTGGTACAAAACTTAGGTATACCCCTTCAAAATGCGTATACATTTTTAGGACAACCTGTACATAAAATATACCTAATTAAAAATCAATAAATGTTAAGTAGTATAATAGGTACTCTTTCGAATGCGTAGGTACATAAAGTAAAAAATATCTCCAAGAATTCATTTTTGAATTCATATATCTACATAACTTACCTACATATATGCTTTAAATTTACCAAGAGTAGGTTCATGTTTACTCAATATGTAATGATATTGAAGAGCTTCATCACTATTAATGACCAGAGGACTGACAGCCTTATTTTGGAAGTGTTGGTGTACACGTACAGATGAGGTCTTGCATTTGCGCGCGCACATCCAAGATGGCGGATTCTGTCAATACGTCCGTGATGTCTTTTGTGGCGACACCTTGTAAAAACTGTCAAAACATAACAAAGATGTCTAATAAATTGTTTACAGTTAGTTTTCGAAGGATGTGTGCTCAATGTGCTTCTAACTGAATGCATTATTATAGTGTTTACTACTTACTTTAATGAACTTTTGAACATTGACTTTTAGAGTTGAAGACTCTACATGTATAAAAGAGTAATTAAATGCTATTCAGTTGTAATCAATACTTTGCAGTGCAACAACATCAATAACTTTATATTTTTTTAAAAAAACATTAACATTAAGCATTTTCACGGTCAGATTTATTCTCATTGGTTTCTCATTGATATCTTTAAAATAATCTATCACAAAAATATTGACCGCTATATAGGTATACAGGATGTAACAGAGCTAGTCCACAATACTTAATGGTAGGATTCCTGCTTTAATTACGAGTTGAAAGGTTCAAGCAACCAAGACCATCAATAGTTATGGAGTTATGCAATTTCAAAATTGGCATTTTTTTCAATATTTCCGACTGTAAATCGTGCAGAAATTCCAAATGGATTTTTTGGAAGGTTTTTATCATTTTATTTGACTTGTATTAGAGGGAATAAATTTTTCATATTCGATATAAGTTACTGAAATGTAGGGTATAAAATCGAAGGCAGCAATATCCAAAAAAAGTTAATGCAGTCATCGAGGATTATTAATTTACAATACTTATACTGAATTCGTGATTTGTGTGAAAAGGGTTTGGAAGGGATACATACATAAAATCTAGAATTCAGTACATTCTAAATTAGTATCTAATCCTTGGTGACTGAATTCAAAACTTTTTTTTAAAATATTTTTTATAACCCTTTGTTTTTATAACCCACAAATGATTTACAAAAAATAAGTTAGAAATATTGAAAAAAAATGCTAACTTTGATGCCGCATATCTCCATAACTATTGATATTAAGTCAAATATTAGGTTTCTTGAACATTTTCGACTCATAATTAAAGCAGGAATCTACCTGTAAAGTACTATGGATTAGCTCTCTTACACCCTGTATAGATATCGCTGCCGGTAGATCTCTTTTCATGTAAGAAAGACAATCGAATTAGGCCCGAATTCAAAGTCAAAACTTAGTGGTGAACAAAATAACATTTTTAAGGCGTACGTTAGCGGTGGTGTATAGTGTTGTGAACGTAGTAGTGTAGTGTTGGTCCTGACGAAGAGACGGGTACGTCTCGAAATCGGTAGACCTAAAATCTGGTAGTGGTTTATACTAATTTAACTAACACTACGTACCTTTAAATCATCTAAGTATTGACTTTGAACTCTGACCTTAGTACCTATGTGAAAGTCGTGCGTACGAGGCACATTGTTTCGTTGTGTTGGTATTTACCTACATCCGTGACTACCGAACTAAACGAGACTTCCATATATTTTTTTGTCTAGGTTATGAAGCAATATTCTTTGTTCTTAGAACATGCTAATAAAAATGTAAAAACAAATACAACTCACACATGAAACAAGGTGCGCAAATTAAACATACTGTCTTGGGTCGTGGCTGCGGGAGGCAAATGAAAACACTGGAAATTAATTAACATTTAATAATTAATTAATCATGATTACAAATTACAAAGTCACTTAAACACAAATTTAACTTAAAGCTATTCTTTAATGTACACTATTTTGCAATACATCATTTCGTCTAAGAACACTTTATTATCGCTGGGTAACACTTATTAATCGCTAGTCAAATATTCAATTCTCGCACAAAGTAGTCGCACTGGTTTATTTCCCCATTTAGGTACTCCGCTAGATTATTTTGCTTTATCTATCGCTTCGTTTATCTCACAACTGCCCACCCTGGCCGTCTCCTCGCGGCCGACTTCGCACCGAAACGACTGTCAAAATACAACAACCCTTGCGCCGAGACGAAGTTCCGTATTTATACCCAAATGCTAGTATTTTAGAACTTTAGGAGAGATTCTCGTTTAGGAGAAGATTCTCGTCGCTTCTGTTCTAGTCGTTTGTAGACGTTTCCCGAAGATTATAGATAATTGTAGATCGTTCTAGATCCTGCGATAGTGTTGTGACATATTACAAGGAATTCTTCTATTTACCATTCCGTGAGAATACATACAACTTCCAAAAAATGTATGATAGTCTTGTATCATGGGTGAAATTGTGAACATTACATTATGTAATAATCACTTAAGCTAGCCGTACGACAGGCTATAAGTCTTATGAACACCCAAAAAATATTTTCCCATATAAAAAACATCTATAACATATCTTGATTATACTTTGCATTCTCGACCTATTCTCGAGGAATGTCTCGCACACGTTTAGTTCATAATTCATTCGTATAAGGGTTAATTTTGGTCTATATTTATCAATTAATTAAAATTTATATAGCATCATTCATTTGCTATAATGTAACTACCTACTACAGATTTTATAACTTATTATATTATATAAGTATAGGCCCTTGCTTAGTTATTTACAAAACGTGAACGTTTGATTATAAAAAAGTTATATTGTTTAGTTATTTACAATTGCTTAGTTATTTACAAAACGTGAACGTTTGATTATAAAAAAGTTATATAACTAATAACGGAGCTCCGGATAATCGTCGTTTTACTGTACCTAAAAATAATATGTCCGGTAGTAGTTACAAATTATTTCACTGTGTATTCAAAAAGCGTAGGTACGTGCAGAGATGAAAAACTATTCTTTATGAAAAATTCGAAACAACCAAATTATATTCAGCTGGTGCGCAATGCATTAATGAGGAGGGTGCTGTGGATGCAGCAGTACTTCGTGGATGCAGCAGTACAGCGCCTCGTGCTTAGTGCAACCGTAACAGACAAATAAAATAGTTTTGCTAATGTATTCGGTCCCACCCTAATTCAAAAATTCTAAATCGTGATATTTGCGAATTTTAGAAATTTGTTTTTTGGGTGTTATTAAATTGTTCTAGCGCGTTGGTGTTTCTGAGATACACGTAGAGAGTAGTGATAGTATTTTAACCGGTTTCACAATAAGCGTTATTTGAGATTTGTATAACTTCTTTTTCGCAATTCGGCGGGCAACCATGGGCACTAAACGTGACTGTTTTTTTGTGAAATAAACGTTTTATAACGTGTGAGTTGAGGTAAAGATATTTAACAGTTGTTATGAAAATATTTGGTTTCGTCTGTTTTTCATTTTCATAGAACGCGTACATAGACTTGAGCTATCTTCGCTCCGTGCACTTTGTACCTGCGTACAAATAACACAACAAAAACATTCCGCCCTTTACCGACAAATCTCCGACTTGAGATAATAAGGCTTCATCCGTGTGCATGCAATGTCTCAGATCTCAAATCTCAGAGTTTGTACGCAGAGTACCGCACTAAATACAAACCATGATGGCCCACAGCTTACTTCTCTGCATTATCTTCATCAAATTTCGAGACAAATAAGTGGATGACAGTAATACATAAGAAATCCTCTAAACCTTACACCCAGCCCTGAGATTCATTTTTTTTTTAATTTATATTTTCACCCTTAATTGAATAATTGGAAATTTTTAGGAACAGTCTTTCTTAAACTTTTTAAATCTTTATATACATGCATGTTTTAAAACATTAGTTATCACATTTTAACTGATTTCTATAAATATCTAATACATCAATAATCTAACCGATGTATTAATTCCAGCTTTTTATTTTACTCTCTTCTACATAAATTATCTCATAATAATTTTAAAACAAAAATGATTTGCCCATTTTAAATAATGCTTCTCTTCTTTAATTTTAATTACGAAACGAAATTTAATAAGAGTTTACGATACAAGGCATCCATAGACGATAATTTATAGAACCCTATCATTTGCTTGGGGATTTAAGAGAATTAACCAGGAAAAATATCTGAAACAATATATTATATAACTAGACTTTCTAAATATTATAGATAAAATGTGCAACGCACTATATTTGATAAAAGTTTTCTTTTCTCAAATTGAAAAACTTGCATTTTGCGTATCTACAATTGTTTCATTGATGCATACACATAATACAAATAAATGAGGATAATATGTAACGAGCCTCTCGGCTACTACCTACCTCGCTAGATATATAGAAATATCTGTTCTGAAGTAGGTAATTCTTTTTCTTAATTTCTATTTTAATTCAAATCTAACAGGCTCACCATATTACTAAAAACTTTGTAAAAAATGTATTTGAGTCGCTTAATATGTTTTATTTCAACCTTTAAATGGAGATATTCAATAATTCACTACTTATAGCTTTTTTCGGGAATGTCCTGATTGGCCTTCTTGCTAAATAATATACTCGTATAGTCGAACGTTCCGGTTTTCGACTTTGTATTTGATTTGTATTTTGAAGATGTCGACTATATTCGTTTTATTTGATGCATTGTGGGTGGAAACCTGTAATGGAGGATACTGGTGAATGTTGTTACATTTTGCTAAACGTTTTCACAATCGTCTTCAAATCGAATTGAAATTCAAATCTGTTGTATTGAATACTGTACCGTTGAACAGAACCGGAAATGAGTTATTAAAATATTTAACTAAGTACTCAGTCTCAAGACATTGTGTTTGTAAATTTTCTGGGTATACGAGTTATTATCTTATCTGGTTTCTGGATATTTAGTAAGGCAATTATTCGCAGTAGGAAACGAAATGATTTATTAAAATAAGTTGAAATAGTAAATAAACTGTTACAATGAAGTAGGTAGACCGGAGACAATTGAAATGTTTTTATTTTATTTCGCCATTGCTATTTTTTGTGTAAAGCTATTTATTGATTGTCTATTTTAGCTTCTGTTTGATTAAGAATTATAAATTATGTTCTGTTTGATTAAGAATTATAAATTAAATATTAACGGACGTCCAGATGTTTAAATTGTTTCCGATGTGGGGACAGTTGAAACATGTAGTGGGAACAATTGAAATAACATTCGCATTAATCAAATAATTGGTTTATTTATTATAAAAAAAATACTCTAACAAACAATTGGAGCATATGCACTTAATTTCTTGCTGAGTGCACTCTTCGTGCACCCAACCTCCTCCGGTTTAATTCCATAAAAATCATCCTTTTGCATCCAACCACTCGCGTTACTGGCTCCAATGCTATATTTTATACGTGGAAAAACAAAAATGGGAGGTACATTGTTACCAATGGCATTAACGCAATCGTAAAAAATATTGGGTGTTTTAATTGTATCAAGTATTGGATTATCGATTTTTCTTGGGTCTTGGTTAAATACTCGCATTATTAGCGAGAGAAACAAACAGTTCTTCTTCAGTTGTGTGCTTTTTATTATTACTCACCGAAACGTGGCTTAGTTTGCATATTTTGTTTTGAATTGGAATTGTTATTTTTCCTTATCAGTTTTTTTTATTCTACGTCGAGGCATCCTGAAACGAAATAAATACTACATTATATACTGAAACTAATAATAAAACATTTTCTCTAAAACGATCATACCAATGAAACGCCAACGTATCAACCGCCCCATCGCTATTTGTATCAAATGTCCCCATACCACATTCTATGAATAATATCATAATCTCTTACAATAGCAACAATTTAAACCGCTCTAACTAAAGAAAACCTATAAACGGACTTAATAAATGTGACCGAAGCCCAATACTTACGTAATTGATTTCTCTGTCACAGTTTTAATGCCAACAATTTTCTTAGTAAGTCTACAAAACTATATTATCGCTACTTGAACACGTCTCAATGTCCGTTGGAGGAATAGCGAGTAGAAAAGGCGGGTCTAAAAGTAAGTCTCTTCCTGCATTTGTGTGATGAATGGGTGTGAGATTCTAATTATTATGGCTGTTGTTTCAACTGTCGCTTGTTTCAATTCTCCCGGGTCTACCCTATAATAAATATTATAAAAAAATGTTCGCATAAATAACTCTAATATAATTAAAAAATTGACAACGATTACTGTCAAAACAGACAAAAAATAAACTAATGATATTGTCACACCGATCATATCCACACATTAAATCATGACGTTGATGAGTTAACAGTTTTGACAACTAACCGATTCCAAAACCCGGTATATACTTACCTAAGTACGCACACCCCCTATAAAATATAAGATACTATTAGGTCCTTACATATGAAATTGGCGTTTAGTATGGGAGGAACATAAAGCCGATTTTTTTTTATTATAATATATTTATTTAATCAAAGTATGTACCATCGCTATCTATGCACTTTTGCCATCTCATAGATAGTTCATCGATCCCTTTACTAAAAAAGCCATTCGGACGGGAATCAATAAAATCTTTGAAGGCGGTTTGGACTGCCCCATCGGAGTTGAATTTTTTCCTTTGCAAGAAGTTATCCAAATTTCGAAAAAAATGGTAATCTGTTGCGGCAAGGTCCGGAGAGTACGGTGGATGTCTTAGACATTCCAATTGAAGCTCCTCTAATTTGGTAGCCATCTGTTGTGCAGTGTGTGGTCTAGCGTTATCATGAAGCAGCAGTGGCCTAGAGCGATTAACCAGTCTCTGTTGTTTAGCAGCTAGCTTTTCCATCATGGTTTGCAGTTGCTGACAATAGACATCTGCCGTAATCGTCTGGCCAGATTTAAGAAAGCTGTAGTGAACGACACCAGCACTAGTCCACCAAACGCTCACAAGTAACTTTTTGGAGTCAATTTTCGCTTGGGGCACGGTTTGGCTGGTTCGGCAGGGTTCAGCCATTGCGATGAGCGCTTCCGATTATCGTACAGGATCCCCTTTTCATCACAGGTAATGATTCGATTTAAAATCCCTTCATTATTGTGCCGGTTGAGTAATGCAACGCAGCAGTCAACGCGCGTTTGTTGATTTGCTTCACTCAATTCGTGAGGTACCCACCTTTCAAGTTTTTTCACCTTACCAATTTGCTTCAAGTGGATTAAAACAGTTTTATCACTAACACCGCAGCCTGCAGCTCACTCGGATGTGGTTTGCGATGGATCCGCTTCCACAATAGCCTTCAATTCTTCATTATCAACTTTGGTCTCCGGCCGTCCACGGGGCTTGTTCTGCAGGTCGAAATTTCCAGAACGAAAACGTTGGAACCAAAAACGCACTGTGTTTTCTTTTGCGGCACCGTCGCCATACGCATCATTAATCCTTCGAGCCGTTTCTGCAGCACTGGTGCCACGGTGGAACTCGTACTCGTAAATAACGCGATATTTCAAGTTTTTCATTTTGTAAACTGAGTGACTCAAAGAAAAAAACAATTGAGGAAAAAAAAAATGAATTATAATTTTTAAAACACAAATACATGAGTAAATAGCTGTATAAATTTGGATTTGGAATTCCTAACCAAAGAGAAGATATTTGAGATCAAATTTGCCAGTACGGCAAAACGCCAATTTCATATGTAAGGACCTAATATAATTGTCAGTAGTATCTTATATTTTATGGGGTAATTAGTATTATATAGTAATTGGCTGTAGCACTTATAGAAACGCTTCCATAGACATCTCAGAAGTGCAATATTACATTTGTATAAATATAACTTACGACGCAATTAACAAAGACTAACTTGCGGTTACTTTAATATTTCGGGGTAGGTACAAACATCGGGTAAAACAACTGCGGGTAACTCAACAAATAATTGCACTACTTGTTCGCAATATTTCACTCCGGGGTCCGCTTGTCCCGCCCGGCGCAGTCGTCAGGCCCGAAGCTACGTACCTTACCGTTAAGACGTACCTTAACCTTTAAATCATCTAAGTATTGACTCTGAATTCGGGCCTCAGTCTGTTCACGAGATGTCAGATCTAGGGATGGGCGTTGAATGGACGGACTAGTTGAAATCAACCGTTGACGTTGCATCGACGCGTCGACCGTTTACGTTTATCGCATGGACTAGTTGAATTCGTAGACGGTGGACAGCGGACGCCGTGGTCGGTGGACGATTCGAGATTAACGCAATGCAAAGCAACGAGCGAGAGCAAGACAAAACGTCTCCGTTTATTTCTCTCTCATCTCTCGCTGTCGACCTGTAGATGCCATAGACGTCATAGACGGCTCGACGGGTAATTTCATTTCAACTCTAAAGTACACTACCATAGAGTGCAGATCTGTGTACACGAACTATGACTAGAGATTTGAAATTTGAATACATGCGTAGCGCGAGATAGGCTTAATAAGCTATTTATCTATTATTTTTTACTTGATTTTTTGTGATGTCACGTGCGACGATTCGGTGAATTCCCAATTTTACGCTGTATAAAATAAAACAATTCTGTTTAATTATTTTATTTTTTATTGAACTATTATTAATTAACAGGCCGGCTAGATATTTTTCTAAAATCAATATTTTATTCGATCGATCTCGACTTCTTATATCTACCTGAAAAGGGATGCAAAAATTTAATTATTGTGTTATTTCCTTACTTTTCAACTTTAGCATATAAATGATAAACGAACTTGTAGGGAATAAAATTTTCTATACCTAACTATGGTCCTTATTCAGGAGTCCAACATTAATTATTGTATATGTAATATAATCTTGAATTTAGGTTTAATTAATTTTTATTATAAATTCCCTATTTTCAACTTTATAGATAAAAAAATAAATCTATTATAATTTTGTTTACACCACTTTTTATTGGTTTTTTACATGTTTCGGGAACAATGTTCCTTTTCTCAGATTGAGCCTTAAACTAAAGTTGACAAATAATACAGATATATTTATTTATTAATAATGTCACCACAAAGTGAAAGCCTGACTTTGAAAGATGTATTCTTCAATAAATTTCTAGATAACATCTCAAATGTAAAGTATTTTTAAATTATGTATTTATTTATAAATTTATAGATAATAAATAAATGTAAAGGTTTTTATCATTTTATTTAACTTGTATTGAAACGAATGAATTTTTCGTAATCGATTTGAGTTAGTGTAGTGATAGTCCAACGTTTTACAAAAAATAATACTCATAATCAAGGCAGGAATATAGTCCTGCTAGGTTATTATTGTTTTCCAAATAACCCTGTACACATGTAATAATGTGTATCTAATATATTTTTTTATACACACATTGCTTTGTACTTTATATTTTTAATTTTTATACTCATATTTTAATGCTTATACCCGATACTTTCACTGCTTATATATGTAGTTTATATTTATATTTTACTGCTTACACCTGATATTGTTGTGTATACCTACTTCTTTCTTTATTAAATATAGAAAGAAGTATATAAAACAATATGTAAAAGCCTATAAACAAATAAATAATAAAATATTTCTTTTTACATATAAGCACAAGTAGCGGTTTTACTTTCCCCGAAACTATAGTCCTTCGAACTTCTTTAAATTTTAAAAATTAACGTAATAAAAATAACCAACGGTTGTGCCGTCGAGCAGCGTCGCGTCAAACCGTAGACAGTTGACTATCGTCCCGATGTTTAGATAAACGTCCGCGACGTCCGCGTAACGAAGTTGACGCGTCAACTAGTTGACGAATTCAACTAGTTGATCGTCTCGTCGATGGATGGACGTGGACGGTCTCGTTTCGTCGACGGTAAATACGTCGACGACCCATCCCTAGTGATTTGCGAACTGCTTAATTTTTCGACACATTTCATACTATAGAATTTTTATTTTTAAATATTAATTAACGTGTTTTTTATAAAAAAAAATAGCTTCTTAATAGTGAATGAAGACTCAAAGTGCGAATATAGATACAATATATCGTTTAAAATCATCTTTTTATATGAATAAACAACATTTGAAAATGACCAAAAATCGTAAATATTTAAGCATGTTTGAAAAGTGATATCTTTTTTAATATTGAATATTTCTTAATTTCCTACGTACAGATTCTAGATAATTAAGTAAACTTTATATGTATGATAAAACATATTATGCTTACATACAAATTTTAAACGAATCACACTTTGCCCGGGAACATTAAAAACGTTTTTTTTGCCGCGGCCTGTGGATTAATGCCTATATTTTTCTTAATTATTGTAAATAATGTTCAGTTTATTACTTTTATATAAGAACAAAGGTTCTATCTAAGGTATCGCCTTAAAAAAATTGCAATCTATCATATACATTCTGATATAAATGAATAATAAAAACCCACATTTTCGTAAAAAACGCCGAAATATGCATTTGCAGTGAATGTACCGCCTTAACATTTTATTGTAAAAGTTATCACATGTACGTTAGATTCTCATCTCTCAAATTTTAGTATTTACAAAATGTCTTTCTATAACTAAAGACGAGATGTTTGTTTTTATTCTGCGTGGTTTGACGATTGTCATTTTACTTTTGAATTGTAGGAAAGCTGAAGATGGGGGAATATTCTTTGGTGGTTGGGCCCGCATGGCACAGCCCATCTCAGGCTTTGCTGTTGTGGAAGTGGCAAAACCTAACATCGGGGAGAAGAAGCCATCGCGGGTGAGAGCCGATGTGACTGTTATCCTCTCAGTGAAGAGCGATATCAAGTCCGAGTGGGAGAATCTCAGGAAGAGAGATGTGTGTTTCCTCATTACCATCAAGCCCACTCAGCCCATAGGTGAGTGAATATATAATATGTACACTTGAGTTAAATTGAGAAACAATGTATTTATAAATGTTAATAATTCTGGCTCTAGCACTAACTTTTTAAGTACATACAATAATGTTTAAGACTTAAATTTACTTCTTTATACAATGTTTTTAATTTTTGTAGTGAGCTACGTCTCTATTAGAGAAATATCTTACAACACTTTGCGGTGGGACATTATAATTGGATTATGAAGTGGTGAACTTTGTTTCAGCGCCACTTTGTTTTTTGTGTTGTTGCTGGCCGAATTTCACTGCGGCTGTGGCTTTTTTGGGGCATATATGATCGGTGCTTGTGTATGTTACAGTATCGATGGTTTGTGCCCTGTTGGGGCTGCGACAAGGGCGGGGCCCGGTCGACGTGTACGTGGAGTGGTGATAGAGCAGGATTATTGTTTTGATTGTGGGTTTGGGGACTCTCTGGTCCCTTTTTGGTGAGACCGTGGGGGCTAATTCTCACGTATTCTTTTCACTTAAAAAAATATTATAAAATTCTTTCTCACAGACTATAAAATCATACGGAGTTCAACTAAATCTATTCTCTAGGCGAGGGACTGGGACATAGTGAAGTATGTTTCTCTTCACGTATATTTAATTAATACACATTTATAATGCAGCTAAAATATTCTCGCATAATTAAATCCGCTAGTAAACAAAACATATTTTTTACAATAAACTTTTTTAAAATTTCATTCCAAACCGAGTCTCTTCAAGTGTATCATATAGATGCAAAAGCGCCACTATCCATATGGATCTCACATGGATAGTGGCACTATTGCATCTATATGCTACAAGTAAAAACGTAATTTTGTGATAAAGCGCGACTTATTTACGAAGACATTATATTTTTTAAGAGTATTTAGTTTGACCTTTTCGTAATTGTTTCAAAGTTTACAAGCTCGTAGTAATTTTTATTAAACAAGTACTGGAACCAGCGGTAGAACCACAGCTCTACAAGTGTACAGGAACCACAGCATACCAAGAAATTTACGGTAATTCATGTCTGGTCTGTCGAGATTACACATTTTACTTGAGATGCAAATAAAATGCGTTGTGAATTAGTATTATACACATTTTAGATTAAAAATTTATAAATTCTACTGAATCTTCTATGAATAACACGTGCAGCAACACACAACGTGTCCATCCATGGGTTATTGTCTATGTTTCTTAATTAAAATAATATGACTAAACTTTTTTGAGAAAAACCCACTTACATTTTTGTTTACATTACTCCACGATTTTTATTATACTTATGTCTGCAGGTATTATTGTAATCATATATAATAATACCAGCATAAAACATTACATTAAAAAAATCCCAGTAAAGGTGAATAATACTCAGCTAAAAAAACAATTGTAATAAAACATAAATCTACTTACTGCATTCAGGCAATTCTTACCGTAAATATGTGTATA
This sequence comes from Agrypnia vestita, assembly GCA_016648135.1. Taxonomy (NCBI): domain Eukaryota; kingdom Metazoa; phylum Arthropoda; class Insecta; order Trichoptera; family Phryganeidae; genus Agrypnia; species Agrypnia vestita. The sequence goes on along the minus strand of JADDOH010000713.1, from coordinate 17,275 downwards.
ATTAAGAACGCAGCACACTGCACATGCTAAGATTCTTACTGATTTATGTCTTTCATTCATTAATAATTTATTAATGGGATTATTTTTTAACAGGAAGCGGAAAAAATATTTTATGATGAATGAAAACACTTAGCATGATCACAAACTTTGATTGATAATTGATGAGCATTTTCTGTGTTGGATGGGCCTTTGTAAATTGATTACAGGATTTTCACTTAGGTGCATCTTTTATGGCTGTGTTTAATTAAAATTTTATTCATATAATAGTTTTTTTTTTATAAGAGAATAAACTTTTCGGAAAACCTAGGTAAAATTTGTAATGAAATCAAACTTTATTATGATTTTTAACAGTAAATCCTGTTAATAATGTCATACAGATCAAAAATGTGAACCTTAACAACTATTTTAATTTACAAACTAAGAGTAAAGCTTGTAAGCATTTTATTAGAAGTCATAGAACGGGGGTTAAAAAGTAAGAAAGTGGAGGTTTGACGTCATAACATTTTTATAAATAAACCTTATTCTTTCTTTCCAGGAACTAAGTTTAATCATCAGAAGCCTTTCCTCTCCCAGACGGGTGTAGTGTGTGTGCGTGGCTGTGAGGTGGAGGGGATGTTAGATGCGGGAGGGCGTGTCATAGAAGATGGCATTGGTGAGCGACCGCAACTAGCAGGGGACACTAGAACATTCCGTGTGTGTCTGGATCCCAACCAGTACGCACAAGATCTAGATGCCGCCAGTAAAGGCAAAGAGGTATTATCATATGTACTCAGTTGCTTTGGAGATTATTAATCTCCTAGAGAATGAAAAATATCAGAAAATTTGTCATGTCTGATGGACCCAATTTTTGGTTATGGATGAACAATATCACCTATTTTGTTCAATAATATCCTTTATTTGATATTTGGTTTTATAGGGTTATGATTAAAGTAGTTAATGAATGGCTTTATTTGATGAATCAGGACGAATATGAGGGCTATATGATAAGTACCCGGAAAGATAATAAAAGCATTTAAATATACTTAATGGCAGTGTGATCATTAGTTCCCGCTATTCGGCCATTGGTGGCTGCAATTGGCTATCAGCTATACTGGCCTCTCTGCGGCTATTAGTGTCTGCGATTAGCTATCGCCCATTGCCTGCTGCTTTTCATACGATTTAGTTATTTTTTGAAACTGGTAATGGCAAAACCACGCACTGCCTACTGTGTTTTTGAAGCAATCATTTAGATGATACGTCGCCGTATATACGTTGTTAGACTTTGACACATTTCCCACTGTAGATACATTCTAATCTCAAAATTAAATGTCAAAAATATAGTTGTCTGCAAAAAAATAAAATTTATGTAAAAAATCTAAATATCAATGTATTTCGCCTTACAGTAACTCGAATGTTAAATAATGTATATATAATTTCTACACATTATATTATATCTAAATATATTTTTAAATAATTTCTACATCTTGTTTCTTAATAAAAAACATACAATTTGTTAAGTTTTGAAGCTGGCAATGGAAAAACAATGCGTTTTAATCAATCTTATTATAGATTTTTTATTTATTTCTCAACATGATCCCTTTCATCTCAATTCTTTTAGTCCAGCGATATTCCGATTTTTTTAAACCATCCAAAAATATATGATTTGTCTATCTCAGCAAAATGAGCCTCTTTTTGGGTGATGTTCCTCATTTGACGCAAACCAATTACCGCTAAGTCATTACTTCCAGACATTCTAATCCAGCCAGAAATAAAAAGGAATCACTTGGGGCTAAATCTGGAGAATAACACTAAGCCGCTTTTTTATGTTTAGAAACAAAAAGAAATCACATGGGGCCAAATCAAAGGTGGATGAGGAAGCAATTCATAGTGTAATTCTTACAGTTTTGCTTTATAATGGCATTTTTTTCTTCACCGAATGGGACTGTTTCTCATCAATTCAGTATTAAATCGGCTTATTAAATTTTATTATGATGATGATTTTTTCTAAGCTTTTTTTTTCCAAAATACACCCAATTTCATTTGAATCATTTTTATATTAGTATTTTTGTATTGTGAAACAAATCATCGAGTTAAAATTATTTTTTATTGAGAAATTTGTTTTGATATATGAGTAGGTACTTTGGATTACAAACACTTTTGGAACAAATTATGTTGTCGATTCAAGGTTTCACTGTATTAGTTATATTTTCTGCCATCTGTTGTTCTATATATTTTTTAATCTATAATTTATCTGTATCATCATTATTTTAACTGTAATTTTGTTTCATACATTTTTTTAATTTTTCCATTCTAAAAAATTTGCAGGATGTCTACGAATCCTTCAGTGTAATAATGAGGCGTAAACCTAAGGAGAACAATTTTAAGGCTGTTTTGGAGACAATCCGCGAGTTGATGAACACAGAGTGTGTAGTTCCTGATTGGTTGCATGACATTATCTTGGGATACGGTGATCCCGGACAGGCGCATTATTCGAGGTAATTGTGTAATTCTTTTTCCAGCTGAGGTACGGATTATAAAATCAGTTTTTTTTCCAATTGGTTGACCTTTCACCTATGAATATTCTTAAAATAAATCATTAATGCCATGAGCACAGCATTCGCATTCACATAATTATCCTTCATCACATAATAACGCAAGATAATTAAAGACTATAGTATTTATATTCTCGCTGCTTGCACAAAGATTGAAGGTTTACGTGATTTTTTTTTGTATGTATATAAATGATATTCACATATTTTCAGCGCATTAATTCATCATTTTACATTTAAGGATGCCGAATGAAATTGCATCAATGGATTTTAATGATACATTCCTGAATATGGACCACTTACGTAAAAGTTTTCCCACTTATCAAATTAAAGCCATCACTGATGATCCCAAAAAACTGGTTCGTCCTTTCAAGTAAGTTACTTGTTTTCATATGATTGTTTTTTTTAATAGTTTCTAGTTTATTTGATATTTTTACTTTACATGAAATAAATTTCATTCATATTGTTACTGAGGGTTTTTGACAGAAAAGTAAATATATACATCATTCTGTTATACTAGTTTTTATTGTATTGTAGCATATTGATGATCAATGTTAATCCATCGACTTATATCCTCCACAACCTCACATATTAAAATGTATTTGATTTCATTCAATAAAATAGCCATAGAGACAATACTGGAGTGTGGGAATCACACGATGATAATTTTTAATTTGCAATAAATGGAAAAAATTAATTTCCTGGAAAGTGGTAAAGTATGATTTACACGGCGATGGTTTCATATTGACGATACATTATCCATGAGTTTTATACGTACTAGAAATAACTAATTACTTTTTTCAGATTAACATTTGAAGACGTTTTACACAAAAATGATGAAGAGAATGAAGGAGAATCCTCTAACAAAGGAAGGAAAAGTATAATTGTGGAACCGCATGTGCCACCCAGCCGAGGACCTTACGTGTTCAATGAACCAAAAAAGTATGCATACGACTGTTTCATATTACAGTAAAACCCCTTTGATTCGAACCCCAATAATTCAAAATTTGCCATAATTTATTGTAGATTAACTCCGATAATTCGTAATTCAAAATAATTTTAACCTTTTGCGCCATAATACAATACATTTTAGTTCACATAATTGGAAATATATATTAAATTTGACAAAATTGAAAAAAATATTTTGATTTTATTCTTTTAAATGAGAAAATATATATGTAATTTAGTATTAGAAATGTCGCAATCTTTGTAATAATTAGTAAGATAAATATATAATTTTTGAAATGATTTCTTGAAATATGCAAAAATACTGACATTTTTCACCTAATTAATGTTTTTTTTCACGAATTTTATAATCGCAACCTGATTTTTTTTTGTTCCCTAAATTTTGAATTATAGGGGTTTCACATTTTTGGGTTCCTTGAATTTTGAATTGACGAGGTTCTACTGTACTATGTTTCTTGTTCTCGTAAAATATCTTAGACACTGACTTATTTTTAAAAATTTCAGAAATGCAATATTATTCACACCTACTCAAGTAGAAGCTATCCGTGCAGGAATGCAACCAGGGCTTACTTTGGTTGTGGGTCCCCCGGGAACAGGTACATATTAGTATTATCCTTTTTACATATTTGGTATGTGTTCTGAGTGCCTTGAGAAATTGAATTGCTTACCTCAATATGTATTGAAAAAAGACAAATAATTTACTATAAATATACAGCAAGCGTATCACATAGTATGGTAGGTATAATATCGATATTCTTTTTCATCATTGGTGATATTGCTCATGTGGTCATTTAGTGTCCCACAATAAACCCTATTTAGTGCAATTAAATTATTATAATAACAGGATATAATCTAGATATCTAAAAGTATGAAAAAGTAATGAAATAGAAAGTATTTAAATATTTTGTAACGTAATGTAAAGGCGATGTAACTGCTTTAGAACACACAGAACTATTTATTTTTAAAATAATTCTTAGCAAAAAAATGTATCATTATACATTTTATTACAGGTAAAACTGATGTGGCAGTGCAGATAATATCGAACCTGTACCATAATTTCCCTTGGCAGCGAACACTCATTGTCACCCACTCTAATCAGGCCCTCAATCAGCTGTTTGAGAAGATCATGACCCTTGATGTGGATGAGAGGCATCTTCTGCGTCTTGGTCACGGTGAAGAAGCTCTAGATACTGATAAAGATTTCTCAAGGTATTTGTTTTTTTACACATTCAAAATGTCTAAATTTTAACACTTATGTTGTGTTTTTTCTTTCTTAGTATTAGCGATTATCAGATTCCTAACACAGTGGTACCTCGACATACGAGTTTAATTCGTTCCATAACCTTCCTTGCTCATATGTCAATTTGCTCATATCTCAAAGCAATTTTCTCCATTGAAATTAATTGAAATGCCATTATTCCGTTCCAGCCCCCAAAATGCCACCCTAGTTGTTTTTATTACGTATTTTTGAATAAGAAAGATGTATTTATTGATTATTAGTAACATATTTATTGAGTATTAAATGACAAATATTATATATAAACATAATAAAAGAGAATGTAAAGAAATTTACAGTTTTAAATTTCGTCACAGTTTTTCTCTTCACTGGTCTTTATCTTTTTCGCCACGTTTTCTACACTTTAAAAAAAAAACCTGTCCAAGGAGATTTGTTTCTTCCTCCCTTTCAGAATGTTGCGGAAGACAAGTGTCATTAAATAGCTCCGATGCACAACCAGTTGCAACATTTTCGGGTTTTTTCTTTTCCACGAACTGTAACGAGCACACGTATCTCAAAGCTTTTTGAGATGCAAGTGCAAGGGGCGCACCTGTATATAAAAAAACTCATTTGTTAGAGCACTCGTATGTCGAGGTACCACCGTATGTACTTTACGAAACCATATAGGTTTCAAAATTATTATGTATGTTTTATATTATATTTATCATCATATAATTATATTAATTTATTATTCAGATACGGTCGGGTAAACTATGTCCTGCTGAAGCGCCTGGCATTGCTCGAGTCAGTGCAGAGGCTGCAGGAAAGTCTGGGAGAGCAGGGGGACGTGGGGGCCACATGTGAGACAGCCGCACACTTCTATCTCTATCAGGTGGTCGCCCGCTGGGAGAAATTTTTGTCCGTATGCAAGGGATCTAAACAAAAGGTATATATTATCCAGCCTTTGAATAATTTTTTTTATGTCATGGTATAGGTACTTTTATTTGATGTTATTTGCTGAAAAAGTAAAGTGTAAATTAAAAATGTTGGAAATTTTTTTCTGTTTTAAATCAGGCACATAATATATGTACTTTAATCGATAACGATAATCAGGTGACAGAGAGGAGTGGAGAAAGCGAGTGCTTGTTGCAGACCAATCCCAGGATTGCGACCCACAAAAAAAATCGATAATGTTGAATTAAATACAAACTTGTTTTTATTTTATTTTATAGGAAATTCCAGTTAGTCAAGTCTCAGCAGAATTTCCATTTCATGGTTTCTTTGATAATGCTCCAAAACCACTTTTCAAAGGAAGATCTTTTGCAGAAGATATGGGGATTGCTGAAGGATGCTTCAGGTACTTTTTTTGATATATCGGCATTATTTCAGAATCCTCTGTTTTTAAATAGTTCTGACTCTTTTATTTTTCATTAAAGGTATATTGAAAGGATATTTGAAGAGCTGGATGAGTTTAGAGCATTTGAGTTGCTAAGATCAGGTTTAGATCGTTCCAAGTATCTACTTGTTAAGGAAGCCAAAATTATTGCCATGACATGTACCCACGCAGCTCTTAAAAGGAAAGAACTGGTCGATATGGGTGAGTTTTACCTTCTACATATGTTATTTAAGTTTTGTTATGGTTTTATATTACAAATTTATCTGAGATATAATTAATATAGATCACATTGTAAACTCGCAAATCAAAGACTGTGTGTAGATGGAATTATTTAAAAGATTTCATATTGTACAATTGTTACACAAGCTAAATGCACAGCAATATCTAGCAGCTAAGACCTCTTTCCATTTAAGATTTATTTCATTGTGTCGGAGTTTACGGGTGTACACACCGAAACAATGTGCCTCGTACTCACGGCTTACACATACTAATCAATTGACTTTCTTAAATGGAGAGAGGTCTTCCAGGTTGTAATGTGTGGTGTATTGTGCATGCATTTTTGAAAGAGTTCAGTAATTATGTACTGCAATTTACGTTTATTCAGGCTTCAAATATGATAACATCCTCATGGAAGAGGCAGCTCAAATATTGGAAATAGAGACATTCATCCCACTACTGCTACAGAATCCTCAAGATGGCTTCTCCCGTCTCAAGCGTTGGATCATGATCGGCGACCACCATCAGTTGCCGCCTGTTATTAAGAACATGGCCTTCCAGAAGTATTCCAATATGGAGCAGAGTCTGTTCACAAGAATGGTGAGACTCGGCGTTCCCACCGTGGATCTGGACGCTCAGGGCAGAGCTCGAGCTAGGTAATAAACATTTATAGTTAAATTAGAATCTCGACTATCCAGAACTTCCTGGTTGATTCAGTTGCATTAAAAAATTTATCAAAAATAATATGTCTTTAATTAAGTGCTCCTTTGTAAAGAAGTTACAATGACAACTGGACGCGACTAAGTCTCATAGGACACTAAGACACTAAATAATGGTCATGTTTTAAGATCACTTTTCAGACAAGACAGACATAGGTATTTTTGACTCTAAACATGTGTTTGACGATTATGAACAATGTGGAATATTTTCATTTTAAAAATATTTTTACAAAGACTTAAAAATTCTTCCTGGATAGCCTGCATCCCGGTTAATCAGATCCCGTAATAGTAATCGGCAGTCTGCTATAATTAACTAGTCTATTCTTTAAATACAAGCAAATTCTGAAATCAGATGACATCCGTCTAGCTATCTCTGTTAACTTAAGAATTTACGTTCTTTTGAAACTAAAAGTACAAACATATATCTGAATACGTTTTCTTATACTTTATTTTTTTCTGATAATTTTTAGTATATGTAATCTGTACAATTGGCGATACAAGCTGTTGGGAAATCTTGGTCACGTCTTAAACCTCCCCGAGTATCGAGTTGCAAATGCTGGTTTCTGTCATGACTTCCAGCTTATCAATGTGGAAGACTTCAATGGCATCGGAGAAAGTGAACCCAGTCCGTATTTCTATCAGGTATTTTTATCTTGTTTATTTACAAAAAGTATAACATACCGCAAAGATAATACGTATTGCTACCACAAGAAACTGTTGTTTTTTTATTATTGATCCATGTAAACACAAGATTAAAATGCGTTTTATAAAGATAACATCACTAAAAATATGTGCAATATAGGAATGAAGACAAACTGTTATTGAATTATGGATTCTATAACGTTGTTTTATATACTTATTTCATTTTTATGTAATATTCATTGTTTTTGGATTTTAAATTTGATATATCCATCTGAAAAAAGATCATAAACATAGCCTAATGAATATATGTAATTCTTTGATGCATTGCTCTACAGTAACTAACACTATTGAACAAATTATACAAGCTACATTTTAATATGATACTCAGAATATTGATCTTTTAAATCACTCATTTGTTCTTAGTTGTGTTAGTATGTGTACATTACTACTTTATTACTCTCCCTTTCTTTTAACTCGTGGCGACTGATTGCTTGCTTGTCTGACAAAAAAACTTTGGATCGATTTTTAACCCTTTTCCCGTGATCCAATCGAGCTGAAACTTTGCAAGCAGACTCCTGGCGACGATCAAGAAGATCTATCAAATTTTCGTTAAAAAATTAATAATTATAGTATAATTTTGGATTTTTCAGATTTTAAACGGTTTTTTCATACAACTCAGTAAGTTGTATACTCCGACGCATCTGGTAGACACGAAACCCGAAAATGAGAAAGGGAGTATTGTAAAAACTTGGTTTTTATGGGTTAGTTTTTTTTTCTTTACAGAATTTAGCTGAAGCAGAATATGTGGTGGGCGTTTTCATGTACATGCGTTTGATCGGCTATCCTGCTGAGAAGATTTCCATCTTGACAACGTACAATGGACAGAAGCATCTTATACGGGATGTTATCAACATGAGATGTGCCGATAATCCACTCATAGGCAGACCGCACAAGGTAACATTATTTAATCAAAATTTCTGCACTCAGAGGACCATAATTTTTTTTTGTAAATATGTTGCTGAAAACAATCCAGGAATTGTTGTCATTCGAAAAAACAATATTTTGAAATGAAAAAGCATCAGAACTTGAATTCTGAATGTTTCTTTTGCCAATGGACTATTCTCCCACCTGAGTTAAATCAGTTTTTTTAATATCGTCAAATTTATTAGACACATTTATTTTCCAGGAGACAGCAACCATTTTTATAAAATGTAATATTTCTCAGTACAAACATTCCGAATTATCAGGGTTCGAATTAACAGGGTTTTACTATAGGCAATATTTTGTTGACAAATAAACAGTTTGTGGTTTGTGTTCCGGGACCTGCGCATAGAATATGAGCTATGTGCAAAAAATGCAATAAAATACATACCTACATATTTTTATTCAAAATAATTGACATATTTTAAAAAAATATTTATAATATTGATTTAAATATTATTTTGCTAATTCTTCAATAAATTACAGTGTTATTTTCCTTTTACTTATTTTTTTCATCACTTTGTCATGATTATCTGGATCTTTATTTAACATTTTTTTCTAAATTAACAATTTAGTGTAAAATTTTTGCTGCTATGATAAACATATACATATGTATTCTTTTAAATTACATATCTCAAAATTGCTCTGTGATATATAAAGAAAATTAGATGAATCAATTAAAAAGATTTACTGAAAAAACACTGCTACAGTGGTGGTCATAATTTTTGTGTTGTTTTAATATAGGTCACGACTGTGGATAAATATCAGGGCCAGCAGAATGACTATGTGTTGGTGTCCCTGGTGCGAACTCTGGCAGTGGGTCACTTGCGAGACGTGAGGCGTCTCGTAGTGGCTATGTCCCGTGCTCGTCTGGGTCTCTACGTCTTTGCCAGAGCTTCTCTCTTCAGGAATTGTTTTGAACTACAGCCAACGTTCCATCAAGTAAAATACAAATTTTTAAGATTTCCATTTATTATTTTTGCAGTTTCCAAACAGGTTTTGTATATTTAGTATCATTTTTAACCTTTATTGAGATTTTAAAATAAATATTCCACTTCCAGTTGATGTCCCGCCCTCTGCAGTTGGAGCTATGCCTGCATGAGAGGCATCCCACACAACGGCCTGTAGACGCACCACCCCCGGGGCCACCGCTTGTCATCATGGACATGCCGCAAATGGCCCAGTATGTGTACGACTTCTACATCCAGCATGTGAGGTCTATGAAGAGTGAGTTTAAGGTGAGCTTTGTCATATCATAATGGAAGATTAATTCAATTAATCATGGCGTCCATCTAGCGGTGGCATTGCAAAGTAATTTCAACTACCATATCAAAAAAGTGGATTGCTCTATGGACAAAAATAAAAATTAATCAATTAATAAAAATAAGAACTACATATAAGGTCGATATATTCACGGAAACATAGAGGGTTGCTATAGCTTAGTAGTCAGAGCACCGGCCCCGGAAAGGAGGTGACCTGGGTTCGAATCCCAGTAGTAACCTAATATTTTTTCGTGAATTAGATTTTTCTGTATGTCTTTCTAATTGATTAATTAATTTGGTTATTAAATAATGGAAGAGTCTTTACATACAGTATATCTCTTAGAAGTGCTTCTTAACTTCATAAAATTATAATTTTGCAAAATACATAAAATCATCAATTCAATTCAACAATCCCTCAGAAAATTATGAGGTAGGCGTTTTATCTGCTAGTTTATGTATGTAGCGTGATGTTAATTTACCTATAACCATATTAATTACTTGTGTTCAGTTCCACCGGATGCTCCAGTTTCCACCTTTATAAAGGCCAAATGCTAGTTAAAGTAAACAGGTCGCTCCCAGTTAGATGCTGGTATACTTCTTGGTTCGACAATGATAAGATATGACTGATTAAGTTACACACGTTCAATATTTTAAAATTTATTTTATAATTCATTTAGTTTAGAATATTATAACGAGTTAGGTTTAGCTATTTAGATTCTAATAGTACTTGTATTAGCTACTATTTTATTCAATTTAATTTACTATGAAAGAGGCAAATTAACCTGAATTTTGAAACCCTGAAACTCTGAAACCCCTATATATATATAATTCTTTTTTGCTGAATACCTTTGTGCTTATTTCATGCTTCATTTCTATATTCCTGGACACTGCTTTTTTTAATGCAAAATCCATTCTTAATATATGCTATACTAATTTAGCATTTTATTAATAATTTTATAGTTTTATATTAAACGTACGAAATGAGTGTTTATAAATGTTTTTTATAAAAGATTATATACTTTTATAAAAGATTTTCTCTTTATGACTTTGTTTTCAAATTATGAATGCTCTGGAAAATACGAAATAATTAATAAATAGAAATTTATATTCTCTACAATACAGTAAATTAATTATTATTGTCAAAATGATTTTTTAATAGAATGAAGTATGATAAAAAAGTAAAAATCAAATGTAAAAAATTTCACATACAAATATAAAAAAAAACAAATGAAATTGACATTTATAAAACAGTAGGATTGAAATCCCTTGAATCGCCATGAAGTGTCAGAGCGATTGGTGCCGGAGCATGGCGCGGTGGTATGGCGGGCAAAAGATTGACAATACATGCTTTGTTACGGGTGTTGAGAGATAATGTCCATTATGTCCTTTGTCTGTTATTTTACATTTTTATCTATAACTCGGTTGAATCTCATTTGATAATACTAAATTATGTCTCAAATTACGTGGAAATATTTAATTAAAGATTAGCTAAAAGGACAATAGTGCGAACCAAATAGTTGTCACATTATTCATATGTTTGTTAACACCTGGGTCAGATTTGACCCACCATGGCAGAGGATGTGTTATGCGAAAACCTGCATATTTATATTTCTTTTTTTTTCAGGCATCCAAGAAACAGTGGTCTGCCCCTGGAGAAGCGGTGATGCAGCGGGGCCCCCAAAGATTTGTACCCCAGCATCCGGGAGCTGACAGAGATTCCGACAGTGATGGAGAGGGCCCTTCGCAACAATCTTTGAAGCCAAAGAAAGCTAAGAAGAATACCAAAACCACAAAAGAAGACGAAATGACTCAACAGTTCCAGGTCACGGAGATAAGGAATGAAATTGAAGAAATGGAAACATAATGTTTTTCAAACCTAGCAGATAAATTAAAACCTTGATATACAGCTGTAGATTTTTTATTGTTGTATTAATATGGTTTTGTAACTGTTATCAAAGTTTGTGTAATACAATTTGAAAAGGTTCCTGTAAAACTTCATTATTAATGGTATGACGGATAAATATTTTTGTACATTTTATTTCCATGGTAATTTTGTTTAATTTTATATTAAATATATAGTGAAAGTAAACAAAGTTATCATTTTTTAATATATTTTTTAAAATGCCCTTTCACAAAGTTACAAAAGATAATTTCAAAAAATTATATTCATATTACGTTGAGCAGAAAGAGTAATTCGCTACATTACCATGTTTTCTCATTAGTTGTATAAAACTCATCTCGAAAATTATTTTTTTGTATTTTTAAATAAAATTTCAACAAAATAATAATATTTTATAATTTAATCTTACTGTTTTTCAGTAACAGTTTTTAATGTATTCTGAACTTGTTTGTAAATGAAGGTATGTTGGTCATCACAAAGTCAAATGATAGGCTTTAATTTCTTTACATTTCATATTAATTTGCGACGTTCCTTACAAAACAAATGAATGATATTAAAACTCTCAATTTTTTTTATATAAATAAAAATAATTGTATGATTATGATTTCTAATTTTTTTATTGATAAATGTGTTTTAAGCAAGCAGTTTTTACTCGAATTTCGCCAGAAACATTAATTAATAGCAGCAAACTATACTTACAATAGCATGAACTATATAGGCTTAATTTATATAATTATTGTAATTGATATCAATAAAAGTACTTTAATTTTAGATTTCAATGAAGCATTTATTAATTAAGTTAAGAGTACTCAATAAAAAAAAAAACTGAAATGTGTTATTTTCCAAACCTTCACACCCAACTGAATGTTGATGAACGAAACATTTGAATTATTTGAACAGAATTATTTGAAATATGTACATTTTTTTCCTCCTATCATTTCCAACTGTTCAGGGCGTGGCCCACAACATACAGCCTGAGAAGAGAAGAGCCGACCCCAACAGCCAAGGAAGAAGAAGGAAAGAAAGAAGAAGGGTGTGGCCCATAAAAGTAACAGACTACCCGATTACTAGCTTATAAAATATAAAACAAGTCAAAACAGATTAAAATAGATTTTACATTTTCTGCTTGAATTAACATGCAATTTTTTATTATTACAGTTACATAGACTGTAGAAAGAACAGTTAATTGTTTCCATATGGTATTAAAAAGTATGTTAATGTAATCTGTTTGATAAAAACCTTACAACTACTGCAGTTATAATTATTATTTTTATTTTATTGTTAGTGTTATCTACGCACGTACATTAATGACTCGTTTTCTTTAAAATTTTGATTGCCATAGAGTGATAGTTTGGGGCTTTTCGGCACAATGACTACGGTATACATTTTATGCATGATAGTATTACGCCATTTATTTTTATTCTTTTAAAAAGCTTAGTGACGATTTTTCTAACCGTTCTTATTCATTTTTAAATCAGCTGTCTTAACTATTGCTTCGTGTTCTGCTGCCTTTTTTTGTTTAATTCTTTTCCAGTTTTTTTTTATAATAAACGCTAAGATAAACAATATCTTTAGTGTAATTACTATTCCTATAAAAATATTGGTCTGGGTATCATCCATTTATTGCATAGGAGTCAACTAGTATTGCGCCTGAAATAAAATTGATTTTATCAATTTATTATACATTAGTCTGACAAAGCTGCTTCCATAATCCAGACACTTATGTTCTCTCTCTGATGCCTTAATGCAAGTGGATCGACAATGAAAGTTGGACCACACTTATAAAGATAGTCCACATACTTATGCCAGTCTTAACATATTAAAATAATGAATGCATCTATCTCTAAATACATCAATTTCTAAAGCACCGAGGACTATTTGAGAGGACACTTTAATATTCAATCTTACCTCATTATCTGTAAAAAAATCATTGAAGACACTTTTTTTTATCTGACCTAATGAAAAAATATGTTGGAACATCTAATTTTTTCCCGTGGATAGCCAATAATATTACGAATGAAGAAAAAAAAAATAAAGAAGTTTGAAAAGTCATATCTATACAGATTCCATATACATTTGTATGTAATAAATTCAATATACAAACATTAATCTAATAACAAAATTATTTGCAAGGTTATTTGAATAGCTTCTGGGCAGATTCATTCATAATCTAGGAAAATCAGGCGTTATTTAAAATCTATTTTCAAAGCTTAGAATACTTGGATATGTATGTATATAATTTTAAACACAAACTACTCTATCTCCTTAAATAAATGTTTTTTGTAATAAACTCTTAAGAAATAAATTCAAGTAACATTCTTATATTGAAAACATTTTGCTATATCGTATGTCTTACTATAAGTACAAATTTATTCAGTTTGTGTCATGCCACTAACATATTTGTGTTTAATTTACGAGGGGCCTCGAGTCAACTCTATGCGAGAACAGAGTATCTCAAATAACAAACACAAAGCGGTTACATAACCAATACTCCTAAATGCATGACTTGGGCACGGAACGTGATAGAAATCTGACCATTGTACTAAAAAAAGAAAGCTCATCAATAATCCTTTCTGGAGGTTCATTTATCACTGCATATTAAAATAATTGAGTTTAAATCTAAGGCACAACAAAATAAACAGGTTTATACCTAAGACACATGAACTCAAATTACAAGTAGGTATATAGGTATTTTATTTATACTTTACCAAAATTATCTGGAGATTAATGAATAATTAAAACATACTGTGCACTGCATGCGTGTTGATTTGTTTTTGGAGATCTTCATACTGACAAGCATTATAGGTACCTACATATTCCGTTTTCAAATCATAGCTGAACAATTTTTAATAGAAAGCTTTTTGAAAAGCTAAATACTTTACTATATAATATAATAAATAAAAATACAAAAATAATTACATATTATGAACACCAATTTCAAGTGGTGATATGTTCAAATCTATCATTAGTAATATTTAAGTGCATAATTTTTAGTTTTTTTTTTCCATACTTTCAAACTGGTCTGAAAACCAATTGGCAACTATCTACATATCGTCGCTGTATATATAATAAATCCTATGTGCCGTTTAGTACATTCTGAGATAAACTAATCAATTTGTCAATCTTTCATATAAATAATGGATAAATACTAAAAAAAACAGTGCCGCTCATCTGGAAGGTCTGCCTAGTAATTAAATATTTTTTATAAATCTAGTATGTGCAGTTATGAAAAATGGCATAATCCAAGATCATGGTCCCATTGTATATGCAATGAAAATGAGTATTTCACTATATAATTGAATGTCCTGATTACAAAATCAAAAATAACTAACGCTTAAATAATAAGTATTAAAGTCCGTCCAACTTATCTGGAGAATAAAGGAGGGCGTCCCAATCGTTGTGGTACTGCCGATAGTCTAAAAATTATCTCATTTGTAGGGAATTTTTTGCAAATTCGTTTTTTCTTAAATTAGTTATTAAGCAGTATACGACACGATAAAAAACAAAAAATGTAAACTAACGTACAAATAAATTTATCAAAATATACATTCGTAAAATACACAACGTCACAAAATGGCGTTTTTTCAAAATCAAAGAAAAATACAATTTTTAGGAAAAAAACCAAACAATAATAATTCTTTTAGGCCGGCGCCACATTAAGCAGATCTTCCGCCGCGTCTTTTCCGTTGCGCCAAATCGGCAAAGCAAATAGATCGACCGATCATCCGCGTAGTGTGTTTAATAAGCGCATATTGTATGGAAAGAAATGTAGCGATGTTCCACGACAGAAGAGACGCGGCGGAAGATCCGCGCAGCGCCGGTTTTATTCGGTGTCTCATACCTAATGATCACGACCACCATGTTTAACTCAGTAACACGTAAGGATATCAATCGGTTTAGGGCCGTTGTATCAACTTGGTTTATAGTAATCTTTCGTTCAAAGCATAGATATTTTGCATTTTCCACCGATCAAACGACTCGCTCTCGAAAAAATCTATGCTTTAAATGAACTATTGCTATAAAGTAAGTTGATGCAACCAGTCTTTAATGTGCATAAATAAAAAAGTTTATTTTTGAAAAAAAGATGTTTCTACAAATGAACTCGTTAATTAATTATGTAATTAAAAATATAAATAATAAAAATTCTATGTAAAAAATTATCGAATAAAATATGTTCTAAAACTTTTCTCATCTTACGGCTTCTAAATCAATTTTTCCACTTATTCTTGTTCTTTTTTTTCCGGGTGTAGATATTTTAATGCCTATTTCCACGGCCACTTTACCTTCTTTAACTATTTTGTAAATTGCCGATTCAGAAATACCTGAAGAAATTGTATAATAGTAAAATAAAAAACTAAGTATGGGAAAATCATAATAACTGCATGGCAGCACTAACCTGAAGTGGCGGCAATAAGTCTATGAACAAAATCAAACGGTATAATTGGGGCTTTTAGACGTTGTTCCTCTCCAAAAAACGTGTGCATTTTCAAGATTATTTCCCGAACACCGCTTTTAATGGTTTTTGGCATGGTGACAATCTAAAATTTTCTTAAAAAACTATCGAAACAGTCGTGAACCCCTCTGTAAACAAAGTCTGTCAAAGATCTGTCAGCTGTAGATAATCCAATATGGCGTCGTTAGTTCCAAATTTGGCCATTCTTCAGATAAGTTAGACGGACTATATCTGAAGAATGGCCAAATTTGGAACTAACGACGCCATATTGGATTATCTACAGCTGACAGACCTTTGACAGACTATGTTTACAGAGGGGTTCACGACTGTTTCGATAGTTTTTTATGAAAATTTTAGATCGTCACCGTGCCAAAAACCATTAAAAGCGGTGTTCGGGAAATAATCTTCAAAATGCACATGTTTTTTGAAGAGGACAACGTCTAAAAGCCCCAATTATACCGTTTGATTTTGTTCATTGACGTATTGCCATCGTATTGCCGCCGCTTCAAGTTAGTGCTGCCATGCAGTTATAATGACTTTCCCATACTAAAGTTTTTTATTTTACTATTATACAATTTCTTCAGGCATTTCTGAATCGGCAATTCACAAAATAGTTAAAGAAGGTAAAGCGGCCGTGGAAATGGGCATTAAAGTATCTACACCCGGAAAAAAAGAACAAGGATAAGTGGAAAAATTGATATTGATAACTTTGATTTGGGAGTCATCAGGTGAAAGGGACACGATTTTTATAATTTTAAGAAAGAAGACATAAATTTTCAAGGATGTCGTGAGACATTGCGTAAATTACCTACTGCATAAGCTAGGTTTTCGTTTTCGGAAGACTAAAAGTAACCGTAAGGTGCTTATAGAACGCAATGATATATGTGCCATGAGAGCAAAATTCTTGTACGAATAGGCCAGTCATATATCTAGATGAAACGAGAGCGAGTTTGATCGGTGGAAAACGCAAAATATCTATGCTTTTAACGAAAGATT